>JAAXCT010001235.1:0-209179 GCA_012490785.1 Eragrostis nindensis
AACCAGGTAGGCTTCAGATAGCAGCTCATCAACGCCATGTCCATGTCGTTGTTTTTAACGTTAACACAACGGTGACAGCCTTCCCTCCATACCCAAGCAGAGGTGCTGCCATGGACCTATGCGAGGAACGGCGGCGGCCAGTCATATGAATCCTCACTACCAAATGGGGAATTTCCTGCTTGTTGCCGTCAGGTGATGTCTGAGATCGAAAGGCCAAACGAAGTCAATGCTAAAGAGTCCATGAAAGGTCAAACGAAGAGGGAGCCGGGCTTAGTTTCGTTCAGACCAAGTTTACAACGTTCACTGTACTTCTATATATTCAATTGTTTTACTGAAAAATGTGTATGGAGTTGTTTCCTTACAGCTCGATTGTCTGATTCCTGTTCAACTGTTTTACTGAAAAATATATATGGACTTGTCTTACTGCTTGATTGTCAGATTCCAATTCATGTTGAGCATTGTAAGAAAATATATTTTACCTTGTTACCTGAAGAATTGTGTTTGCAGACAACCACACTAATCAGAATCTGTACTACTGGTTACCCATTACTATAGGAGTCGAGGTTAAAGGCACAGATACATACCCTCCACTCAATAATGGATCCCTATGTGAAGTTCTACAGTACATGTATTCAGACGGAACATTTGTTGACCACATGTGAAAACAACTAACACACTATGTATTTCGTCACATCAGAAAAGTTTACATTGTATATTGATCTACAGATAGGCCATTTGACACATCATCCTTCAACACTTTGATCCTCTCAATAAAAAATATCTCTGCAGTCTACATATACAATCTGATCACTATATTGTTGGCTTGACAATTCCTTCATACGTTACTTTTAGGAGCTTCCTCTTCTGCAGTTTCCTTTCGAGCAGCCTCAAAAGCTGTTTTTCGACCTAATTTTGCAGCTTCCTCTAGCCTGCATTACAATCGAATTCTTTTCCCGCATAGTAGCAGAAAAATATAGGAAAAGAAATTCAGCAAACGGCCACCTCGCCGCCAGCATGTGGTGGAGCCGAGGACGACGACAGGGGAGGAGGAATAAAGCGGGTGGCCGCACGCGGCAAGTCACCGAGGATTCCTTCCTTGCTGCCGCCCGCCCCTTTAACAGCTCGAATACAGCCATGGCTCGGGCCTGGAGTCAGGACTCGGGAGCAGGGCCCATGGCGGGGGAGGCGTCTCTCGCGCACACGCCCACCTGGGTGGTGGCTACCGTCTGCCTCGCCATCTTCTCCGTCTCGATCGCCGCCGAGCGCTTCCTCCACTACCTCGGCGAGGTGCTCCGGCCTCCCTCGCCTCCTAATGTAGCATTTTTTGCCCCCTTGTGTACGTGGTTTCCCGCGACAACCATGGTGGGAAATGTGGCATGCCAGGAACCATGTCTAAGCTAAGTGGGGTTACGACTGCAGCTTGTTTACCGAACAAGGCTAAGATTGCCCCTTAACTGAAGAATTTTTAGCGATGTACTGTGGTCACCGAACAATTACATGGCTATGAATATGATCAAATGTATATCATGATTAGCTTCTCACCTTTTTATGGAGTTGCCGGTTTGCATCCACTTCACAGTTCATTTTCCTTTGTCCAAATGTATGATCTCCCTACCTAGCTATCAAGACTAAATTAGCATGCATTTGTTCCCTGTTCTATTCTCTATTTTCAGGGTGTAAAGTCCACTCAAGTCCACCACACTACCAACATCACGTACGGCTAGCATACTTAATCGGCTAGCCGAATCAGCAGAAACTAGTCATAATTAAGCTAGACGCATATAATAGTTCTTTCTATTAAATTCGCGTTCTGGTTGGATGGGAAATTATGTTAATGTCAACTGTCGATTTGTTGATTGGTTGGTTGCTATTTCCTGTTATAAGAAGACCCTTTTTTAAACTGAAACTGTAAGACATGCCAGTAATCAAATTTGACACCTGCACATCTCATGGTACATTGATTTCCTAGCTCCTTATGTGATTTTCCTCTTGTCCCATGCAGTCACTGAAACATAGGCAGCAGAAAGCGCTGTTTTCGGTTCTAAGGAGACTAAAACAAGGTAGCATTCTGCTTTGAACATTGATCAACCCAACCGAGCCACCCTTGGTCAACTCTAATACATTAGAACCACTATATGAAAACATTGCCTTCTGTAGCTTGGAGGTTTTTACTAATTGACTATAATAGAGAGAATAACAACATAGTTGAAATGGAAAAAAAAAATGCAAATGGTTGGAATTTTTTTTAAAAAAAATTTTAATGCACCAACATTGGATGTTTCATGCAATATTGTGCTACTATTTTATTCACTTTGTGATTTCTGCAGATCTCTGCTTGTTTATTGTCTAATGTGGTCCTATGTTACCTGCAGATCTATTGCTTCTAGGATTCATTTCTTCCTCCTAAGCGTCTTCCAGGGTTATATTGTTCACATTTGCATTCCAGAAACTTCCACACGTTTCATGCTTCCATGTAAGAAAGGGAACCATGAAGCTTCAACAGAAAACGAGAAACTTTGCAAGCAAAAGGTAAGGATATACTAAATTTTTATACAATAATTAACTCCCTTTTCTTGTAACTGGATATCTTATTGTATTTTGCATGTAACTATATGATTGTTTGTGATGTTCATGTACAACAAAATATTATTCTCGTATCAGTTCTATCCGTGACACGAAGCAATTGAAGTTATGTTGCGCAAAATGTTTTCAACAAAGATCATTATTGAAAACAAAGGCCTGCTCTGTTTTCAGGGTGATGTTCCCTTGTTGTCGTCAGAGGCGTTATATCAGCTGCGCATCTTCATACTCTTACTTGGTCTAGTCCATATTGTGTTCTGCACTATAACAATATTATTTGGTGGAGCAAAGGTACATCTGTATGGATTATTTGTTTCTTTTGCATATCATAGTGTTGTGGATTATAAAATTTACGTTAGCTAAATTTTGGTAGATGAGAAGGTGGAAGATCTGGGAGAAAGAAATTCACCAAGAAATTAAAGAGAAAAGTGCGCTATTGCCTATTGCATAATCCCTATTGTTACCTTCATTTATTATCAAGAAGTACTTCGCAGGCTCCCGGCTTTATATTACATAATACTATAGTAGAATGGCAGAATGCACCTGAACGTAAATAATTTTCTTGATTGACTGGTGAGTGTTTTTTTTTTCTTGACGTGAAAACAGTAGGAGAGGCTCCCACTGCATACTGGTGAGTGTTATATATTTGAAGTTACCATCAAGCCTCAAAAGACAAAAAGTTAGGTGGGCTTTTTAATAAGGAGAAAATAGACACCGCAACTACATCACTTTACACATTGCTATAGTAGAATATATTTAAGACAAATAACTTTCTTGAATATGCAAAGGGAAGAGATTTAAATGTGACTGGAAAGTGTTGTTATACATGTTCTGATTAGTTGAAGATTCCTACTATGTGTAGCAATTGCATAATCCCTCCTTGAGATCATGCCTGTGCAAAGCAATCAAGCTGTTCGGATAGTCACGTTTGCCATATTTGTATAGGAAAACAATCATAAATAGTCTGTATGTCATCAAGGACCTTTTCTTTTTTCTGAAATCATGCTGTACAAATTGAGTTATCATTGAATTTCCAACATTTCCATGCATGGATTGAGAATGTGAGTGTGCAATTGCGATACTTTTTCTTCCTATTCTGGACCGTCTCCAGAGCACTTCATCAGCATCATAACATACAGTCACTGGTCGCTATTTTCTCAGAACATTTCATATTTTGTCACAGCGAACGGAGATGGTCTATATGCCTCCTTCTGTTCTATACTATATTTTGCTTTCAGACTAGCTAGCAGCCATTACTTCAAATTAAGTTCAAACCACATTAGTGCATTGTGCCTAACAATTGGAAATGTCCCACCACATATCTTATTGGTCCTTTAGATTGCATTCTTAAACTTTTTATGTTTTATTTGTGGCCCTGAATGTGTTTTTTCAGGACGTCACATCCAGGCCCAACAATCTGTTCCTCATACAAATTAATATTTCACTTTTGACTCTCTTTCTCCTTGTACCATTTGTATGTCGGCTTTCATATGCACAAAACAAGGAGCTAACTTTGCATGAACCAATAATATCTTACAACAGATGTCTTTTGGTTGCAGTGCTTCTAGCAGAGCTAGGAAGAAAAGATACATCGTCACTTGGTTTTGTGCTACATCAAAATAATCAGAGTAAATTTGTCAATGAGCGAACAAAGGGATTTTGGATGAAACTGGCTGTTGTAAGCTGGATATATACTGAGTTATCTTTACGCAGTCATATTGCTCAGTTCAGTTAAATAGAATGCAAACAAATATATGCTAACTATTCATTGCTTATCTTTAGCACTCAGTTGTGCATAATAGCTTTGAGTACAATGCATTCATTAGTATTGTTCCCTCGAATATGCAGTAGAGCTGCATATCTTTGTGTAAACGTAATGCATTCTTAGCATGGATTGCAAAAGTATTGAAAATAGATTAATTAATTTATTAACAGGCAATGACACAGTAGAATTATGCATCATTTGAACTGCCAACTAACAAATGTTTGGTTTTATTTTATTTAGCTTTGGGAGAATATAGAATTAGTTGCACTTTGCATTCTACCTTTATTCCCTGGAAACACTTGGCCCTCAAAGTATGCCAAGCATGAGCATAAGACTATATATTCCCAGTGGGTTGTATCATGCACATCATTTGGATGCAACATAGGATTTTTAGATGACATGGCCTAGAATTAAAGAGAGAGATCAAAGCTGTAACTTTACAAGGCACTTCTTTGGCACAATTTCTTACGCTAGGAAATAGTGTCGACTCTTTAATTGCTCACAGCTTACGCAAAAGGTAGATGGTTAAATAAACCTAAGAAACAACTCCATGGTATTATGCATTGGAGAGGTTGTATCAACATATCTAGGAATAGTCTTCATTACTATGTTACACTTATGTTTGCTTCTATTTCATACATTTACTATGATCATTATCCTGGCACATAATTTCTTGTTCATATATTGATATACAATGCCTCCTGCAAGATTCTGACCTTGAGATTTTTATAGTTGGTGCATGTTTATTGTATTGCACAATACTTCTGTTGATTTCTAAAGTGCCATTATGTTTGAACTTGTATTAGTGTGTCACCTTGTGTTCAGCTGACCAACAAAACTTACATTCAATACATTTATTCACTCAATTTTTTCAACACATTGCAGATGGCATTCTTGAAGCCGTTTTATGATTCTGTGAGTAAATCAGATTATGCAGCGCTTAGATCAACATTTGTCTTTGTAAGAATACTCTTTAGCTCCATTATTGCTCATTTGTTATCATGAACCTGGCTGTACTTCTATTGCATTTAACGTCACATTGCTGTTCGTTTCATTCAGATACACTACCCCAACAGGCTAGACTTTGATTTCCACAAATACATGATACGTGCTCTTCAAGACAACTTAAAGAGGGTTTAGGTTTCAGGTTAGTGTTCTTAGAGAAAAATTCCAAGTTTTTTATATAGGAAGAAGTCCATTACTACCTCCAAGTATCTGGGTTGTTCACTTAACCCCATAAACTAAATTTTGTTCCCATTTACACCTCCGAACTATCTGGATTGTTCTTGTTTATTTTGTATGGGTTATATTTAAAGTTCAAATTTTTTGTAGAATGGTAGTCACATCATACTCTACGCTAGAAAAATACTTCCAGATTTTTTCATAAATATTTTCTTGAATTATTCGATGTCACATATCAAATTTGTATTCCACATGTTCCAACATATAAAAAAATTACAAAAGAAATATTTAAACATTTTTTTGACAAACGGTATGTTTTAAACTATAATCTCACAGTTTACCCTCAAACATGATGTGTACCTAGAGACACAGAAAAGAAAATTTTTATAAGGGAGTGAATTGAACCAATCGGGGGAGTAAATAAATTGGACCAAAATTTAGTTTAGGGTGTTAAGTGGCTGATGAGAATATTTGAGGGCAGTAAAGTGGACTTCTTACTATACATTAAAGTAATAACCTCACATCAGCTACGTGCATGCAGCTGGTATCTGTGGCTTTTTGTCATCTTGTTCCTCTTGCTGAACATAAATGGTAATTCTACCTATCCTATAATTTTCTCCATGACTTGACATCATTGGATTGAAATCGGGGTGTTCGTTTCTTATGGCTTGCACTTCAATGCTGTCATTTGAATACCAACCCAGCTCCCATTTCTTATACATGGTGCATTTTGAATACTAACCATCAGCTCGCTTATATTGGGTAACTTGAACCAAGGACTTGTCCATGGGAATGGATATGTTGCTCTGTGCCTGTCAGCATGTATCAACACCTCTCATTGAGCGTGATATATATGCATCTAATTACTCCTAAATGCAGGATGGCACACATACTTCTGGCTAGCTTTTTTGCCTCTATTTGTAAGTATAAAAGATTTCCTTGTTCTCTTTTGTATTGTCAGAATCTCAGTCACTTCTGTAGAAGTTGAAAAACAAATACTAATTTATCTTAGTCAGAGCAATTCTTAAACAAAGAATTAATCTGCAGCTCCTGCTCATTGTCGGAGCCAAGCTGGATCACATTATTACTGAATTAGCTCAAGAGGCAGAAGCATCATTATCATCTGAAACAGAGGGAGATAAAAAAATAAAGCCGTCAAAGGAATATTTCTGGTTTCACAAACCTGGGCTTCTTCTTCATTTGATCCATTTCATTCTATTCCAGAACTACTTCGAGATTGGTTTTTCCTTCTGGGTCTTGGTATCGTCCTTTACATCCTCTCAATAAGCATTTTATGAATAGGACCTTGGAGTTAACATTGGCCATTTCATAGATATCTGGGGTTTGGTTCATGCATGATGGGACGGAAGGTTTTTGCAGTGTCCGTACTTATTATCGGGTCAGTTAAAGCTTGAATTGCTGCAAGATTCATAGTTTTTCCTTGCAACCACCATAAATTCCCTTGTTACTATTCTGAGGTGAACGGAATAGGAACTTAGTCCCCCAAACCGGAGAGAGTACAGAATTGTTGTGACCTCATGCTTGATTGGCATTTACATACAAGGGCGTGACCCATTGTTATCATCAGAACTCTTCTAGCAAACCTTTGTTATTTGTATTGATTGACCCTAAAGAAAAGCTATATATTGATTTTCAGCAGAGCATTCTTAATGATGCATTATCATTTTTGTATCCTTAGATGTCTCCAAATGTAAATTTGTTATTTGTATTTGATTCCATCTAAAGCTATTAACATATGACTTTTATTGATTTCTTAGTAGAAGCTTATCCTGTATTAATTGATCATGATCTGTCTTAGGCCTTAGATTGCCTACATACATTTCTTTGATTTACAGTTATATTTGATTCCTTTGACTGTCTTAATTCATTACTTTCGTTTATGATGATCGAATTATTTTTCTTAAGCAGATACATAGTCATTCCGTCTCATTTCTACTTAGATACACGATATAGTTAATAACTCGTACGTTTCTTAAGCTTTCTTAGCAATTTACATCGAGTTTTTTGTCGTCTTTCCGATTGATGACGAAGTATCTGCAGCTACATCACTCTGCCATTATACACCATCGTTACTAATGTACATCAGGAGAATTCTCTTTTACCTCCGAAGTTTCTACTACCAGAAAAAAAAAAAGTGCATGATCGGTTTTTTAAACTTGTTTGGAGCACCATCTTAGGTCACCAACTTTCAACCCTTTTACCAGCTTGCATTGTGGCAGATTACCTAATTAATATTGGTTTCTCCTGGCAGATGTGTCACTTAGACGTACCAACCCAAGCAGCGGATCAACTCTGATCTTCGATTAGAGAGATATGGACCGCTAGTGATCTGCTTAATAAGTTCAGATACCTAAATCTATTAATTAAGAGTTATGGATCTAGATGACACCTTTGAACAATTTTAAAGTCCGATCATGCACTTACTTCATTGAAGTCGTGTTTCATAAAGTATCATTCATCAAGGGTTCATGTTTCCAACGATCCAGGTGCATACCGTGAAACTGCCTTTTGTTGGATTGGTCGTGCATGAATCTGACCGCTGGGACACCGGGACTCGGAGGAAGCAAACCAGGAAGAAGATCGGTGGTTTTATTTCAGATGAAGGGAAGACTGGCAGCAACCTGGACCCTGGAACGGAGGTGGAGGTAACCCGGGTGCCCAACGAGCAGTTCGGGAGTTCCAGCAACGTGCTGACGGCAACAACGTCCCATGACCTTAACGAGATTATCACCGTCGAAGGCGAACACACTTTTTGTGAAGGACACCCCATGAGAGAGGCTAGGGGCTCTGCTTAGTTACGGGCTAAACTTTGATATTATGTTTTTTTTTTAGTAAAATGCATGGTTAGCCGCCATACTTATTCATCTGTTTCGATTTAGCCATTGTGCTCAATAAAATGCAAATCGTGGCTACTAATTTTGCCATACGGTCATTGTCTTGATAATCATACGTATTTGAGTGATGTGGCATATGTATCGCTGTGTATGGCGTCCAATTTGGAAACTTTCTATGTGCATGGCGGAACGCATTCTCTTTTTCTGTGTTTTTTATTTAAATAATAGTATTTTAATGGAAAATTGCAAATCTGGGGCACTATTTGGAAAATTGGTCACGGGGTGATCGACAGGCCCACGTCGAACGACAGGCTACTATAACTGTAATTTTTTCAAAACGTACCCCAATTTCGCAATTTTTACTACTATTTAAAATAAAAATTCTGTTTGCCCCCCTTCACATGATTTGTTACCATCTTTGGTCATTCATGTATGCAATTAGGATCAAATTCCTTGTGGTGAGATTGGTAAAAATGAGGTCGAGCGACTAGCAGTGGTGCATGGGGCAACCGACAAGGGTGATTATGCGAGCGGCTGCGCTGAGTCAGGCGCGTGCAGACGGCACCAGGCTGCTTAACAGCGCCTGGCAATGTCTTGAGCTCAACAGCGTGAAGACTGTAGCTGAAGAGACAAAAATGTTAGTTGCTGAGTAGATTTGAATTGCTCATGCAATGGAAGAAGCAAACGCTGTCAAGAAGGCAAAGGGAAAGCTTATTTTTATCATGTCTAATCTCTAAATTTTTTTCTTCTCTAAATCTATCTTGTCAAATGGGAATTTTGGTACATTACACCACACCAATAGTTTTACTTCTTTATGTTATAGACTTGGGTATTGGTTTTGTTCAATTGTTTCGACCAAGTCGAGCATCTGGGATTACTTGTTACCAGTAGCTGGAAAGCATAAAATACGTTCTGCATCTCATCTTTTGTGCTTCTACTGTTCTGCATTCTTTTCTGAATCAGGTGGATTTGCTGCCCCGGAAAGAATAAAAGAATGGTTCCAAGGCAACGTCGCTTCCTAACTTGCTGAGGGGACAAGGGATTAGCTTGTAATCCACGTGATGCAAATCCTTAGTCGGTGGATGCATTCATATCCTCTCTGCTGGGTCAGTCGGTGGACCATTGAAAACAACAATCTTTCCAGCAGACAAGTGCCTCTCTTTTGATCATCCCCATCGAACTGCAGATATCAGCATTAGTTTGCCACCCAAAAGTAAAACATTTAATTTGATAGTTCTTCAATACTTCGGTGTCGCAAGCCTTTAAAGGTGAGAACCATTATCACCTTGTTGTCAATATTTCTGTTTTCAGGATTTATTCACATTTTTCTAAATTCAGTTTTGTTCTTGCCATGTGAATTTCAGGTACCTTTGTGAGTCAAGCCTGCAATTGTTCGACATCGCAGCAAGTAGTGATTGCAAACTTGTTTTCTGTGAGCTGCAGAACATCAGACAACACAAGGTTAGTGTTTCCCTGAAAGGGTTTCTTAAGAAGTTTCTTTCTCAAATCACAAAATGTAAGAGAACACTAGCGCTAAAACTGGCGATCAGATCAAGGGCACAGGCTTGCTTTTTAAAGGTGCAGAGATTAAGGCGAACCAAGATCAACTAAGAGAGATAAAGATGACTTTGGTAAAATCTAAAAACTGAAACATCCAATCCTAGAAATATGATAGTGTATAATTCGTTACCATAACTGGGTCTGTCCTTTAGGTGGGGGAGGAAATGACCTACATTACAAACTGTGCTGCGAAAAATGAAAATTATTTTTTGCCGTTGTAAATCGACTCAAACTACCATGCCTCCTCTATAGTGGAATATTTACATTTAAGCGAACATTATCTTCCAGATTATCGGCAGTACATAGCAAGGAAGATGGCTGAACAAGCCGTTTCAACAGTTCTGGAGCGCGGTGTTAGCATTGTGGTTGATGAGGCCAAATATTTGTCGGGGGTCTCTGAAAAATTGGAGGAAGCCAAGAAGCAACTCTTACGCATGCAAGCCTTTCTCAAGGACCTGGACGACAAGATGCTGAAGGGTGACACCATGGCTAGGAACCTGGTCTCCGAGGTCAGGGAGGTCACGTATAAGGTGGAGGACATCATAGATACTTCCAACATATTGAGGAGGCAAAGCGATCCCAGCACATCCATCAACGGGGCCATTTTGAAATATGTTTGCTTCCCCATATATCTCACTCGTCTGCACAAGCTAGGAGTAAGGATAGATTCTGCTCGCGCAAGTATGAAGACCATCTTTGAGGATTTTCAGACGCTAAACATTGCTTCCACTGCAATAGTAAAAGAACCACATGTTCACATCACAGAAGATGATACTATCCAACGTTGGCGATCAGTTCAACCCGATTCCAGTGAGGACATTGATGTGATTGGATTTGATGAGCAGATCAAACAGATTAAGGAAGACTTGCTGGATAGAGATGCCAAGCACCTAACTGTTGTTTCCATCGTAGGTCCTGGCGGGGCAGGCAAGTCAACAATGGCTAAGAAGGTATACGGTTTTCCTGAAGTGAAGGGAAATTTCGAAGTTCATGCTTGGATAACTGTGTCCCAAAGAGTAGCTGCACGTCATGATTTATTGAAACAGATAGTTAAGAGAGTTGTGCCTCCTAACCTCATGAATACTATGATCCTGCGTACAATGGGTGACGTCTCAGTCAAGAAAGTGGAAAGAATTGAGGGCATGACCCCTCGGGACATGGTTAAATGGACCACAGGGAGAAGACTCGGACGAGAAAGCTAAAGCGCTTGAGGAGATGACCGAGCAGGAGTTGACAAAGCTGCTTTACGTGTTTGCACTGAGTGGAAGGTACTTGATAGTATTGGATGATATATGGAGCACACATGCCTGGATATTATTGAATCCGCCTTCCCTAACAATAAGAATGGCAGCCGGGTCATTCTGACTACTCGGAATGAGGCCATCGCCCAACACCCCAGTGCAAGGAAGAAGGTGTACAAGCCGAAGCTCCTGAACGAAGAAGAAAGCACCCTGTTACTTCTTAGCAAAGCCCTCCCAGAATACTTTAGGGATGATGGAGATAATGCTTCTGCACTTATGAGGAAAAATTTGGAGGAGTTGGGCAAAGATCTTGCAGTTAAGTGTCGTGGCCTACCTCTTGCCTTGTTGTCTTGGGTGGGTACCTGTCAAGGAATCTTGATGTTGCCGAGTGGAAGAGATTAACCAGCAGTATGAAATGGCATGATATGATCAGCACTGAAAAGGTCATTGGAGCTGTACTAGATCTCAGTTACTATGACATGCCAAGTCATCTGAGGTCGTGCTTCATGTACACCACAGCCTTCCCTGAAGATAGACATATTGACATTCAAGTTCTGACAAGCCTTTGGATTGCAGAGGGTTTCATTCCTCTGGTTAGGGCCCACACTCGAGAGGAAGTCGCGATCAAGTTTGCCGCTGAGCTAGTGCGGCGATGCATGATTCAAGTGGAGAAAAGGACAGCATTATCAGGGAGGATTATGTTGATCAAGGTGCATGACATTCTCCGTGACTGGGGGAATGGACGAGCCAGAAGAGAAGGGTTTATAAAGGATTGCCATGGAGTGGAGGACATCAATGCGTCCTACTCAGATGAGATGGTGGAAGCTTACCGCGTGGCTTTCCACGACATCAAGAACGGGGAAATTCGAACCACTTTGGAACAGCGTCGCACACTGTTATATTTCAAATTATCCACCAATTTTGGTTCCATGGAGGGCAGCTTGCTCAAGCGTTTCCGTCATCTACGTGTGCTTTATGTGGAGGTGCAAGCCTCAGAAGCCGAGTTAAGGTTGCCCGGTGAGATTAGCCTGATGAGATATCTGAAATTTCTTGGTTTTGGAGGCAACGCCACCTATTATCTCCCTGCCTCCATTGGTGATCTCATGAGCCTCGAAACATTGTACGCTCCAGTAGCCATAGTACATGATATTCCAGGCTCGTTATGGAAGATCCCGACACTTGCACAGGTATACATCCCTGTATGTTTGGGCTGGTCGATGTCGAGGTGGATCAGTTCACAGTCCAAGATGCACGCACTTGTGGGCTGTGTGGTCAATAATACACTTAAGGGTAAGCAGATGATGGAAGCTGCAGAGCACCAAATACAGAAAAACAAGAAACCTAGCTTCTCATTCTGCTGTGCGGTAAGGTATAGTCATGCCTCTCAAACAGAAATTGTGGGGAGGTGCGGGGAGGTGGTCCAGTTCCCCAACATCCTCGTGGGCATTGCACAGGAGTGGAAACTACTCGTGCTGAAGATAAGCTGCACCAACCTACTCAGCACTGACGAGAACATCCTGGAGCTTGGGAGGATGGACAGCCTTAGGGTGCTTGAGATAGGTGAGCAATCGTACATTGGGTCGCTTATGAATTGCCCTTCTGGTAGCTTCCCAAGTCTTGAAAGGTTGGCACTTCACGATCTTGCGGTGGAGGATTGGAAAATAGAGAGCGGATCCATGACACGCCTTAGGGAGCTGACCCTTTGCAAGTGCCCCAATCTGACTCACCTTCCAGAAGGCTTGTCATTGCTCCCGAATCTAGTCAAGTTGGACGTCATTGCCATGCCTCCAGGTTGCTACGAGCAAGGTACAATAGTCCAAGAGCTCAAGGATAACGGGTGCATGGTCTCCATCTCACATGACGAGCATAACTTCCAGCATCTCAATATTCCGTGCAAGTAATTTCCGTCTAAACTTGTCAAAAGAAATGGGTCAACATACTAAAAACAGCACTTCTGTAACAAGTTCCATTTGCTGCTTCTCTTTCCTGCAGGCTCTGAAACTGATCAGCGTCACCGACACCTTGCAAGTGATATCAAGTGATGCATGACGACAGCAACACCGAGCAACGGTTGGGATGAGTGGTTTTCCAACAGGCTGCTGTCGTATAGTGTGGACTAACGAAGATACTTATATATATATTAACGTGTTCATTGTGTGATTACTGCCTGAGAAGAATACTAGAAAGATGGCAGGACGGCCATGGCTTCCCCATCAATTCTTTTCTTCAGGAAAGGCATAATTTGTTTGTGTATAGCAACTGAAGTCTGCTAACTAAATGTCTACGGAGACTGATAGTGTTCTTCTATAACTGTTAATGTGTGCATGTCCAAAAACTATAATTTAGGAAAGATAAGAAATGTATTGTCTGGTATCTATTTTGATTTTAAAGATATAATCATATGAAATCCAGATTATCTGGCTTTTGGTTGTGAGTCTCCCACTTCTATTCTCTCTATCTGACATGCTGAAAACTGAAAAGTGGCGAAGTTGAAGCTCCTTTAGCGTAGACAAGCTTCGTGCCATGTCTAAATGAATAAAACTAAAAGTGAAATGAATAAAACTAATATGTAACACATATATGTAGCAAATGTCACCTACTCCCCTCACTATGCTGTAAACACTTTTGCCTTATGGCACACATTTTTAATGGAATCAGGTGGGGATCATAATCCCCCCCCCCCCCCCCACCCCCCCTGACCTAAAAAAAGAATAAAACTTGGCAATATGGCATCTACGAGAGAACATGGGAAGATGGAGGGCATTTGTTCTTTAAGTGTAATTTCGTATAGCAGCTGTGGAACCAACTGAAGGTTGAGACGCACAGAGCAGCACTAGCAGACATTGGCTCCTCACGAGATGCAGTTTCATATATCCTGGCACTGAAGCATGACATATGTGTGAAAGTGGCAGTGACAATATGGACATGGTGGAATGAGCGAAACAGCATCAGAGAAGGCGAGGGAAGGAAGACAATAAATTTCCTAGCGCATGATATCGAGAGGTACTCGGCTGAAGCTGTTGCAGTTTTTGCAAAGAAGAAGGAGTAGCCGACCACAAGGTCCCAGAAGTGGAAGAAGCCAGCCATGAGCAAGCTTAAGGTAAACAGCGATGCTGCTTTTCGCAAGAACACAGGAAATGGTGGCTGGGGATTTGTCATTCGCGATTCGGACGGCGACGTTGTCTCTGCTGGCCGTGGAAGAGTGAACTATCTGCTCCTTCCAGGGAGAAGCAATTGCTTGCCTGCAGGGGATACAAATGGCGATTGATCTGGGGATTGGCAATGTCGAGGTCGAAACTGATGCCGTGATGCTGAAGCAAGCTATCTGTTCAGAGGTGTGTGATCTTGGCCCTACTGGCGGCCTGATTACAGAAATTAAAGAAGTAGCTCGTTTGAATTTCATTTCTTTTAGTGTGAACTATGCTCCAAAGTCTTGTAATAAGGTTGCGCACGCTTTGGCTGCGCTGGGGTGTGAGTGTTCGGAGACTGATGACCCGGTTGTGGTTGATCTCCCATCCTGTATCTTGTCATTGGTGGCTGATGATTTACCAGCACCGAGTAATGGAATCCCTTACCATGTCAAAAAAAAAAAGAAAAGAAAAGAAGCGGCAACTTATCCATCCGATGACAGGGGAGGGGGGGGGGGGGGGGTTCGAACGAGGCGTTTTGCGTCGCCCGGGTGACGTATAGCAAACGGCGGCTGCTAAGTGGTAACTGCTCTAGCACAAGATTCTCCTTACCGCGGTAAACCAGACCGGTTTTCGGAAAAATCGGCAAAATCTGTCGGGTCCGGTTTACTCGGGAGACCCTGTTTTCGAATTTCAAATTTTTTAAAAAATTAAAATTTTGAAAAAATTTGGAAACAATATGTTAAAAAACTATATCAAATTTGTAGCCCAATGGTGGAAACTGAACACTTTTTTGGTCTGTCAAAAAAATTGAGCAATCTTTCTGGGTTGAGAAAGGAGGAAAAAAAAGGAAAAAGAAACTTTTTTTAATCTTTTTTCGAACCAGCAAACTTCATCGTTGTTTGTTGCACCAATGCGCTCTAAATTGCTTCTAGTCCTTTTTTTTACATATTTTTGTCTTAATTTTTCAAATTTTCAATTTTTTTACATTTCTTCTTTCGTCATTTGAATTTTGATTCGGTTTCTGACTGATTTTTCTGTTTTCTGAAAACTGAACATCTCCGTGGGGTCGGTTTTACCGATAGAAACGGTGATGAGGTCGCGTGTGGATTGTGGAAGGAAGGAGGAGGAATCCAGCAAAGAGGGCGCGCGGCAAGCAACGGAGGATTCCTTCCTTGTCGCCTCCCGGCGTCGGGTCGGGTCCCGCTTCTTTAACTGCTCGACCAGCCATGGCTCGGCTCGGTCGCCGCGAGCGGGAACCAGGCAACGGTAGGCGGGAGGAGGTCCCATGGCGGAGGAGGCTTCTCTCGCGCACACGCCCACCTGGGTGGTGGCCGCCGTCTGCCTCTCCATCGTCTCCATCTCCCTCGTCGCTGAGCGCTTCCTTCACTACCTTGGCAAGGTGTCCCTCCGCTCCTTTTGTGATTTTGTGCCGGACAAATAATTCTGTGTGTCTCTTTTGCGCTGGCTGATTAGTTCGGCTCTGAAATGCCCGGTACTGTAGCTAGCGCTCGCAAAATGGTAGAGTTTTGCTCTCAGGGCACCGTGCCCGATCGATTACAGTTGCAATCGCATGGTGACTTCAGCTGGCCTTGTAGTTAGCTTCCTAAGTTGATAAATTTGTAATGCCAATGGCATTGCGTTTGAATTGTTGCTCCTCAACCACTTTGGGCCTGGTTTAAATGGGCTTGAAATCGGTCGGAATGTGGTATTCCAGCCTAAACCGTGTGGATGTTTCAGAATCCCACCACCTCCTGACCCATTCAAAATTTAAGTGTTACGATTTCAACTTGCTTTACCGGATTAAGATGGAGCGTAATGATTTATCTAACAGTATTGTACGAAACAATGCCCCTTTATGAAGAAATTTTGGCAGTGTACTGCTGTTAATGATCAATTCCGTGGCCATGATCATGAGCAGCTGTGCTTCATGATGAGCTTCAGATGTTCCTCCTACTGCCTCCGGGTTTTTATTCTCATCATTAAGATAAGCTAGTTAGCGCAATTTTGCTCTAACTATTTTTTCGTAATGTCAAGAATAAAATATGGGGGAGTATATCATAAGCTTCTCTGCTTTTAATGGAGTTGGCAGCTTGCAACCCAAAAATTTAGATGATAAGTGGCATATCTTAGTTTCTGTGAGGCCAAATTTCAAATTAGGAATTCCAGTTTGGCGATCCTATAAACCTATCTTTATTCCTTTCAGCAAGACAATTTCATCGTTGCCGAACTGTATTTATCTTCCTGTATAGTGATTATATTACGTTATCAAATGAAATCGACACTGCCTTGTGCTGTTTGTTCAAAAACAGAAAACAAAAATGACTATATTAGCTTCACATACTCATTTCATTGCGTTCTATTTTGTATGTTTGTCCAGTTTAGAAATGAAGCTATGTTAATGTCACCTTCCTTCAGTTGATTTGTTGTTGTTGTTTTTTGTTGATAGACTTTCAACAAAGTTATGTTTTTCTAAAGTAAATCCCGTTGAAACATTATAGTGAAACTGATCGACTTTCATCCCTGTGGATCTCAAAAAGCTTACAGTAATTCATTCATGTTTCATTAAGTTTTTTATTCTCTCTAAAATTCATGTTTGATCAGGTTTAGTATTCAAAAAAATTGTTTGATGATTCGGTTATCTCCTTATGCCTTTTCTGCTTCTACTTGTGCAGTGGCTGAAACATAAGGACCAGAAAGCAGTATTTTCAGCTTTACAGAGACTAAAAGAAGGTTAGCATTCTGCGATCTTTGACTGCTGTGAACATTTATAAATCAGCCATAGGGTCATGCCCTAGGTCATCTAATTTTGTGACCTATCAACAGAAGAAAACGAAAAAAGAGCATTGCATTCCATACCTTGATTTTTTTTATTAGTTGATTATAATAAAGAAAAAATTACAACATAGCTGCAGGAAACAATACTATTTTACATAATTAGTGCATGGCATCATGCAAAAGGCATGATACTTTTTCACCCTCTTCTTTCTCTCGTCTTTCTCTTTTCACCATTTTTTTTCTTGTTCTTTTTTTGTTTGGTTGGTTTGCATCTCTTGTTGGTTCCTGCAGGTTTCATCTCTAGCCTACCCCAACTTGCTTGGGATAAAAGGGCTTTGTTGTTGTTGTTGTTGTTGTTGTTGTTGTTGTATTATCTAATACCGCCCTATGTAACTTGCAGAGCTATTGCTTCTAGGATTCGTTTCCTTTCTCCTGAGTCTCTCCGAGGGTTTTATTGTTCACATTTGCATTCCAGAACCTGCTACACGTTTCATGCTTCCATGCAAGAAAGATACCTATGGAGCTTCAGAAGAAAATACCAAACTTTGTAAGAAAAAGGTTAGGTTATACCACATTTTCATGAATTAAGTACATTTCCCCTTGGATTTTTTTTTTGGCTATGTTCAGTTACAGCAAAATGTTCTGGACAGCAAAGTGCTGTTCATTTATCTGTCACAGCAACAGAATGTGAAGTTGTGTTGTGCAAAAATGTTTTCATGAATGATCATTATGAAATAAAATGACCTTCGAAATTTCAGGGTGATGCTCCCTTCCTATCATTAGAGGCATTACATCAGCTGCACATCCTCATATTTACATTTGGCTTAGTCCATGTTTTGTTCTGCGCTACAACAATATTACTTGGTGGAGCGAAGGTACAATCTCTAAAGATGGGTTTCTATTGGACACCACCTTTTGTAGCTGATAAAATAACACTGGCTAACATATGTAGATAAGAAAATGGAAACACTGGGAGAAAGCAATTCATCGAGAAATCATGAAATGTACGCAACTGCCCTATCCTGTTATTTATTTTATTTATTGTTACGTACTTTGCTCCCTACATTACATTACAATTTATTTTATGGTGGAATATATTTGAAGATAATTACTCTTGAGTGCACACTGTAGGTTACAAAGATTTTGCTGCGATTGGTGAGTTTTATACATTTACTGATTAGTTTTGAGTTCATACTCCATGTAGCATTGTACTATCCTCCTTGAGCAAATGAGCAAATGTTTTGTAAGAAATCAAGCTGCTTGGGTTGCCTCTTATCTGCCATATTTGTGGTATTTAAGATACATACGAACAAGACACAAGCACATGTGGGCATGTGATCTGCATGTTATCAAACACCTTTAAATTTTAATGAAGCTACACTCATACCAATTGACTGTTGTTGCATTCCTGATTTTCCACACATGGATTTGAAATTCGAATTATTCCTGTAATCATGCATATCCTGCTTTTTCCTACTCTGTACTGGCTCCGAGCACTCTAGCACAACAAGATGCTAATCAGTTTGTTGAGATTTGATGTTTTCTCATATCCTAATGAATGACCTGTATGCCAAACAACATAAATACATTATGCCAAACAAGTGACATTGTTATACTAATACAAATGGCCCACTGTTTCCTTATGGCTTATAATGCATCCTTGAACTTTTATTTCCTTGCTGACAAGGGTTAATTTTCTCCCCTCTGTTCCTCTTGTAGTCAATTCCATGATCTCACTGGTGAACCGAATAATGTTGTTGGCTGACAGGGCCTCCAGTAGTAGTTGTAATAACACTGTGCTTTAATTAATAAAACTCTTATCTTTTGCAACAAAAAAAGTTCATGTGGCCACCAAGAACTCATCCAGGCATACTAATACGCTCCTAATATGAATTATTCACTTTTATGTCTCTTCTTCTCATTACATCTGGTCAAATTCTAACCTGTTACTTTCTTTCTGGTGGATCTTCTACATTCACCTTTCACAAAACTAGGACCCATAGTTGCATGAACCAGTAATATCTTTGAACATGTGTCATTTGGTTGCAGTACCAAAAAAAGAGCTTGAAAGTCAAACGACACCATTGAACGCTGTGCTTCATCAAAATCATCAAGGTATATTTGTCAGAGAGCGAACAAAGGGATTTTGGATGAAGTTGGCTGTTGTAAGCTGGACAGTAAGTTATCTTTACAACTCACTGTTATCTTAATTCCACAGTTTTACTTGATAATACTAGTAGCTTTGACTACAACCCATTCATTAGCATGACAATGACATGCAAAAGTATGGAAGACCGAATTGCGAGCCTCTATTATATGGCAAAATTAACAAAGCATCAGTGTGTCATACTAACTGCATTTTTAAGATGCCAACCAAAAAATGTTTGGTTTTTCTTTTATTGTATTTTTTTGGTCAATTATTAATTGTAGCTTTTCCCTCATGAGTATTCCAAGGTTTATATTGAATCAACAGAGTATTAAGTAAAGTTATCAGGTTTAAACATGTAGTAATGCATTCTAGTGAGCGTGTGAGGGTGTTTGTGAGGAATCGGAGGTGCGACCGGCACAGAGACGGTGCCGATCGGCACAGAGGCTGTTGAGGCTATGAGCTTGTATTTAACGAGATATTATCATAATAGTCTTATGAGTTAGCCCTAATCTGCTAGTTGGGAATCGTAACCATGTAGCATAATAAAATAATATCATAAACGAAATTACTTGGTTGTTTGAGTTCAAGACCGGTAGTAAGGTGAACCTTTCGGCGACGTCCCTGTCATGAAGACGCTTACTTGTTTTCCCCTTATGACTCTACTTCATATACTAAGCATTCAATCTCCAATTCTATGTAACCTTTGGCTGTAAGGCTCTAGTGAGACAGGCACGCAATGGCTTTTGCTAGGAATTCCCAGCAGGCCTGGGTAGTGGATCCACCGAGCGACCATGAACACTTAGCAAAGTACGCATATACGATTCAATACAAGTTCCGGAGACGAAACCGAACCATCATGATTGAGTTAAGCTCTAAGTACTTAGCCTAGAACTAAGCAATTGGATAAAGCACACGCAAGATTATAGAATCCGGATAAACAATCAACCAAAACCATTCATCAACATAGTTCAATCATACTTCGATATACATAGCGCAAAATACATCACAACCTTGTAGGCCTACCTTGATGGATCACCTCGAGCACCAGTGGTTCTTGAATCTCCAAGTCGTCGATCATGCAATCGTCGACTTGGCTATGTTAGCTAAGCTATCCCTAGCAACTAGAGATGATGAAGTACGAGGCAAAGCCCCGGTGGCTCTAAACTCGTTCTGTTGTACCTCTGTGCGATGATACCTCTACCCTAGGTTTTACATGTATTTATATCTTTATCGTAAAAAACCTAGGCAGATACTTGGGCGGTGCCGATCGGCACTATGTGCAGACTCCTTTCTAAGCCTTCACATTATAATATTCTGAGTAGAATCTTGCATTGATACTCTTGAGTCTTGAAGCTTCTCTTTATCTCTTCGTGAATAATATCTTCAAGGATTCACGCATTTACTTCCTTCTAGAAGAGTTCTGATGTGAGTCGGGCCTCCAATTGTCAATTCCTTCATGGTGCCGGTCGGCACCAGAGCGTGCCAACCGGCACACAGGCCTTCTTTGCCGTATTTGTCTCCTTCGAGGTCCAAGTCCGCTGTGATGTCCATAATGTCGTCCATTTAACCTGATTCTGCAACATATCTCCAAAACGACACTATATACGAGTATCAAGGATTAGTGAACATAATAGTAATGTTTATACTCCAAAACAGGGCATTATTGGCATATAAAATGTGCATTGAAATGGTGCCAACAAATTTCTTTAGGGAAATGCATGTAGCAGTAGATGTACTATTAGCTGCTACATTTGTGGCACTGGAAAATGCAAGTAATGCTTGTGTTTCTGGAATGTTGTAGTGACTAGCAGAGTGAACTATTAGAGTGTTCCGAAAATTATTAGTAGTATTGTAGCAGTACTAGCAAACCGACTTACTGTAGCTACTACTTTTTAGAGACCAGGAGAAGTAGCAGCCAACCCCCTATGTTTTTTGAAGGGAAGCCCCTGCTGTGGTAGATATATATTAATAAAAGGACTGAAAGAAACGAACTGTACAAGCCGAGAGCAAAAAGCTCAAGCCCAAAGAGGGCAACTAAAGAAAACCGAAAACTATCTGTACAAATTTATCTTGCTTGCAAAAGAGTTTTTCTTTTCTATGGGCATTCTGTGAGCTTGCAGAGATGCTTCTTCCAGAAAGTTGCGTAACCAGGAGTCAATGGAAGGTTGTTCTCTGTTAAAAATTTTGTCGTTCCTTTGCTTCCAAATGTGCCAACCCCCTATGTACTATAAATAGCACCTAGTGTGCAATGTAATCGAAGTGCCTTTGTGTGCAGAGTCCTAAGCATACGCCTTCTCTGTTCTAGCTCTCCTCTAGTTGCTAGCTGCTGGCCAGCACCCCCTTAGAATCAACGAATTCTTGGTCCTGAAATATGTAAATCTGCATTAGTTGTACTCAGATTAACAGTATGTAAATCATGTATCATGTTCATAAAGCTGCATTACTGTTATACTCGGAGTTTACCCTGTTTCATGTTCGGGATCGATCAATATTCTTTCATCATATTCCTTTTTCATCTATTTTGATAACTGTCTCCTGCAAGACTCTTTCCTCAAGACAGTAGCATCTGTATGTTATTGCACTAAACATTAGGGGTGGGTTTCTGAAGTGTCATTTATGTTGAAATTGTCGTCGTCTAGTGTATCACTTTTTGTACCAGTTACCTAGAAAGTGTTATGAATAGCACTTGTATTTGGATTATAGCCCCAATAGGGGTAATACATAGAGTTACATGGGTGCCTTACTAGAATAGGAAAAGGACTCAATACAAAAGACTCACATAACCTTAACAAAAAGTTTTTTCATCACAATTTAGGTTGCATTCTTGAAGCAGTTCTATGATTCAGTGAGCAAATCAGACTATGAAGTGCTTAGATCAACATTTGTTTTGGTAAGACATTTTTGTATTTTCATTCTTGTTCATTAGTTATCATATTGATAACATGCTCATATTGATAACATGTAGATGGTGCGGTGGTAAAACCTCCAGTTGTGAGGGTACCAACCAAGGCTTGAACCCTATTTCTCTAAAGGGCCCCTCTTTACGTGTTAGCTTTCTTGGAATAATAGGCATCTTGGTCGAGTCTGCTTTCGAGCCCTTTCCTGGACCCTAAGTGCAAGATATGCATGATGTCTCTTCCCTTGGGTCAAGTTATTTTTTTCAGTAAAGTGCCCCAGCAGTTCCGAAACATGTCTAGTAATGAAATCCAAGTTCCTAACTCTCAAATTACATATCGAGGTTCTTAAACTTGCTAAACGTGGTGTCCAGATAAAAAATTCTGAAAGGCGCCCCTTGAACAGTTGACAGGACATGCTTTGTTATGTTATTTCTGTCCCCATAACAGTGACCGTCAGCATCCACATCAGAGACAAACATATAAGTGATCACAACTGTGCTTTGTAAGCATCCACGTCATTAGCATGAGGGGTATTTTCAGCCTTTTGGACCTAGATTTTGTTTGACAAGTTTAGGGACCTGAATCTGCAACTTATGTGTTTAGGGAGAGCTAGATGACACCTCCATACAAGTTTTTTTTATTTCTTTTCTTTATTAGTTATCATATCAGCTTTACTTCTATAGAAGCGCTGATCGCACAGTTTTGTTCTTTTCATTCAGAGGCACATCCCTAGAAAATTAGACTTCGATTTCCACAAATACATGATGGGCGCTCTTGAACATGATTTGAAGATCCTTGTAGGTATCAGGTCGGTATCTTCAGAGAAAAATTCTAAGTTTTCAAAAATATATATGTGACCTCACATACTTACTTGTATGCAGCGGGTATCTATGGCTTTTTGTCATCTTCTTCCTGTTACTGAACATAAATGGTAATTCTACCTGACGCATGTTTTGAGATCATTGATTGCAGAAGTATCATTAATCAGAGGATTTCTTCTGGCTTCTACTTGCATGTTCTATTGTTGTCATTTGAATACCAATCACTAGCTCCTGTAATATTGGGAAAACTTGCACCAATATGGCTTGTCCGGGAATGGATTAGTTTCTCTGTGCCTATCGACATGTATTAATGCTCTCATACAATATGTTGTACATCTAATTGTCTATTTTGATGCTGTACAAATAATGTTTTTCTTTACTCCCAAATGCAGGATGGCATACATACTTCTGGCTACCTTTCTTACCTCTATTTGTAAGTACGAAACATCCCTTGTGCTTTGTATAGGCTGTATTTTAATATTTGGCCTTCTATTTCTGATTCACTTTTGTCTTAACTGTTATATTCATGAAGTCCCCCTTTTTTTTTTTGCGAAGGATGAAGTCCAACTAGATGAATATTGATTTTGAGTGAATTGCATATAGGTTCCTAAACTTGTACTACATTCTCATCTAGGTTCATAACTCAGCTTAGTACTGTAGAATGGCACTACAACACATGTGGTCTTCTATGACGAGTTACGTCATTAAACCTGAAAGATTTGTCATAAATCAAGTTATGGGATGGGCCCAGGACAAAAATCACTTCGTCACTGATCATGTGTCCCTAATCATGTTCTCTGATGGAATAAAAGTTTTCATCATAAATTAGTGACAATTCATCAAAACATCATTACCTTTATGACGCTCATTTCGTCACAAATTAATTATTAAGCAGGAAATGACGTGGGGTGACTAGGATCTGACATAGATCAGATATGGGTGGCTGGCCTGCTTTGTTCTGAGCCCATTTTTTTCTTACTATTTATTTTCTGGCCCATTATATTTACAAGACCAAAAAGTTATTTTTAAAGCAATTTACATAATAATCTTTTTATGATAAAATTTCATGTTTCTTTGAGATTACATTGGGGCCTCAATTTTCGTGTGTGCAGTACACAAAAAACACGAAAACAATAGCTACTTTAGATCGTATTTTATTTTTGTGAAACTTGTTCAGATGTTGAACACACAATAAGGTAGCATTTTTTAAAATTTCCCCGTCTTATGTATTGTTTTGTAATTCTTGAATAAAAAGTATTATTTAAAAACATATATTTTCAGTTTTATCTTATTTTGATTTAAAACAGAGACTCATGTGTCCCACTTGACATGTGGCTGTGGGACCAACAATGTCAGGTGGGCCACATTTACCGACAGGGATCGTATAAGTAATGTTTTTCTAAAAATAATAAGAAAATGTATCAAATGAAATTCACTTTCTTCATAAATTTGTGGCATTTGTTAATTTGCCTCGTATGATATTTAATATTTGTCGCAATATAACCAGGGGTATTAGTTAATGATGATTTTTTGGTTGGATTTAGCGACGTAAATTTATTTTTGTCACAAGATATTCATCATATAAAAGACCACGTGTGTGGATTCTCGGATCTTTTTCAGACGAGGTACTTAAGGTCCAAGCAACATGTGTATATATGTAACCTGAGTTGTGGACCTAGATGAGAATGAGAGAGACAAGTTTAGGACTCCCATGCATTTCACTCTTTATCTTAACGAGAGCAATTACTAAGAAGGAGTAACTTGCAGCTCCTACTTATTGTTGGTGCCAAGCTGGAGCATATCATCACTCGATTAGCTCAAGAAGTAGCAGCATCGTTATCAGATGGAACAGTGGTGGCTCCAAAAATAAGGATGTCCAATGAACGTTTCTGGTTTGGCAAACCTGGACTTGTTCTTCATTTGATTCATTTCGTCCTATTTCAGAACTCCTTCGAGATTAGTTTTTTCTTCATGGTGATGGTAATGTCGATATGTTATCTCACTCGACTATTTCATGTGCAGGACCTTGGAAATAGCAATGATAATTTTTTTAGGGAAACTAACAATGATCATTCAATAGGTATCAGAAGGGTTCGGTTCGTGCATGATGGAAAGGAAGGTTTTTGCCATTTCCAGACTTGTTGTCGGGTCAGTGAAAGTCTGATTTTTTTTTTATCTCAGTGAAAGTCTGAGTTGGCTGCAAGACTAACTAATTTTTCCTTGATCTGCCACATATCTGATTAATCATGTACTATACAATACTCCAACTAGTCTGCTCGCAAGTTGCTCTGATAAACAAATTATTTTAACCTTACCACTTGTTCGTTAAAGTCACAATCATAACAAAGTTATTTGCGGCGATTTTTCCGCACTGATTTGATACCACATTTCGTTGGTGTTGGTAGAGCACAGCATTTTATAATCTTACTTAAAAAGTCTTTATAGATTTCTTAGAGGGTGTTTGGATCAGGGTGACTAAAAGTAGTCAGACTAGATTTAGTTAAAATTTAGCGACTAAATTTCCAAACTGGTATGACTAAAAGGAGACTAAAATTAGTTTAGCCTCTAGTCTCTCTTGGGCCAGCTAAAAGATGATTTAGTCTCTCTCTCTCTCCTCATTTACTCCATCCCCCATCCCCTCCCTCCCGTGCGCGCGACATGCCCCGCTCCTCCCATTCGCATCGCTCGCCCGCTCCTCCTGCCTCCGGTTCGCTTTGATCGCCCGCGGCCTGGATGCGCCGCCGCCCACCAGAGATCCTGTGTCGCGCCGCCTCAGCCAGATCCCGCGCCGCGCCGCCCCGGCCACAGCGCCCGGGCTGCGCCGTCCCACGGCCGGGTCGCGCCTCCGCCGCGCTTCCTCCGCCCCTGCTGGACGGCTTCACCGGTGCTGCGTTGACAGATCAGCCATGGACGGCGACCGCGGCATCCCCCACAATTTCTTCTCGCAAATGGATAAATCTAGACTTTAATGCTCTTTAAATCACTTTAGTCCTATCTTCTAAACAGGAGGTGACTAAAAATTACTAGTCTGACTAATTTTAGTCATAGGACTAAAGTGGATCCAAACTTCTCGAGCACTAGTCCAAATTAAACTATTTACTACTGCGTCCTGACAGTGGCACGTGTGTGGTGTTTTTTCCAGTATTATCATCGAAGTGATCGGCAGCTACATCACCCTGCCATTATAC
Organism: Eragrostis nindensis; assembly: GCA_012490785.1. Taxonomy (NCBI): domain Eukaryota; kingdom Viridiplantae; phylum Streptophyta; class Magnoliopsida; order Poales; family Poaceae; genus Eragrostis; species Eragrostis nindensis. Next base: position 26,145 of record JAAXCT010001235.1, read on the forward strand.
GCCATCGTTACCCATGTACTTTCCATCAAAATATCTCTTTTACTTCCCGAGAGTTCTAGTATTATCTAGAAAAACCTCACTAATTTTCGTTGGCTTATACTAATTGCCATGCAGATGAGCGGAGACATCAAGCTGCTAGGTCTCGGCTCGAGACTGCACGAGTCTATCCAAGACTGGGTTACCGAGGCCCAGAGGAAGCAAACCTGGAAGAAGGCCAGCAGCAACGACACGGACCCCGACGACTCCGGTGCGGAGAACGTAAGCGTAACCCGGGCGCCCAACGTGCGGTTCGGAAACTCCGGCAACATGCTGACGGCGGCGTCCCAGGAGCTCGACGAGATCGTCACCGTCGATGACGGCGTCGCAGGTAATGGAAAGGACGGAGGAACACAAGCGCTGGGCTAGCCGCCGCCGCGGCGGCCCTGCCCTGTCTGCGCTCATGCGTCTGGATCGATCGATCACATGCTGTAACGTCAACGTCTGCGTGTCCCATTGGCGCGGTGTGTCTGCCTCGTACTGTGGTCGTACGTACTACCCAAGCACGTAAAAACGTTTTTGTAAGCGAGCATATCTCTACTAATCAACATGGTTTTTTTTCGAGCGTCCTCACGTACGGCCTCTTCTGAGGGTCTACGCGTGTCCACGCGTCGTCTCACGGAAGATTTTTTTAATCGGAGGGTCGGGGCCAACAAACAATGTTCCCACGAATCTTTTCTCCCGTCCAACGACGGAGGCAAACGGCCGTATCTCAGGGCTGCCGCAAAAGTTCATTTTCGCTCTACTCTTTTTTTTTTTTTTTTTGCGAACCGGATGGGATTATATTGCAAAACAAATCACAATACAAACCCAAATTACATGGAGGACCCTGGAAAGAACTAAAACAACACAACGCACACACTCCAGCCCCTCCATCTTCAACAGCTCCGGTGACCTCCGGCGACGTCCGGCGAGACGACGAAGACCAAGCACACCGGAACAAAGTCCACCTGCCATCACCGAGGAACAGCTCCAAACATTGGACACGCCGCAAAAGCCAAAGCCGCAGCACCACCAGCACGACTTATTGAAGACACTGAACGAAAATCGGCCGCTGCTCCGCCGGCGTTGACAGAGGAAGGAAAAGTCCACCGCCACCATCACCAAAACACTCAGCGACGGCGACGCAGACAGAAGAGCCGTGGCCATTTCAGGAAAAGAAACAACCACCGCAGACAAAAGCTCCCACCCGGTCACAAAAGGACGGAAGCAAACTAACCTCCCGCATCCAGTAGACGAACGCCCGTCGCCGTCGCCGGAGGCGAAGCCCGCGCTGAAGCGGAGGAAACTCGACCCACACCGAAGAAACGGCGTGGGTAAACCTAGATCCACCTCAAGCCATGGGGGAAGCCGCCGAGAAGCAGCCTCCAAGCCAGAGGAGGCAAACAGCTGCCGCGCAGGGCACCGTAGGAGGTCGACGCCGCCTTCGGAAAGCCCATCGCCGGCACAAAAGAGCCCCGCCGCCGTCCAAGAACCCGGCGCGAGGAAACCTAAACCTACCCCTAAACTACCTAAAAGCAAGGAGTAAAAGGAAGGTATATACACCGCACGGCGGCTCCGCCACTCCCACCCACCTCCGGCGGCGAAACGGCCGCCGGAGGCGAGGGGGAGACGACGAAATCGCCGCCGGAGACCTCGTTCCTCTCGAGTCGCCCTCCTGAGAACTGTAGCAGGAGATAAGGTCGAGAGAGGTCGAGTATTTTCGCTCTACTCATTAAGCTGGAACCGTCACTTGGCTATTGCCAACCGTGGTGTAGTATGTAGACAGAAGGGAGGAGGCAAGGAGGCGCTCTTCATGTTTGGATTACTCACACGAAGACCTTTATAGCGGCGGAGCTGATTTTCACGTAGCGGCGGCGAAAAAAGTTATCCGCCGCTACAATGCCCTCCACCACCGCTATAAATGAACGTAACTTTCTAGCGGCGGCCCATTCGATCAACCGCCGCTACATGACTCTACCGCACAGCGCAAAGCCTATTTATCTGGCCCATGTATAAAAACATTAGTACACCAAGAGACCTAACCTTATACATATGAAACGATGGAGACTATGAGAGAAGGGAGCGGTCATATGAAATGATGGAAAGTCTGGATGAGTAGATGAGGTTCTTCGGTTTCTACTCCATCGGACAGTTATGCATGGGCCAAGAGTTATGACATACAAAAAACGAAGGGGCACAGTTATAGCTCGTACGGACGCGCTTCAGTGGAGCGCGCGTCCCCGACCTTCCTTTTCTGTCGCGTGTGCAGAACCAAATCGGAAAGAGACCTGCAAATAGTGCAGCACGTTTCCTTTTTCGCGTTTTCTTTTTTCTTGACCTACGTGAGCTTCATTTGTTTTTCTATTCTCATGCGCTCCTACTTGGAACGAATCTGCTGTGATGACGTTGGCGTATTAAATGCTTGGTTTAGAATTTTTGAAATGTCATATCTCTCACATACTATGTCCGTTTTGAGTACCGTTTGAACCATTGCGTTCTATGCGATGAGACGAACAAAACTAAATCACACTTGCATATATATTGAATAATGTTTCACGTAAACATAAGTTACTACTATGCGTATAACATAAGTTACTACATAAAAAATTACTTTGATACAAAAACTTTTATGACATGAATGAGTAGCAAATTTAGTTCAGTACTGATAGCAACTTATATTTATACAAATACCGCATACAAAATTCTATGGTCTAAATATCTAAACTAAGAAAAAATTACTATAACATAACGTATATTACGATTTCGATAGCAACATATGCTTTATGTCATGTAATAATTATAACTAAGATTGAAGTAGCGACTTGATCACAGAAATATATGTTCTAGTCCCTATCGAGATATATGTATATATTGAAGTTCCCACCTAAATATGTACTGAAATTACTACTAGAACCAAATCATATTAAATTTGAACTCTCTCCATAGAAATTGCTATTGACACAAAAAAATTGCTATCCGGTCCGAGTCATAGTAAATTTTTGATTAAGCACAATGTTTAAAACTCAAATATCATAATATATAATTAGTTTCTACTAATATCGCTACTTAAGTTGCTACTGATCATAGAATATAAGTTGCTACACAGGCGAAGTAGCAACTCGACCAATGGATTTACTATTAGATATACACTCCAAAACATATCAAGTGGGGTCTAATTCGTCTCATCATGTAGAACCCAACGGTGTAAATGGTAGTTAAAACGGACATCGGATGTAAGAGATATGTATTTTTTCTAATTCGTATAATTAAACGCTGACGTATGTGTCTTTTTCCTTCCACACATCACACGGGCTCCCTCCTACTCACCACGACTAAGGACCCGCAATTCGTCAAAAGGCCGTAACCAACTAGCAGGCTCCTACGTGAGTAGGCAGCGGGCCGCACGGGTCGCGCTCTCTCGCTTTAGCGTGACCGTACGTGGTTTAGACTTTTCGAAAACGAAGGGGCTCAGGGTGCATGGCCCAACTGCTTCGGCGTTGATCTGTTTGGAATTCTATTTTTTTCCTCGAGATGATGATGAAACTTGGACGGAGGGAGTATCGCTGACTAGCCATTGCGACTGAATCACTGTATGATTCAACGTATCATATCACTGTATCATTTCTCTCTTGGTCCTCCATACTCACTGTACGATACCATGATCTCACCGTATTATATAGTAAGTCCACAAGTCATTTCCTTCTTGACTCTATCTCTTGAGCCACCGTATGTTATCATGTCTGTCACTGTATTATACTGTGACTCCATCTCATCTTTTCAGAGACTTCTTCTTCTATGTATAAATTCTCTTTGACTCACCGTACTATATTATGACCTTGCCATATTATACAGTGACCTAGAGGTCAGTCCTTTTCTGCTAGAATCCATCTCTCGAGTCACCGTACGTATCTTATCCTGGCTATCATTGAATCATACAATGACTTCAATGAATGTGAAACCCCTTCATATCTTCTTGAACTTGCCTCTAACTTGGTCTACTTGGCTGATCAACTTCTTCGTTGCCACCCTAGTGATGGAGAGACACAATGAGCATCCACTCACCTCTACCACTAGTGTGACATAAGAGAAATGACTCGATCCTGCTTGATAGTTTGATTTTTTTTCCTATGAACTCAATCCTACATCTACACTAAGTGATAACACACAGTTGGTACTACAATTTTCTTAGCCTTGATCCATCTTCTCAACCGCAACCTCCATCATGTCTTGATTCTTATCGTTATTTGTTATAACATCCCAAATTTCACTTGCATGTTATGGAACATAATCAATCATCGAGTGCATCACATAAGCATGTTCCTATTCCATAAGCAAATGCATTTGCAACTCAAATTCGAATTCTAAAATCAAATCTTTCCACGCCTTTGTTAAGCAAGTCCAAAACTTTGCATGCAAGTGGGCACCAAAAAAATTCTACCACAAGTACATTTGAAATCTTGAATTTACATGATTTTTTCTAAAGTTTTGGGTAATGTCTCAATGCCTTAGAAATTCAAACAAAACTGAAAATCTGCCAAATTTAAATAATTTTAAATCCAAATCTATAATCTATTTTTCAGTGTTTCCAACTCAAATGGATTCTCCTTTCTCAGATGTATCACCATAAAAATCGTCATAATTTTTGGAAGCTTTTAAGGTTGGCAATTGATGGTTAAAGAGAAGAGGGACAAAATCAGGAAAAAGGAAAAATACCCATGGGACCTACCTGGCAGCCACACATTCTCTTTCTCTTCTTCCTCATCAGGGCACCCCTTGTCCTCCCTCTTTCATTTCGTTTGCACCAGGAGGAGAAGAAGGAGGAGGTCGTCCAAGAGCTTCCTCACCACCTCGGCGTGCTCACCCACCTCCTCATCATCAACACCGAGCTTGGCTTCCTCTTCTTCCTCTTCTAGGCCAGCCATCTCAACCCTAGGTTGAGTTTCTCTATCCTCAAGTATCCTTCATGCATGTTGGTGGACGAGTTGGTGAGGCTTCCCAATCCCCCATCCCTCTTCTTTCTCGATTTCACATTTTCCCTAGAGCTTCAAGCTCATCCATGGCTGTTCATCTTGATTGATCTTTGCCTACGCAAAACGCTCCTACCAAACAAAATATCTGCCGATCTCGCCGTTCAATCATGCTACGACAATACTTATCTTGTATCTTACCTCATATGTGTAGTAGTCATTTCATGTTCACCTATCTTGTTTACCAACTTCTTTGTAACTTTTGAGGTGTTAACATTTCAATAGCATGCTAATACATCTATAAGACTAAACATCTTGCGCACTAACAAACTTTGTTAGTCACATCAATCACCAAAACCTATGAATCATATTATATATCTATAGATTCATTGATGTTACAACATCCGAGAAGATCGTGGTTGAGAAGAGCAAAAGCATCCGGTCACGAATGCAACCGAGCGCCCAACCATAAAGGCCCGTGGCAGAGACGCTAGGGAACACCTCGACAACCTGCACCGCGAGCGCATCGAGCGCAGGGAAGACGAGGAGCGGGAGCGGAGGCGCAGGGCAGAACGTTCTCCTAGGAGGACACCGAACCGGCGCGACCACAGGGATCTAAATAACCCTTAGATATAAGTTATGTGTATTAAATTGTATTAAAATATGGTGCTGATGCTTCAGTTTACATTTTCCCTTCCGAATCCTGGATATGTTTTTTAAATTGTATCATTGGTTGGCATTTCGTTGCTTTCTAGCGCCCATATTTTCTTTCCTATATATTCTTCTAAGTTGCATGTATGAATGGGTAAGAAAATAAAATTCAGGTATTTTTAAGGCCTAAAATACCTGAATTTTTTCTCACCTTGAGTTACACTCAATATATATTAAAGTTATACCCATTGTATACCATATTTACAGTGATTATTTCAGTGTAATTCTTGAGTATAATTGGTGTAAATAAAATTCAGGCGCTATGCATGATCCTTTAAAATGCCTGAATTTTTGTTCTCTACCATGTGAGACTAAATCTCACCCACAAAAGCAAGATCTGATGATTGAAAATTCAGGCATTATTATCCTCTAGAATGCCTAGGCAATGTATAGACGGGGCCCCTGATATATGATTTGTCCCGAATTCGTTACCCTTCGAGTTCTGCATGAGAACAAACGCTCGACAATTGATCTCTGTGACCGACCACAAGGCTCCACTCAAATAGAAATACAAAATTTGCATACATTTCAGAATTGTTTGCAACCAGTAGATATATGATGTGAGCCATGCGATGGATCTCAGTGCCTCCCAGGATCTCACACTGAATAGTCTATGGAGATTTTCCTCGCCCTAATTCTTTTCTGATCTGGGAATTAACTTGTACATGCAAATCATGCAGTCCTTCAGGATTCCATGAATAGAAAATAATATTTGTGTTCGCGTAAAAAAGGAATCCTGGATATGTGTGACTATCTTTCTAACGAACAAATGAATCCTGGATATGTGTGACTATCTTTCAAACAGAATAATAATCTGAGCTCTGAAAAATAACTAAAATAATTCTAGCTATGTATCGTGGCAAGGATGGTTGTGATGACAAATTGAACAGCACTCTTGATGAAATGGATGCAGTTATAACAGTTGCTATGCATCACTCACTAGATACAAGGTTCACTATGAAGGGAACCGAAGAATATGTAATCGCTATACGCCTCAAGTCCTGACGGTAATGAACTTTTTCCTATCTTTCTTGCCACCTAGGATCTAGCTTCTATATATACAGAGGTTACAAATATAATGATCAGAAATATAAACTCTACTTTACAAACTTCTCCACTTCACTTATATCAATAAACTCATTTACTCCACTTGCCAACAAAAACCTGCCATTAGAAAAAAAAGTATACACATTATATCAAATTGTTTTGTGAGCTTACATTATATCAGATTGTATAATACGATAAAAATCAAGTGAACCTTAGGCTCTGTTAAGAATTACGTACCGGCCAAGAAGATTCCTTGCCATGGATTTGCATCCTCCAGGAACATAGGATTGCATGTTCAGTGCTATATTGGGATTATGAACACTTTGACGAATGTGAACCATTCCCAACGGTCTTTTATCCCCGTCGTAAAATTTCGCTCTGCTTTCAGAAAGTAGTAATTGATATAGTAAATTAAATTTCTGGGGAAAAAACCCTTTAAAATGGTGGCAAGAAAAAAGGCTGTTTCAAACATAGCTTCAAAAGATTGGGCCTTTTAGATTGTTCCCCTGACTCGAATTGTAATTCTGAGTTTCTCTTACTTTTTATTTTTACCTTTGAATCATTACGCTTACTATTTCCAAAATGTTTGCACCATTACCCCCTACTTTTTTTACAAAACCACGTGCAAACATTTTGGGAACTGTAGGGGCAATGATAGAAAGGCGAAATATAACAAGAGCAACTCCATCAATGTTACAGTTTAAAGTAGGGCAATAATGAAATTAGAGTTCAAAGTAGTACAACTGTACAAGGCTTACCTGTACATGTACGCGTCAACATCAATGGGATGATCATTTGTGTCCACTAGACACCCTTCGCCAACTGAGCAATCCCCACAATCATCGAGCATCCAACCAGAGAGTTTCTCCTCCTAATTCAAGTGGGGGAACACAAACCGGAATAATAGACATCCGATCCAAGGAATTCACTAAAGATTGTATATAGCTTAAATTGTGTGCAGCATATCTATACTAGGCATATCAGAGACTACCTACAAATAATAGAGTCGAGTCAATTTTGAATTGAAGCAGCTGTCCTATAATTAAATCAGAACTAAACAGTAGAATGGTCATGCATCTTGCATGAACCATAACTATCTCAAACAAATTAGTGTGCTGGCGAGCTGAAAATGAAGGTTCCTCTAATGATGTATTCCCTGAAAGTCTCGACAGCTTGCACGCCCCTTTGCTTCGCGTACTTGGGCTCACCCATGATGTTCATCCTCAAGAGCTCGGACTCCACGGGCTCCTCGAGGTCCATGATGAGGCTCCCCACCCCTCCCTCTAATCCTGCCAGTTTCATCCGGACCATCTCGATGATGATCTTCACCACCATGTACGCGCCTTCATTCGTCATCAGAAACACGAGAATGAGATAATGCATAGATATCATTGGAAGAGAGAAAGTTCTCCTTGATGAGTTGACCCATGAAACACAGACCATCGTCGAGGAAGTAGTTCTCCTTGAGCGCGCCGTGTCCGGTGGTCTCCATCATGAGGTGCGTCTCGACGCCGTCGTCGTTGAGCTGCACGCCCTTGTCGATGACGTTCCGGTAACCCACGCGGTAGAGGCAATGGTGTCCGCCTCTCGATTCGATGAAGCGCGTGAGCCCCTCGCTGGCGCGCGCGTCGGTGACGACGGTGGTGCCCGGGTGCTCCGCCAGCACGACGGCGGACATGAGCGCGATGAGGCGGTCGCCGTTGACGGCGTTCCCCGCCGCGTCCACCACGCCGCTGCGGTCGACGTCGGTGTCGAAGACGACGCCGAGGTCGGCGCCCTGGGCGAGGACGGCGCGCCGGGTGAGCTCCATGGCCGTGGCGTCCTCCGGGTTGGGCATGTGGTTCGGGAACGCGCCGTCGGGGTCCAGGTGGAGGCTGCCCGTGGTGTCGGCGCCCAGCCGCTCCAGCACGTCCCACGTGAAGAAGCCGCCGCAGCCGTTGCCGGCGTTCACGACGATCTTGAATCCCCGGAGCGGGGAGTCGTAGTGGGACGGGTGCGCGACGCGGCGCTTGATGGTGTCGCGGAGGTGCTGCGCGTACGCGCTCATCAGGTCCACGCGCATCACCACTGGTGGTGTGGTGGTGCTGCCACGGCCGCCTCCGAGGCCCAGCTTCCGCGCTGCGTACTTGCGCGCCGCGCGGTCGCAGATCTTCTCCACTTCGGTCGAGGTGAGACCGCCGCGCTTGGTGAAGAACTTGAGGCCGTTGCGTGTGTAGGGCAGGTGCGACGCCGTCATCTGCACCAGTAAATGCATGACAGTAAGTCGATGTCATCGTTAAACCTATGTTTGTTGTAATAATTGGACTCCAAACAGAAGATGCGTGTTACCATGATAGAGGCGTCGTAGCTGAAGCGCGGCAGCACGGTGCTCATGAAGCACGCCGGCGTGGTGGCGAGGCCCATGTCGAACACCGAGCACCCGGCCCTCGCGAGCCCCGCGAACAGCGCCGCGCTGAGCCGGGGGCCCGACAGCCGCGGGTCCCGGCCCACGGACACCCGGAGCTCCTCCTTGCCTTCCGGCGCGTCGAGCTCCTGATCACGCAGCCACTCCCCGAAGCTCTCGGCGATCGCCTCGACGGCCTGCGGCGTGAGGTCCACGGCCCGGCCCTTCTCGCCTTCCAGCGCCACGCCGCGCACGTCCGGCCCGTTCTGCAGCCTCCGGACCACGTCGCCCTCCTCGCCGCCCGCCGCCGACACGCCGGCATCGCGCGCCTCGACCCGGCCGCCCGTCGCCGCGGCGCGGACACGGGATGATCTCGCCGCCGTCGCTTTCGTCGTCGCCTGGGCGCCGTAACTCCTGCTCCTCCACCGCGCAAAAGGAGAAGGACAGGGCCGCAGCACTGCTGCGCGGGTCGCGTGCTTGCATGGCTGCTGAGTCGCCGGTGAGGAGGTGACGGTTGCCATAGCGGTTTATTATTACCACGATTCAACTCGCAGAGACACGATGCCAGTGTGCATGGAGATGGTATATATGTACGTGTTTGGATCGTGCTTCAAGAGAAATATCTTGGTGTGGATGTGAGAGATTTTACAAGGGGGAGCTAGCGCGAAAAGGCTGGTCGCCGGCCGGAGGGATCGATAGAGCGTGTGCGGTGGAGGCGCTGCTGTAAGTTACACTTGCGTCGTACTGCACTGCGGCCTTGCAGCTGAGTTAGAATCGATCAGCAAGAGATCTAGCCAACAAGGTGCTACGCGGGCGGGTGAAAGGGACACGTGCATTGTCACACATGTATGTGTACTTGCATGTCTCTAGATGCTCTGTGCGTTCTCTAACAAAAGTTAAACACTTGACGACACTGTTTGCGGGGCTCATTCTTCTTCATTCCGGCATTATCTGGAGGAAATGCCGATATAGCCCGGACTACACACCATCATCAGTAGCGAACTGATAATTCTGCACTACTAGTAGTAGAGTTTAGGTAACAAACTGAGACTGCCTTAATTTGAAGCGATGAGATGTACTCCCTCCATACTCATGTTAGAAGGCGTTTAGGACATGATTTACAAGACCAAGGTGGTAGTATAAAGATAGTTTTGGTCATCTCTCACGTATAGGGATTTCTCTAGGTGTTCTGTTCGTACTCTGACAGTATATAAAGCAGTTCATAGTTCATAGTAATCAATGTTTAATGACTTATTCTGTCGTTCGGCATATTGGCATAAAGTCTATAAGCCCAAGTATTATGTTAGATTGTTGGTCAGAATAATAATTGCTCAACGGAAGAGAGATACAAATCAGGAATTGGGTTATTTTTGTTGAAGGTAAATCAAGATATGGGTTCTTAACTACTGCCAAGGACAATCAGCGCATGACCAACCCGTGGAAGCTTTCTTAGTGTTTACCGGAGGACAATTCCGAGCTGACTGAGAAGATATTGAGTCCCTCTATAGCTTTTTTTTTTTTGACCTGTATAGCTCTGGCATTTATAGGAGTAAGGGAAGATCTAGTGACTGACAATTCTGCAAGTGATTTGTTTACGAAGTAGCAAGACTTTGAGCAGTACATATAAGCTTGTACAACTTCAATTGCACTTTTTGTTGTGTATCAAGTCACTTGCAACAAAATACATGCAGTGCTTAACGGACCAACCTGCGTAACAATGGAGCGGGCCTCGTAGCAGAGCGAGAGAGACTTTGTTGCAGCATGTAAACGACGAGGATATTATGTTTCCAGTAGTGGCTGCTTCCATAGGAAAGGTTCATTTAGTGGGGTTAGTGGGTGGGGTGGGGTGCTAAGCTCCCCAATCTGCTAATTAGACAATGTCATCAGTCATATCCTTGACGACAGGAAAGCATGAATTGAATGAAGGATCATTTGTACTTTCAAGACTAAGAGTGTTCTGCCTATCAAAGATGAGAGTGGTCGGGCTGTACGACTAGTGCAAACTTAGCCTCTCAAACGAGAATATTCTGACTATGCCTCAACGATGAAGCGTATGTGAAATGCAATGACTCTCAGACTATGTCTCAAAAAGATCCAGGAGTTGTCACCGCGCTAGTTTCTACTATAACAGATAGTAGGTATATAGGCGCGCTACACGCGCCCATTTAAAGCATATAAAATGAAGATTTAAATTACAGACTACTGTAAACAATTTAGAAAGACAGTTTATACCTTATGTCAAGAAAAGTGGCTCCATGCATGCAATTGTGTGAAATGAGTACAGCCTATGTACAGCTTGAGTGCACCTAGCAGAATTTCACTTTGATTAATGATGTATAATTACGTGCATTTGGGTGCACCTATAGCAAAATTTCTTTTTGGTGATGTTAGAGCAGTGTGCAGCAGTGGCACCGCGCATGGCAGCCCATGGATCCACGTTTGCAAGCCAGCTACTCCATGGGTCATACTCCTATCTCACGAGACTGACGATGACCAGAGAGCACAGAAGAGATGCCTAGACACCAGGCGAAGTAGGCTGAAGCAGGAAAGAAAGGCTTAAAAAAAAAAAGGGAAGCAATCTACTATGAAGTAGCCCAAAAGAGAGAGCGCATGTGGGAATGGGAGCCGAGCATTGGTAAAAAGGACGAGCGGATGTGCGAGAGAAGCACGGGTCGGTCACAAAACGCGTGCCGCACTGGAAAAGTTCCATGTTCCTCAAAACGTTGTGAGCGTCGGAATCCTACACGCTTTAAGCTTTGCATCGCGTCGGCTGGGTGATTCGTCATGCCTTGTTACTTCCTACTGATCCCCGTCGATCATGCCCATGTGGGCTTGTTACTTCCATTTCCAATGAAATGAAAAACATATCTTCAACCCATCTCTAGAAGCCGTCCCTCTCTCTCTTGAACCCGTCGTTCCAGCTACAGTTGAGAGAGGCGATAAGGGCGTTCGTCCTCTCCGCCGGCGGAGCCGGTAATCTCCTCCGCCTCCGTTGGCCCGCGGGGCTGCACGAGGTGGCGGAGATTGCTGTGCTCTCCCCGGCGGGTGGTAGGGTAGGTCCTAGTTTAGGTTTTCCTAGGTCTAGGTTTAGGGTTCCGGCGGTCGGCGACGAGGTTGCGACGGCGTCGACTTTCTGTCTGGGCTTGTCCCTTTGAGCTCGGCCGTGCCCCGCTGGTGCTTCACTCTGGCGCCGGCGGCGAGCTCGTGGGGGTGGGGCTCTCGTCGTAGAGCTCCTCTTTAGGAGTCTGCCCGTGGATCTTCGCCTTGCTTCACGGCGTGGCGACGAGGAAGCCGGTCTTTTGTGTTCGTGCTCAAGGAACAGAGGAGGCTGCGGGTTCGACGGCAAGAGGAGGGTGGCTCGGGCTCGGCTTCCCTGCGGTGGTCTCCATCGTCGGCGAGCTTCGAGCCAGGACCATGGCGAGTTTGGGGCGCTGCCCCAGCCGATTGGGCGTCGGCTCTTGCTCATCTCGCCCGTAAGGGCGAGTGTCTTCACTGGCTCTTCAAAGCGTTTGCGCGACGGGGCCTTCTGGCTCCGGGGAACTTGCCTTGGTCTTCGGTAGACGGCGGCCAGTCCTGGCACTGAGCGGTGGCGACTGGCTTCGATGTGCAAAGGTCCTAGGGACTTGCTTGTGATTTTGTTGTTTCTCAAGGGCCTTTGTGCAAATAGGCAAGGACAGCTGTTCCTTCTGTTTTCCTTCTAGAGTATACCTGGGTGTGTACTCGTATTTGTACGTTTTCCTTACGTATTAATACAGGTATGCTTTATAAAAAAAACCATATCTTCATAAGAGTGTAAGTGACAGCTGCACCAGTCTCTGTAATCCACCACGTCTGGGTTAGACAGGCAGGGTTTTAATTATAGCGGGTGGTTCCCTAGGGTGAACTAGCAGCATCGGTTCACTAGCCCTAGCACATCTGTGTCCCGAAACGACATGACTTGTATGTGTATGAGCTTAGTTAGAGTAGATAACCTTTGTAGACTTGACTGTTAGGAAGAGTAAATATTAGATAAACACATAGGAAGTTTTGTCTCTATCTCGTTATTCTTTCAAATGTATACTACGCTTTTATTTATCACTTAGGATCATATGGTGAGTGCCACCCATATATCATGCAAACCTGACCCCGTCTAAGGAAAGTTGATACATTATTTTCTACAATAAGTTGCATTGCTATTATTCAGCTTCCTTTCGCTCTACTTCCCTGCAGAAATATAAATACGATAATTATGGAATACTCCAAGGTGAAATGCTACAATGGTGTTCCGTACGTTTGCCGAATTAATGAATTTAATTATACGCATAAGAACCGCCAACAGGTGCGATACCTGGATCGGATCTATATTAACTTGTATTATTTGAGAAAAAAGTCATCACATTGCTCTAACAATTACCACATTAATCAAAAAAAATATCCACCAATGTCTTTATAATAAATTATCCTAAGTACCCTTAGACTTCCAATATATGCAAATGTATAACCTCATGTAGCAACTCTGTTTATGGATTTGTTTTTTATTAGATCTACCATAAACCACTGGCAAAAAACCTGGCAAAGGAAGACAAGCAACGGCAACGAAGAACCCTAGCAGCCGGCGACGCGATGCACGATCAATGATGACGTTCTCAGGAGCAGGCGATCCCTCACTAATGAAGGGTTTTGCTTTCGATGACTAGCATTTTAATAATAGATTTTTTTCCTAATGTTTTCAACATGGAGGATTTGAACTTTGACTTGCATTGTTTTACTTTGAACTTTTGTGTTTGTAATAATAGACGGCTATACGCTTAAGATGATGAAATATCATTGTACATATATATTTTTAAAAAAATAATAATAAAGGCCAATATTTTTCGTTACGCATCCAATATATCTTTGGAAAAGTAAGTCAAACCAAAATCATGTTCTTTTCTATGTTCTACATTGACATTAGTGAGGAGCAAGCTAACTAAGGGTGCGTTTGTTACAGTTCCAGATTCACTGAGAATCAGAAACGTTTCAGTGTTAACCCAGAAACGCTTCTTAACATGAAACAGAATCACTTGAAAAACTGTTTGACTAGTTCTCTAGTTTCAGTTTCAGCATAGAGAGGAAGAGGATCGATGACTCATTTACCCTTACTTGAACTTTGTAGTGCCACATTATGATATATGTAATGATGCCTCATAATAAACAATATTTATAATTATCATTGCAAAATAGCAATGTCATAAATATTTTTTTAAAAGAAAAGAAAAGGAAAAAGAAGTACTTAGTCTCATATGTGTGGCCGCTAGGCCCAGTTAGCCCACCAGCACTAGGGCTGAAAAAAAGCTCGAGGCTCGTGAGCCAGCTCGGCTCGATCTTAATTTTGGCGGCTCGGCTCGGTCTTCTTAATGAATCAAGTCGAGCCTCTATCTTGTTTGTTAACGAGCCAGCTCGTGAGCTGCTCGCGAACAGTTCGATAAGCTCGATAGGCTCGATTCTATAGAAATACCAACTTTAATTCTCTAATAAGATGGTAGTTTTTACGTTGGGTGAAGCTCAATTTATCATCCAAAAAATAAACCAAGTTCAGTATAGATAAAAATCATGTTCAATGTTGGATCATCTTTTTGTTTTCATTTAATTTTCATCTAATTTTCATCTTCGTTGACTTTGATATTTTTTACAATATTGTGTTATATTATGACTTTTGTGTATTTGAAATGTCTTAAATCACCTAAATTTATGTCATAAAAGTTTTAACATATATACTTGGCTCATGAGCCTAATGAGCCAGCTCGATCTTTCTAAATGAACCGAACTGAGCTTCTATTTTAGCTCGTTATCTTAATGAGCCGAGCCGAGCCAGCTTGGTATCAGAACGAGCTTTAACGAGCTGAGCCTTAATGAGTCGAGCTGGCTCGTTATCCACCCCTAACCAGCACTTCTCTTGTGCATTTTTTTCCTCACGATGCATGCTTAACACAGAATACACAAGGAAGAGAGAGAAAGATTGCAGGGATAAATTGTGGTGCTCCAGCGGCTAATCGAAGGTGGAGAATTGGGGGAAATGGTCTACGGATCAAGGAAATTCATTTTTGGGGTCGCATTTGAAGCAGAAGTGCCGACAGAGCTCCAGGCAGCGGCGGTAACGGAGGAACGAAGTCGAGTAGAGAGGGGCAAAGGAGTAATCGGAGGAACGAATCGGAGCGATGCGGAACACATCTTCTACCGTTTCAAGCTCGTAGGCCAAGACCATGAAACGATTCTCATCGATTCAAGCCCAACTAAGAAGCCCATCTATTCAGCTCTATAGCTATATATCGAAGCAACAGCCCAAGGAAAGGAATCGACAGCCATCAATGGAAAAAGAATATGCGCTCCATTGTTTTACAATAGGATCATACGTTAGAATCTGTATGTGTGGAAACTGATCAGGAGTAATTTTCAAGGGAACCAAAGCACAACAAAAAAAGAAGACACTTTTTTCTTTCTACAAGAAGGTGCCTATAGAAGGGGATAGGGAAGATGGTTTGGTTAATCAAATTTCTCAATTAGATGCAACTCCAGCAGCAGCTCTAGATGTACTACAAGATGAAGCTCCACTTGTACCCAAAATGCAGAGATTAAATTCAGATGGTAGTGTTTTGATATTGTGGAACGTGATCCTGGTTTTACGAGGCCCAATTTAGGACTATCCTGTTGATGAACAAGATCGAGCTCACATAATATATGTTATGCTTGGCCCGTGTCAATTTGTGAAGGATAAGTATCCATATTCTAGTCCAAAATCTCATCCACGTTGCTTTCAAACTCACTGGTTCAAGGAGTTTTGTTAGAATACTCACCTGCGTGCATTCTGCTTTCCTTGCTATTTGTTTTCTAAGAAATCATTTAGAAGGGCAAGATCAGATGTCTTCACCGTGAAGAATTTTAAATCCCGAAAAAAAAGTGAAAAGTGAAAAGGAATGTGCATTATTGTTATCTCATTTGTGTGACATCCTAGCCCAGGGCTTAATAGGATTGATACAATACTCATACAAATAAGTTACAACTTTTTTTCTCGAAACCTCATCTCGAAAGAACTCTGAGGTTAAGTGTGCTTGGCCTAGAGGAATTTCAGGATGGGTGATCGACCAGAAAGTTCTTTTCGGATGCTCACGAGTGAGGACAAAAGTACGCAGAAAAGACTTGTGTTGGTCTGTGAGGGAAGTCTTGAGATCCTAGAGAGCTCTGCTCATAGTTACAATCTTACATGTTACAATAATTTGAAGAATCAACTTGGGCATATTGATATATGGTGGAGAAGCGAACAACTCTAGAATTCAAGCGAAATAACAATTGATACAGTCATGTTGTTAGCATTTCAAGCATGTGCATTTCGTGGCCATGATGAATCTGAAGATTTGAAAAATCAAGGTGATTTTCATGAGATGGTGAAGCTTCTAGCTGAATATTATGATGAGGTCAAGGCAGTTGTATTAAGTAGTGGTCCTGGTAATTTTCATGAGATGGTGAAGCTTCTAGCTGAATATTTTGTTGATCATCATTTGTTGTCAATTCTGTTGTGTCTTCTAGTAAGAAAGATGATTTGCGTGCTAATCAAGTGGCCCAAATGGAACTTCTGTTGTGTCAATTGCAACTACAGAGCGCACATTTTCTGTAATGACACTTCTGAAGACTAGGCTACGGAATAAAATGAAGGATGGATTTCTAAGAGATTGCTTGGTACTCTATATTGAAAAAGAGATAGCAATTAAGATGACCACATATTCGATTATCAATGATTTCAATACTGTTAAGCAGCATGCAGTTAAATTCAAATAATAAAGTAAGTTATTGCCAACTATCCTCTGTATGCCCAATCAATTATGTAATATATCTATACATGGCTTTGCGAATTATTAGAACACGGTGTGAATTGGCAAATCCACCGCATACGGCCTGCACATAAGACTAGAGAATAGTTAAATGACTCGCTCAAAAAAAAATTTAAAATGATTAACATTTTGTGGCAGGCTAGCAGCCCCTCGGAAATTCTCAACTACTCTACATATGATTAGTGAATAATCCAAATTCAGTGATGGACACACTGTAGCAGCCACACTGGAATTGTTAACTAGTGTTCTTGAAGTAGCCGAGCATGGTGTAGACCGTCTGCAGCATGGACGGCACGAGGATGAGAGCGACAGCTGCGGCGAGCGAGACAGCGACCCACGGCGACGGGAAGAAGTGCAGCACGAAGCCGCCGCACCAGCCGCTGACGCGCCGCCTCCGGTGTCGGCCACGGCGTCGAGCAGCTGGGCGTACTCGTCGGGGAGCCGCGCGCCGACGGTCTCCTCCCCGAGCTCCCGGAACAGCGCGACGAGCTCGGCGTCGCTACGGCGCGTGGCGGCGAGGACCCCGCGGCGGCGGAGCATCGCCGCGTCCTGCGGGCACCGGACCAGGCCCCCCATCCGCGCCACGTGCGCGGTCACGGCGGCGCCGTGCGCCCAGGAGAAGTGCTTCTCGAAGGCCAGCATGTTGTGGAGCACCGCCGCGCTGTACTCGTGCACGTGGAAGCACGGCACGGTCATCACGGCCACCGCGCTCGCGGGGTGCCGCCAGAAAAGCATGTCGAAGCCGCCGGACGACGGCGAGGTCGCGGGACGAAACCAGACCGCCGACCGGCACAGCTCCGTGTAGCAGGGGAAGAGGCGCTCCAACTCCTTCTTGATCCGGAGCAGCTTCAGCGGCGTGGAGAGGATGCTGTACTTGTCCCCCGGCACGGGGGACCAGTGGAACAGGTGCAGCACGTGGTGGAACTCGCCGGCGCTGGCAACGGCGGCGGCGGCATCGCTTGCGTGGCGCCCCCGCTTTGGGCAGATGTCGTCGAAGCAGCCGAGAACGAGCTCCTCGACGGCGCGCCGGAGCTTCAGGCCGGCGCCGCAGAAGTCCGCGAGCATCTTGACGGCCGCGAAGGGCACCTGGTTCTCGAGCACCAGCATGTCCAGCTTGATGCCGTCGGCGTGCTGCGCCACCGCCATGCGCAGGATGAAGTACTCCCGGCCCATGGACGCCGCCCGCGCCACGCTGTCGGCGTCGTCGCCGGTGCCGGCCTTGCTGAGCATCATGCTCACCACCAGAAGGAAGGAGCTGTCCAGCAGCAGCATCTCCAGGAACCTGTCCTCGTCGTCCAGCAGCTCCACCGCCTCGTCTGCGTCGTCGCCGGCGGCGAACTCGTCCTGGAGGCGGCCGCGCTCCGCGGCGAGCTCCTCGACGTAGCGCTCCGCGTCGAGGCCGCACTGGTCCTGCAGGTACCGCAGGAACGGCAGCTTGGCACCGTCGTGGAACGGGAGCCGGCCGCGGTCGCCGCCGCGGTGGAACGGGCCGATGGCCACGGCGCGCACGGCGTGGAGAGCGTCCACGCGCGGCGACCGGGTGCGCGGCCGGAGGATGGTGCCGGACCGCTCGCCAAGGTACCACAGCATCGGCGCCCTCGCTTCGTCGGCGCCGGTGACCGCGGCGCCCCGCGGCTCTAGTACGGCGGCGTTGGCCATGGCGACCACCGTTCCCACTTTCTTCGTGTCCGGCGCAGAGATGTCGATGAGGTGGTAATCATTGTTCGCCATTGAGGTTGTTGGAAACATCATCTAAATCATTCCTTCTGTATTCACCTGCTGGGAGTTCATTTTAATTTGACGCCTAAGGGTCATATCAGGCCGACGCCGGCGATCACGGTCAACTCCAAGCGTCCTAATCTCTCTCTCTCTCTCTCTCTCTCTCTCTCTCTCTCTCTCTCTCATTTCCGAAGCTGCGCAGTCAAGACGTCGGAAGAAGTCTACAGAGCAGTAATAAATATCTTATTAAAGTTTTCATTCAAACCTCCAGAACTAAAATCAAATTTGATTACAGCATAAATTATTGACAACAAAAGCGTGACAGATCTGCGGGGCAACTCGATTTGACGTGCTGTGTGATGTCACTGTAATCTCCAAACCCAGATTGGGACGATAACATTCCTTTATATTGGGACTTCTTACCGACACCTAAATATATTTTGACGTCATGGTAACTGTAGTGCCACCAAGTTGTGGCAGTAGGTGTCAAAGAAAGAGACATGCTATCGTTATATCAGCTAGTACTGGAATTGGAATGAAATTTCGCAAATTGCAGAAAATGCACTTATTCGGTGAAACTTCACGAATTCAGTGATTTTTTGGCATTATTTTGTTTATTTTAGTTTTCCATCCATGAAGTAAAAAAAACTTAATTTCCCATATAAAGACTTTCAGTTTTAACATTTAGAAAAAAAATCCATTTTACTACCTGAACAATCCACTTTGTCCACTTCACCCCCTAAACAAATTGGTGGCTCACTTTACTACCCCAAACAATTTCATTAGGTGCGATTTACACCCTATTAAAGTTTGTCTTTTTTGTTTCTCAGCCTACAAGTTTATCATTAGGTGCGATTTACACCCTATCAAATTTTGCACGATGATAGTTAACATGATAACTTATGTTAAAATATTTTTTTATTTTATGGTATTATTTGAATGCGTATAACATTACTTGATATTAAACTATGTAATCAATATAAAAAAAATATGTCAGAATTATTTTAACATTGGTTGCCATGTGAATTGTCATCGTGCAAAATTTAAGCTTCAAATTCCTCCATCAGGCCTAAAGACTTCCTTGGCCGGGGCCGACGCGGTCTTCTTCCTCTGTTCGACGGCGCGGAGCTGACCAGTGACTTCGTCCACCGAGACGACGTCGAGGTCCATCAGGGTCTCGATGGAGATTGCCGCCTGTTCGAGGTGGTCCGGGACAGAGTGTAGCAGCCGCTTGACGATGGTTTTGTCGGGGATGTCGTAATCGAGGAAGCGCAGCTGGATCGCCACGGCGTGGAGCCGCAGCGTGAACTCTTCCACCAGCTCGCCGGGTTTGAACGGCATCTCGGCGAACTCCCGGCGCAGCTTCTCAGCATTGGCCTCTTTCACGCGCTCGCCGACGCGGATCGATCGCCTCCCACGCCTCGTACGCCGAGTCCTTGCGCGCCAGCCCCGCCTGCATCTCCGGCAGCACGGCGCGAAGAAGCGCAGCGAGTGCGTTCCTGTCTTCGCGGTAGTCACCAACCCCGGTGGACACCACCTCCCACAAACCCTGGGCCTCTAGGTTCACCATCACCACCGACGACCATTCAGCGTAGTTCGTAAGCGTGAGAATGGGGTAGGGGATGGCCGCCGAGCTCCTTTCGACCACCCGCTTGATCACGGTCTCGCGGAGTACACACTGGTAATGCTCGTGTCCTGGGCAATCTGGAACTGAAGGAACCGATGTGTATTCGATGGCGAAAGACCACAGCCGCACGTTATAACCCGAGACATAGCAGATGAGGCCTATCTCTGGAGGATGGCCGGTG
Organism: Eragrostis nindensis; assembly: GCA_012490785.1. Lineage (NCBI taxonomy): Eukaryota > Viridiplantae > Streptophyta > Magnoliopsida > Poales > Poaceae > Eragrostis > Eragrostis nindensis. The sequence goes on from JAAXCT010001235.1 coordinate 46,642, forward strand.
CTAGGAGGCTTGGGCAGCTAATGTCCTAGAGTGTCCGGGGGTTGTAGGTTGCTAAACGGTGTACCCGGCGCGAATGCATGTACTAGGCTAATCCCTGGCCGAAAAGGGATATGTACTCTATTTTCTTCTCCTTAATGAAATGACACGCAGCTCTCCTGCGTGTTCGAGAAAAAACGGTCTCGCGGAGTCGGGGCCGCCGGGGTCGAGGAGACGGCGAGGTACGTCGCGGGGTGCGCAACAGGGAGCACTCTCCCTGCAGCCGTCCAGATGCCGACATGGCCGCCTAGGATCAACACAACTCCTGGAAACACACGCGAACACGAGGTGGACACAGAGAATTGGTGCTGCTAAAACTGGACAGCGTTTTCTGTTGTTATTCCTTACTATACGTATGCAATAAACAAAAGAGAAGGCTGGGCAAAACGGCCACTAACGCGCGACATGCACCAGGTACGAGTCATGCCGCGTGACGCTCCGCACGAAGTAGCCTACGTCAAGCTCTCCTACAGACACTCCTTTCAGAAAAAAAGCTCTCCTACAGACACGCATAGCCGCCCGCTGAATATGGCCATGCACTACAACCTATTAACTGAATTAACGAAAAACAATAAATGGTGATTAATCTAAGTGACACGCTCTAAAGTATTCAACAAGATTGTGATCGACGGGAGAACCCTCGTGCTCTGGCTCCCCGCGACCGATGGAGCAAAACCGAGCGATTTTCTTCCTTCTTCAGTTCGTCTACACTATCCTTTTGTCTTCAACAAGTGACCCTGTTCTATCCTCCGGTGTGCGAAGTAAGAGCGAGGAGAGATGAGAGGGGAAGGAAGAGAGAGCTTCGCGGCCAAGGGCTTACCGGAGAGAAGGATGCGGGAGGTGGAGTCGCCGTCTCGAGCCCGCGCCGCCGCCGAGTCACTGCCGTCTCCAGTCCGCGCCGCCGCCGCAGCCATCGTCGTCTCCAGCTTCGCATTAGGTCATGACGCGTCGCTCGCTGCGGGCTGTTTCAATCGGGACTGCCTATATGCAGGGCGTCCTACGGTTTACATTTGATAGATCGGTCCAATAGTCCATTAAATCTAGGCAGCTCAGCCCAAGTCAGAGTGTCAACATTTCAAAATAGAAGAATCAACATTTTTGTAGTTCTATTTCAACATTTTTAAAATGAAATCAACATTTTTTAAAAAATGTTGACATAGTGTAAACAAAATGTTGACATAGTGCAAACAAGATGTTGATATAGTACATTCAAAATGTTGACAAAAATTTCAAATTTTAAAAAATTGAAAAAATATTCATATTAGATCTCATTTTGTAGAATTAATTGTAACAAACACGTAGGTTCAAACGGATTCAAAAACGGACTTACGGTTTAGGAGAAAAACGCGTTTAAAGTTTGAAATTCGTTTCTTTTTCTCCACCTCCCAACCCGCCCCAATCAGAATGCGACACGTGGCATCTTTTCAGCCATCCCTTCTCCACCCGCGCGAATCTCAGCCGTTGCACGAATCTCAAACACTATTCTACCAAAACTTAACTACAGCCCGGCCTACGTATAGGATTCACGGTTTCAATCCGGGAGGTCAAACTCCAGTTTTTCTTCCAGGCCGTCCGGGAGGAGGCAAGGATAGAAAAGGCTCGGAGTTAGAACGGGTCTGGTCTAAACGAACCCATCTTCCTTGCCACAACCATTTTGAGGCCTGCTCGATTATTTCTGGCATGTTTCGCCGACTTCCGGGCCCGTTTTGGTGTAACCAAACAAGGCCCAAGGGATGCTCGAAACAGGTGGAAGGCAGCGGGTACGTGCAGAAGTTCCCGTACCACGTGAGGACGCCGCCGGGGCCGGGGGTGGATCATGGCCGAGTACACTTCCAAAGGACACCGGCATCGGCGACACGGTTCATTGCAAGACTAACAAGTCGCCTCGATGTCAGGCTCAAAAAAAAAAAAAGTCGCCTCGATGTCTTTCTTCGTCCTCCGATGCGCCATGTAGTCGCCCAAGTCAGCACTCAGCAGGCACCAAGAGGAAGGCGACGGGCCACGGGCCCACGGAGAAACGCCTCGAGGCAGAGCCACTTTGAGTGCCAATATTCAGCAAATGAAAAAGTGACCACCACTACACGTTTATTTGGGGAAACAACTCATACATCACAAGTCTTTGCAACCCGCCAAGTTCCGGCAGCATAGTATATACTAGGAAGAGTGGCGCGCTCCGCCGCGCCTATTAGGCAGATTTTTTTTTTTCTATCGTGTTTATGTTGATTACCAAAACAAATTTACGGAAGACTATTCGTGCGGGCTAGTTCAGTACACAGGCCCACCTCGGGTTGGCCCAATTTTTTTTTTCATTCGCGTTGAGCGACGTTTTTTCAAGGAAAAAACAAAAGGCAGTAAGACATGTGCTTAAAAAAAAAAAGCAAGACATGCGCTGCTGAAGCAAAGCTCGTGGGCAACGTGTCCTCTCCTCCCGTTCACCACGTTGCATGAGTTCCGTTCTGCAAAATGGTGAAAATATGATGTACAACAGGGCTTTATTTGCCAAATGACTACAGCCTTGTCAACTGTTGGCTCACATTTCTGTTAGTTTTGCAACGCAATTACACAGAAGGAAGGAGAAGTACCTGCAAAATTGCCAAAGGCTGAGACGTGGCCTCACGTGGTCCACAACTCCACATCTCCCTCATCGCTACCTCCGTCTCGACTACTGCCTTCTCATCCCCATCTCTCTCTCCCACAGCCTAGCTGATGAACCCAAGCAAGATTTTTTCGGGCCGTTGTCCTCTTCCCTCCACCCAAATTCCCCATCTGAGATTCCCATAGGGCCTTAATCCGCCGGAGGGAAGAACCGGCGGCCTTATGAGCATCATAGCACTCTTAGGGGTTCAATGTAATCATAAGGGATGCTATCCTTTTCCTCTGTACTTGCTCTCAATGGATTAATACATGAGTACATTTAAGTATCAAAAAAAAAAAAAAAGAACCGGCGGCCATGGCCCACGCAGGAGAGGGGTCACCGCCGCGCCTCGCTCCGCGCAGGGTCGGACGCCGTAGGAGAGGCATTGCAAGTCGAACACGTTGGCCAAATTGCTCTCCGCGGCGGAGACCTTGGTGGTGGCCATGGCGGCGCGCCCGAGCGCGCTGCTCGGGAGGCGTGGGCCGCCGCCGGGGCCGGGTGAGCGCGCTGCTCGAGACGCGCGGGCCGGCGCGGGAGGCGCCGGGGCCTGGCCGGCGCGGCGAAGCGAGGGCCGGGCAGGCGCCGGTTCCGGGCGGAGCGAGGGCCAGGCAGGCGCCGGTTCCGAGCGGAGCAAGCGCGTGGCGGGTGCGGCGGAGACGCGGCGCGCGGGGCCATGGGCGCGGGCGGGCGGGGCGGCTTGGTGTTAGCGGCTGAGCGCCGGGAGCGCGAGCGTGGACGAGCGCCCAGGGAAACCAGGCTCGGCGTCTGTCGAAAGAGGAGCAGAGCCGGTTGAAGCAGGAGACGCAGATGCTGGCCGGGCAGACGCTGGTTGAAAATGGAAACGCATCGCTAGAGCAGAGGTGACGCGGAACTCAGCCGAGAACAATGCGTAGAAAAGAAAAATCGAAAATGATTGGGACCCACCGAAAGGCACGTGTCGACTTAGAGCCAGCCCACGGTGGCCAAAATGCCCTGGGAGGCCCTTGCCTCCTACTCCCTCCGTCCCCAAAAGAGTGTCGCTGTTGACTTTTAGTCCTCATGTTTGACTGCTCGTCTTATTCAAAATTTTTATGCAAATATCAAAAACAATATGTCATGATTAAAATATCTTCAACAATAAAACAAGTTATAAAAAAATAAATAGTATTTGTATAAAAAATTTGAATAAGACGAGCGGTCAAACACGGTGTCCAAAAGTCAACAGCGACAGTCTTTTGGGGACGGAGGGAGTATGTATGTAGATTAGTATATATACCCAGGTTGAAATTCTTCATGGGGCACCTCCAGATGGGGAGCTCCCCCACAGTTGTGTCTAAAGAGAAAAAAAAAAACAAGGAAAGATGCTTTACACTTCCAATACAACCCAGCCATCATCAATTTAATGTGCATTTAAATTTATAATTCATGATCCCTTTGTTCGTCAAACAGGTGGTTCAGGACAAATTAGAACAACGAGATAGCGAGAGACAAAACTTTAGTATGGGCATAGGCATCTTTTGATTACTAATGCAAGAATAAGTTGAACAGAATATAAAATAGAGGTACAACATGTTGCTACCAAACTCCTCCGCCAAATAAAACCAAGCATCCTAGATTCAATGTGGGCACTCCACAAATCTCTGAACCACAAACAGCACTCCCAGGCTAATCACCAGGAATCCTGCTCCCTAGAAATTTGCCAAGTCCTTTCTTGTTTCATCTTTTACATATCTATCAACTATTTCTGCTATAAATATTGCCTGCACTCTCAGCCATAGTACAATGGAATAAGGATTTCTATAAGGAAGTAAGAACGGTAAAAGCTGCTTGATTCAAACAAGCGAAAACAAGTCTCTCGACGATTTCATTGATAACCACAACCCTCTCACTTACAATGTAATCCATATTACCTCATATGAAGACATTATTGCTGAATCTTTAAGACAGGAAAGGCAATAACATCCCTTATGCTGGCTGAGTTCGTCAAGAGCATTACTAACCGGTCGATACCAAGGCCCTAAGAAGATAAAGATCCAACAAAAATTATTCAAGAAAGGAGACACAGGTGCATCCAAGAACAATAGCAAAGTAACAAGACACAAAGTGTGAGCATACTGTTGGACATACCATTCCAGAAGCTGGTGGCATTCCATATTCTAATGAAGTCAAGAAGTCTTCATCTAAAGCCACTTCATAGGAATAATCATCCACATCTCCTTGACCTTCAGTAGATTTGACCCCCTTAGCCATTGTGGCACGTTTAGCATCGTGCTGTTTGATCTGATTCTCAAAACGGCTCCTCTGGAACACAAAAAAGGAAAAAGAAAAACGGTGCTCATTTCGAATTAAAATTGATCCATCATGTGATGAGAACTTGAGATTACAATTCAAGGCATGGAGCTAACAACCGTGATCATCAAATTAAAATGTCCTATCACTCAGGACTGGATTATAACATTTCTATCTCCCTATATGAATTTTGTTTCTTTTGGAGGGCACTATGATAGCCCCCTCCAGCAATCATATGGTAGTAGACCACCGGCAGATCTTTCGAAGTTAACCAACCGCCTTGGTTCAGCCTTTGTCGCAATTGTAGAGAAATCAAGTAAGACCACACTAATGTCAACAGAAACATGTCACACAAATAGACGCGGTAACTGTCTGTTGCACCTTAGATATTTTCAGTGACCTGCTAGTTTTAGTTTAAACCAAGGTTTTGGGTCCTTTCATGAATCCAAGCTACAAGATCAGAGGTCAGTACAAAAACTACTTAATGCTAATACTCATTAATAACAAAAGGTGTCGTGTAACAAATAAAGCAAATGATGGCCTTAGGAACAGTAAGAATATAAGACACTCTTACCTGATCAATCGGGTCCGTGAGCTCAGAAAATGCATTGCCAATCTCACGACCACAGATGAAAAGTTCAAATCGCTCAGTAAGGCCAGCATGACTACAGCAAGCAAACATAATGTGAGGAAACTACAAAACTACATGGTATAAACTGAACTGTCTGATCATATAATCAACAAACAACAGTATCAAAGGTCACTGGCCTCTAGTTGCTTACATTACACAAGGAAACTGTGTGCAAATAAAAAATAATAATCTTCAAATTTTAAGAATAGCAGCCTAACTTTATTGATGTTGTGACGGTGACTGTAGATCTCAACATTGATAAATCTGATCTTAATATGATGAGCATGACATGTGCCAGTGACTTGAAATGTGCATTTAATACATGTTTTGCAAACTATATGCTGTACACAAACATCTATGATCTGAATTTATGTTGTACAATGAAGGTCACAGGGATCAGTGTGATCTTCAATGCGCAAATAGAGGCTATGATAAATGGCCAGGCCTAAAAAAATTCCTTGGTATTCCCAGGAATACCCAACTATTTTGGCAAAAAAAAAGTTCAGTATATAGTAGCTATACACTTGTAATTTCAATCCTTGGTCTCATTTCAAGTACAATCTGCAGCATTTGTTCTGAATTCACACTCGAGAATCCAATTCGGCAACTTCATCACACCCACCTCCATCATAATCTGAATCTGAAACTTGTCAATTTGACAACCCTCAGGTCCTTAAGTCCCATTGTTTCCAGTTAACGCTCCCCGTCGATCAGATTCTACCCTAACTGATTTTTAGTTGGGCAGTAGAGCAGTCAAGCTTTGACAAAATATCATTATGTTTTTTGTGCAAATTAATGACAGTGACATCATCAAATGCTTAAGATAAGTGGAATGAAGAGTAAAATTATACTCTTCCCTAGATCAGTGGTGGAGGGCTATGAATTGATGCGCTCTTCTCTCATCTCCGTTCTGCGGAGCTGCAGGAGGAACAAGAAAGCCGGTCTGATGCCACACCGTTTTCTAGGCTTGCTCCGGATCGTGCAGCATGGCCCGTGTGAATGAGAGCTGTTATAGCCCTGTGGGCCGTTTCGTGCACTAGAGGGTCGCTGGAAGAGTCTGCCAGTGCATATGGAGGAGTGGCTACCTGTTGATCACACCTTATCTTTTATATTAGTAATATAATTTTTTCTCGAAAACTATATTAGTAATATAATGGTATAGGAATGACTTGACAACGAGTTTTGGGACCAATTGTTTGTTACAGTGAAATGTTAGCAGCGCAGTTGAAATAATAAGTTCTTTAAGTGACTATTATATAAAAGGCTTTAGAACAAAATCTCGCCCTGGGCCTCCAAAAAGACAGGGCTGGCTATGCTTTAATACATGCTACTATGGACTTTCTTTTTGAAATTGGATAGAATAAATTGTTCGCATCGGAATACCCAACTGCCAATTCCTAGGCCTTATTTGGCAAGCTTATTTTCACAAAAATAAGCAGAAGCTGTGGCAAACACCAGAATTCTCTAGCAGGTTATTAGTCAAGAAGATTCTCAGAATGGACTAAAAAAGCAGCAAGAGGCAGAAGCTCCTTCACCAGTTTTTCAAACAAGCTGCTTTTTGAAACAAGCAGAAGCTGTTTCAATTGTCTTCTGAGTAAGTTAAAAAAGTGCCCTACCAAAATGTCTTCTGCTTGTATGTTACCGTCATTTACTATTAATTTGTATAGAGGAGGTAGAATTCAGGCATAGACGGATCCTATAAAAAAAAAGAAGAGGACATTTTTCATAGAATAGTACTCATCCGCCCACACACCGCAATATGAGTATTTCTAAGATTTTTGGGAGATTAATGAGAAGGAAAAAAGGCCATGCCCCTTATTAAAGTAGCTGGGCCGGTTCTTGATTGGCCAGCAAGAGAGAGGTTGAGAGATAATTTAATGAGGGCCAGCTCCTGATTGGTGGAATACTCCAGAAATGCTTATATTTGTGGACGAATTGGAAATGTTAGAAATGTTTATAATTGTGGACAAAGCGAGTATGTTTTTATATGCTTCTAAAAAAGAGGATTTTCTGAAATACCCTGGCAGCTTAAAATATGAAATAGAAGTTACCTTTTGACTTTTGATGGTACCAACAAATATACCTTGACTGTTACTTTCATTTACGGCAAGTTACCAATAATAAAAAAAGGATAATCCTATAGAATCTAATAGCAATTTTTGTACTACCGAACATTACAAATTATTTAAGACAGATCTTAATGCATTGGTCCCTCAAATACATGAAATCCTTGTAAACAAATAAAAGGTGGGTTATTTACCTTCGGTGTGGCTTCGCCAATGGTGATATCTCAACTGGGTAGTCAAGGACGAATGTTGGTTGGACAAGAGTAGATTCAACAACGGTCTCAAAAACCTAGCATGAGATGTAAGATTGTAAAAGGAACTTCTTGTCAAACTCAAATAAGTTAAATCAGCCAAGCTTCAATCACTGTAATGAAATTAAGAAGACGATATATAAAATATAAATACGCAACAAATTTTGCAGTATCAAAAGATGGGATGTTTCAATTTGGTTATAATATGCTACTTAAACATCAGCATATCGCCCCCTGTAACAGTTCAGTGCTACTCTAATCTGAACTCACTTCTATGCTGACACATGTTCATAAATTAGAGAATTAAATATAGAAGCATGTTTTTCATCGTATTTTGAGACATGCATATCGACCGCACTACATATTCAATATAATTTATTAGAAAAGTCCTTATGCATAATTTCACTTAGATAAACATTCAATTCTTTAAACTATATATCCATATCCATATAGAACATTGAAAGAGAAATCCCTTAGATAAACAAAAAAAAAAGCATAATAACTAGTGATATGTTTACTGAACATAATGGTAGTTCCAGTACCCATAATCAGGAAGCACATCATACGGAACTTCCTAATAAATAGGAGAGTGAAACCTATAATATAAGTTGACGAATTGCAACACAGAGGTCTTTGGAGTTCGGCCTCTAAAGGTCTTGTACGTTTTCACTTCTTATTCTTTGGTCCTTTTGTGTGTAATAAACCTTTCCGCCTGTTTTATTATTGTTTGCATACAGTAGGATCCTTTCCTACTGTTTTCCATTAACAATTTAACCTACCAGTAACATGTTTGCTTGCTTTAAAACTGGGCATATATGTTCACCTTTTTTACCAATGTATAAAATATATATCAAATGCCGCCTGCAGTGCTCTGCTGCAGCCTCCTATTGGTGACAAGGCACCTGTCAATAGATTATTACTCCATTTTTGATCTTTAAAACAGTCAACAATCTAACTCCACATGTTACGTAACCAAGAGAGTTCGGATACCATCAGTAAATATCAAAACAAAAACAAATTTACAATATGGAAGCCTCAAGGTACCTCATTGAGAACATGCCCAACAGACGAACAGGCTTGCAATGAAGTACTATCATTGCTTAGCAGTCCTCTAACAGCATTTTTAGCAGCTTCCACATCTTGTCCAAAGCTGCTAAAGTCAATTCCAGTTGCTTCTTTGACAAGAGAATGCATGGTCTCCCTCCTCCATGGTCTTTCGAGGGAGATTTCAGTTCCCTGCTTGATATGAAATATCACTGTTAACTAGTGGATAGAAAACACGAAAAATGTACGACTGTGCATCTATAAGTGCATTGCAAGTGTTGGTGCCTTGCTCACATCCACAGAGGTGCTACAAGGTGGGGTATTAAGATCAGATACCAGCAACATATGTTAAAGTAACTGTTAATGAGGAAAGTGTTAAGTGACGCCAAAAACAGGCCTACAACTAATGTGGTGAATGGTGAATATAAGCAAAAATGACAGATATTTTGACCGATAATGCATATCTGGTCAATCTAAACAAAAGACCTGTGCCAATACTAATGGTAGAGTAAAGACCGATAACCTGATAATCAATCTTAAGCTTGCCTTGAGTAGCCATAGCACATCGAGTAACAATTTCTTCAGCCATATTCATCATGCTTTCATAGTCTGAGTATGCTTCATACATCTGGTTTGCAAATAGAAATAATCAGCGAATCAGACCTCATTTAAGCTATCACATTCTGCAATCTCAAAAGAAGGCACAAAGATACATGGAATACAGAATAAATAAACCATTAATATGTGCATGTTGGTGAAGAGAAAAAGAGATAATACCTCAATAGTTGTAAATTCAGGATTGTGACGAGTAGAGATGCCTTCATTCCGAAATATTCTTCCAATTTCATAAACCTTCTCAAGCCCTCCAACCTGCACATTGACCAATGGTATTCATAAGCTTCGAGATACAAAAAATGGACAGAACCTTCATAACAACTCATAGATCTTAGGCACAGCGCATGGTTTCAATACTGCCCTTTAAATGTGTAACGATGTCTGAACAAAGGCGTGAAACATCAGTTTTATAGCATAAAATCCCAAATTGATTGATTCCTTCAAAACAAAAATGCATTACAAATCTTGTGAGTTTACTGTTTTGGGCCTTTGGGGAAAAAATTGATGTCTACCAGTAGAGAGAGAGACAGGGTTGTAATCTAGAAAACGAAGTATACATTTTTAAAATGTCAAATTAAGATCAAATTAGCATAACTCGAATACAGTGGTGTGTTTAACACACTGCTTCCAATAATACATGCAGCATACCCAGTAGCACAGCCCTTTTTATATATATTGTACAAGAATGAATTGCATAGCAGAAAAGGATGCCCTCACCGACTGGTTCATGATAAGTAGCTACAAAAAACTAGAGAAAACAAAATTGAAAATCGACCGTAACCTCACCAACATCCTTTTCAAATGCAGCTCTGTAGCAATCCTCAAGTAAAGATCTCTTTGAAGTGAATTATGGTAGGTTATAAAAGGTCTTGCTTCAGCACCACCTGCTGCTCCCTGTTTTTACCATTTTGAAGAATAACATTGTAAAGAAATGAGCAAATGAGCCTTGCAGTTAGATTAAGATTTGGTAGTGAACAAAATGTGCCATAAATCACGCATATACAGAAGCACACTGCATTAGAGACATTTTAGGAAGGAAGGTCATTGATCTTCAACGATTATAATAATTGTGATGGAACCTACACAAAGTATTTCTTTGACATGACATTAACACTAAAAGTAGAAAACAGTTGAACAGCATTCAATCTCATTCAAACACATTGTATTTTCGCATCATAATAAACAGTAGCATCAGTTAGCCTAGAGAATTTCAATATAGATCCTTATCGCTTCAGTGATCACATATTATATACTTGATTCTTTCCAGTTAATAGCAAGCTTATGTAGAAAGCAAACCTGTAGAACTGGAGTCTCAACTTCAATGAAACCAAATGATTCCATTGTCTTGCGGATTTCAGAAACAACCTGTGAAAAGCAAAATCTAAATTAAGCATAATACAAGATATCATGAATGTCATCACTATTTATAAATTTGGTGACTACGGATGACCTAATAACATGATCCTACTATGACTGCTCTCTTCATTCCACAGCCTCCCTTCAACCCCTTAAGAAAATGTGGTTCCCATGCTACATATTGTTCGACGTGGTATGATATTTTCCAAAATTATGTTATATTGTTTCAGTGAAAAGGCCCATCAGCAAAGAGAACATACTTCTCGGATTAGTCCCCATATAGGTCACAAGTTTCAAAATTAAATTCTGCACTCCATGTAGTCGATACCTTTGCTCTAGTTCGAAATACATCTGCAACTTCAGGATTTGCAATCATGTCAACATACCTGTCGTTAAATGTAACACACAGATCAGTGCACTTTGTAAATCCATCTTACAATCGGTCAAACTAGCAACGAATGAATAGCACAAAGATGCTAAACTAATAATTCTGGAGGTAAAAAGGATGATTACTTAGTCATAAGTCGATCATGAATTTCTCAGATCTAATAGATTGTTCCAGTTTCATACTGAGGAATTATTGCATGTTTCACTATTCATAGCAGAGAGTGATCTATAGTGATGAACCGATAGCTGGTAATATACTTGTAACAACTGTTATAATTTTGCTATTGCCGGTTAGACACTATACCTGGTGAAGATTTGTAATGCCTATATATTATAATTACAAATGAATGAAGAAACATTTCAATAAGTGGATGAAGCAAGATCACAGCTCACCTCTGACGATAACGTTTGTCCACATCAGTTAAGCCATGATACTTATCTGGTAGTGGGAGTAAAGATTTTGTAAGGATTTCAAACCTTTTCACATAAACAGATAGCTCCCCTGCAGTTGAAAACACTATTTCAAGAACATATCCAATAGATAGTGATGAGAAAATAAACATCGAATCAATATCGCTGATATCCATGATTATTGATTACTAGTTACTAATTCCGCAAAAAAGGAATTAAGGACAAGTGTTTTAAGTGGCTTGAACTTGTGCATGGGTGATACACCCATCTCAAGAAGGCTCTTAAGTAAGCTTCATGTTAGCATGCATAAAATATTTAAGATTGCTAGCAGTTTCTAGATTTTACTGTTAACATACTACAAACGCTCCAGGCAGTCCTTAGGTCCTGAATATTTATATTAACAATTATGGATTATACTAACATGCCTACCTCAAATTCTAGGATTATAAATATATAGTCCAGTAATTCAAAGGATTTTGCAGCACTGAGTCATTATAATCGTTATATATTCTGACTGCTACAGTCTATGTTCTTCAACTTTGTGGCATTGTGCTATTCAGTTAGTTTTCTGTTCTTTCTTTCTTAACAACATTCACATATTTAATCTTTCTCAGTATTCAGCAGCAATGAAACAGGTTCCCAGTTCTAACTTTGCTCTATTCAAATTTAATATATGATCAGATGGTAATAGACCTCACAAGGATTTACATAAGATTTTATTTTCAAGAAAAAAAGATAGAATTAAGCAGCATGACAATGAATTGAGAAATGGCAAGTTTGAATGTTGGGTAAGGTGATTCTGAGCAATTATAATTATGGAGAAAACTTCCATAGAAAGATAACTAAGCTTCAAAGTTTAGGTGAATGCTGGCCGGTCAAATTAAGAAGAAATAGAATACAAATATTCATTGAGCAGTAATAGCAACTTTTAAACAATTATACTGAACCTTTTTCAGTCTTCTTTATGGATCCACTTGCACCTAATATATCACCAATATCAATAAATAGCTTCAGTTGCTCAAATTGGTCCTCTGAAAGGCTGTCTTTCTCGCAGTAAAGCTACCAATAGCCCAAAGACAGAAAAGGGGCATAGAAAACACATAATCAGTGCAGGAATAGTTTCCATGTTTCAATGAATTACAGGACATGATTGCCCTAACTCAATATTGATCAGTGCCTAATGGATTTGGTGCCTAGCTGGGTTGCTACACAGTTGGTTCACAAGTGTAATACTATCAAGTAGTAGCATATCCACATCATATAAAGTCCAAAAGTGAGATGGTACTCGTGAGTCGGTAAAATACGACAAGAAATCACTTAATAAATTCACATTAATACATTGTGCACATACGAGGGATCACTGTGAGTATGAAGCTTATTTAACAGAGAGAACTCGGTTGAAAACTTGAGATTAACAAAAAAATGAGGCAGGTAAAGTGCAGGACATACCTGAATAGTCCCGGCATCATCTCTTACAGTCATAAAAACAAGTTTTCCAAATGCTCTCCGGGCAACAATCCTCCCGGCAATGGACACGGCCGCCTCTTCACAGACCTCCCCATTCTCAAGATGGATGTACTCCTCCTGAAGCTCCTTGGTCGAGTGAGTCCTGTCCCACTTGTACGCATATGGCTCGTAACCCTTCCCCCTTAGCTCTTCAACCTAACATCCAGCCGATGAACCCAAGCAGATCAGTAGTGGCATCGGAGACCAAGAATTTGGGAGAACAGAATGCACATTGTACTAGTAACGAAGGTGCAGCAGGATGCGGCTGACGGAAAGCTGACCTTTTTGAGGCGGATGGCGCGGATGGAGTCGCGATCGGATGTGGTGGTGGAGGATGAGGCGCTGCGGCGGCGGCGGTCCTGAGGCGGCTGCGGCGGCGATTTTGGGGTGGCGGCGGCCGCGGAGCAGCAGCGGGTGTGTAGGCGGAGCGGCCTAGTGGCACGGGCAGAGGCAGTGAAGCCGAAGAGACTGGAGGAAGCCCTCCACACCCGCAGCGCCTCCATTACCCTGCGCCGGAAGGAAGGACGACCGGCCGAACAAAATCTGTTGCGCCGGCGACTGCTCGCCGAGGGAGAGGGGCTGTGAGGTTCTATTCGCCGCAACGGACGGCCGACGCGGGCCGAAGATAGGGTCTAAGCTTCTCGGCTGCCGTGCCGAGAAAACCCGGGAATGGGCCAAGTCGAGCTCCGGCCTATCAGGCCCAAGAAAAATTCGGTCTGTTTTCGATCCGCAAGAAGTCCGATTTCACCCTCTTTTTTCTTTTTTTTCTTTTGAAACGGAAGCTTTCATTCATTAACAACCAGCTCCAGCCTCCAGGCAGATCGCCGGAGACGCGCTAAAAGTCAGTTACAAAGCTAGGTGCACTGCACCAGAAGACAATGCTCTGCAGCAGGCATAGCGGTCACAAGGTGGCTAAGCGATCAGCCACCGTATTACAAGCCCGGGGACACACGGAAATCTTCCAATTTACGAAGTTTTCAGATAGAAAAGCTCTAATCCTCCTAAAGAGACTCCCCTCTGGGCTTTGGTTCATGTCAGTTGACGTTAACGCCCGGCCCAGAACAACCGCATCCGTCTCCAAAATAATGCTCCACATCCCCTGGCTCGCCGCCCTCTCCTCCTCTTCTTCTTCTTCTTCTTCTTCTTCTTCTTCTTCTTTTTGAGATGGCCCTCTCCATGTTGCTAGGAAGGAACCATCAATATTCAGTTTATACAAGGCATCTGCAGGTGCTGCCCATTTCATAAGCCTTCTCTGTCCATCAGCTTTACCGGGCTTCTTCGGTTGCTCAACTTGTGTCAGGTGATATTCCACAGAATCACAAATCTCGGCTGTACTTCATCTCCTCTCAGCAGCATTAGCCTTGTTTCTTGCATTCCACCAGCGCCATCAAAAATCATGTGTACGTCCATATACGGTGCTCACTTTGACACTCATCCCTGCATGCTCTTGCTTCGCCATATATTGCATACCCTTGAGCTCTATAAGGTAGCCACCGTGTCAAAGCAGAGAGAATCGCCCTAATAACTGTTTGCCATGATGGCCTTCAATGTCCTCTGCACCTTCGCGGCACACATTGTTCTACTATTGAGCATGACAAACAAAGATGAGACAATTTAGAAACAAGGAGCGCGAGAAAAGTTGTAAATGATAATTACTGAAGAGTAAGTACATGTAACATACAGCTGCCATAAAAAGAAGGCAAATAGCAAAAAGTTTTCCTTTATTCCGTGGGCCAAACTTCTTAGCATGGAAAAGAGAGGAAATTATCTTCAACCTCCTATGCATCACATTGAGATGGTAAGCTAGTAGTTGTTTCAAAACAAACACTTCTCTACGGGATTAGAAGCTAGGATGAATCCAAGCACTAAGGGATTAGAAGGCATGGCGTGTCATTCAATCAAGAAGAATTTTGTAAAGCATAAAAGGTGTTATAGTTGTATTGAGAACCAATTGTTGCAGCCTTGCAGGTGGAAAACAATTTGGCTACTAATCCAAGCACTCTGGGATAAGATCCCATGGCATGGCATTCAGTCAAGGAAAATTTCGCAAGCAACCAAGATGTGTTCTTTAATTTTTAACAGCCAGGGCACCTTAGCCTGCAAGAGTATGTAAAAGGTGTTCTCATGATGAAACCTAAACAACTATACACACACGATAGAATCTTAAACATGCGAGTCTTGTATAGGTAGTCATCAAGGTGGCAGACAAGGGGTAAAACATGGTAACTTCAACACATGAGTATGACAAAGATAATAAACAAGGGGTAAAAATATTATGTTTAGGTTGCAACCTTAATTCACATGCTATAATGATCTAAAGACAGGGTGATAGGCTGGCCAAAACCAAATTGGCAGTTGTATTGCTCCGCGTACAACCAGAAAATGGACTCCTTTGTACTTCATACGTTTTGATTTCTTGCCTCCAAATCAAATTCAGCAACTTTACAATACTTAATATGTGATACACAATCACAATTCTTCTTCAGTAATTTGGATCCATCCATATACCCTGCACTAACAAAGAAATGGTGGCTTCCATCGATGAAAATCAAGATAAAAAATCTGTCACCAAGTGGCGTTGACACCATCAAGCTCGTAGATGAGATGCTATCTGTATTGATATATGACTGGAGACAATTGGCCTTCGTCGTCCATGGGTTCCTACTCCCTCGTCCATGCAAAAAAAACGACCATGAGTTTTTTTTTTCTTGAGAATCAAACGACCATGAGTTGACCTCTAGAGGACAGTGCCAGGTACTCCCTCCGTTTTTAATTATATGACGCCGTTGACTTTTTTGTTGAACTTTGACCAACAATATAGATTTAAATAATTAGTTTTTGAATATGAAATGAATATCATTTGATTCATCATCAAAAACACTTTAAGATTAACCTATACACTTAGTTATTTACACAATATTTTGAATAAGACGAATGGTCAAACGTAACGAGAAAAGTCAACGGCGTCATATATTAAAAAACGGAGGGAGTAGTAAACAGTCCTGTTGACCGTGTTGTTGAGTATCCCAATAATAGGTCATGGAACCATTCTTGATTTTGAAACATCGCGATGCAAATCCCAAGAAAATATATCTCTATGTTCGTCACAGCTTTGCACAATACTGTTATGGAGGATGGCATCCAAGAACAAACAACCATTGGACAAGCCAGCAATCAATAATGTCCAGCCGGAATCTCTTTCACTTGTGAATTCTATAGAGAAGCTAGCAATGACAAAGTAACCTTTCTGGTGTGATGGAGTCCGGCAATTGGTTCCATACGGTTGGGACACCAATAGTTTGCCACTCGCATCTGTTCCCTAACATCAAGCTCAACCCATTCATCAGGTAGAAGCACGGGAGGAGCTTATCTTGACAGGTAATAAAGTTCTGCAGGTAGAGCTTTCCTACGCTGTCCTATGTCACCGAATGACCGAATGCTGACCCTCTTTCCAACATTATTAAACCGATTAGCATCTCCATTGGAGCCATTGGGTTTTTTTTGATGAGCTTTCCACCAGATCACTGTGCAAAAAATGATATAGCTTGCTTATGAAAAAAAAAGAAAGTTATAATTGGAGGATGTTGTATTTTTATCTTTCTCAAATCAGTTCATCTGATGTGATATGCTGAAAACAACAAAATAAAATTGAACAATGAAACAACAAAAATGAAATTGAATATTGAAAATTGGGACGGTGCAACGTTTATCGGCTGACCTCGCATGGTGTTGGCCTAGTCCAGGTGAGCATCGTCCGATTTGGATTCCTTGTCGCGACGCTTCTGTTCATCAGTCCAAGCGCCGGTCCCGGCCCCTTCCCGACGAGCTCGATCTGGTCCACGTCGGGACCATGGCGATGGCGCCATGCCATTTTCCGAGCAAGAGTTGGTCGTGATTCATTGCTGGTGGAATATGTACGACGATAGGTATCCCGATCGATAGGTCTATATATACGACGATACCATCGTAGATTCGCAGGAGTATGGATTAGGCATTGCCGAGCCGTGGTGGGAGATACGAACGTACAGATGCTCTGTACTCAGCAGAAGCAGAGCTCCAGCACAAAAGGAGCAGAAGGAAAATCCAAAGTTTCTCCATGACCATGTGCATGACACTTTTGTAATACTTGAGAAAACCCAGGTTGATTTCCGGATAACTCAGGACGACGGTGACACGAGATAGCAAGCAGAGATCGAACGGCTGTAGCAGGAAAGAACCGATTCAGCAAGCCCCCGTGATGTCGCCCTCTTGGACGGAACGATGAGAGCGCTGAGTGCAGAGCATGGAGCATGCTAGCGAGAGCCACGTTTCTTTGTATGGGCAAAGCGGGGGGCTTCACTTCACGTGGCTAGCGGCTAAGGTATCACCTGCTCTGATTCAGATCTTACGCGTCGGATCTTGCAAATGAAGTTTTCTCAGAGGACCATGCCACGTAGTATGAGCTAACAAAGTCAGGATAACACTGATTGGACTAGTTGTTTGTCCAAATGGTTGCTAGCGAGGCCTCAGGAAATGTTGGCCACAAAACGTCACCGAAATGTTTCGAAGTTCAAAGAATAAATTAGGAGTGCCGTCTTAGATCTTGCCCTTTTGCTTTTAAATCCCAGTTAGCTTGCCAAACTGTACTTGTTTATATATGAATAAGGGTGTGTTTGACAAGGACTTTTTACATACTCCATCCGTCCCAAAATAATTGTCGTTTTAGCTCTTAGCACGGAGATTAAGAAAAGTTGGTAAAGGTAGGTGCGCAGAAAACAAGAAAGAGATAGATAGAGATAGAGGTGTATTGGGAAGAGAGAAAGTTGCATCGGAAAGTGAGAACGACAATTATTTTGGGAAAACTGGATGAGGCTAGGATGCCAAGTAAACTGAGACAGAGGGAGTAGCTTATTACCTGGTTTATGTAAAAAAAGACAAAAGCCCTGTCAAACATCTCCTGGAGAAACAACTTATGCTTATTTGAAGAATAAGCTGTTCTGCAGTTTGAATTAGAATAAGCCGTTTTACATAAACTAGAAAAAGTAGCTTCTGTAACTCACTTTCTAGATAAGCTGTTTTGCCAAACAGTATGACTAAATAAGTCAAATAAACCAGAATAAGCTGATAAGCTATTTTGTCAAAATAATTCAAAACAAAAGCTACTTTTTTATAAGCATAAACACACTCTAAATATTAGTATAAACTTTAAAGCAAGCCCCAGCTGGGCAACTGGGTACCGAAGTTCCGTGCATCTGTCGCCGACTTCAGTCTTCAGCTAACATGGTCCCCTTGAATAGTGGCGATCAACCGAGGCAAACTTACTAAGGGGGTGTTTGTTTCTCTAAGCCTAATTTTAGGCCGGCTAGAATCTTGTCATTTAGAGGTATTAAATAAAGTCTAATTAAAAAATTAACTGCAGAACTTTGTACTAATTTGCGAGACTAATCTAATAAAGGTAATTAAGGCGTGATTAGACGATGGTTACTGTAGTACTACTGTAGCGAAACATAGATTAATTTAGACTCTTTAGATTCGCCTCGCAAATTAACACACATCTGTAAAAAAATTTTGTAACTAGACTTATTTAAAATGCCTAAATAACAAGATTAGTTTTGATGTGACCTTTAGGTCTAAGCATCTCCAACCATGATGTAAAAATGCTCCCTAAACGTAATTTAAGATGTCAGTGGAAAAAACTGTCCTCCAACAGTTTTGTAAACAAGGTTGCTAAATTTAGCTTCTCCCGATTTCTCCCTATTCAGTCGCCACATTTGGCGACCATATTCGCACTCCCAACCAAGGAATCCCGCTCTTTCCGCGCCAGAATCGTGCGCGCGTGAATGCATTCGCGCCATCTTTTTCCATTCCCGCTGCACGTGAAGGACTATGTGTTCGCACCGCCGCTGCCTTCTGCGGATTCCGGCCATCGTCGCATCTTTTTCCATTCCCGCTGCACGTGAAGAACTCATGTGTTCGCGACGCCGCTACCTTCTGCGAATTCCGGCCATCGTCGCGGGATCCGGCTCCCGACCTCGGACCACCACCATCTGCTGCTCCCCGCATCGGTCTCTCGCCGTCTGCTGCTCCGCATCACGCGCCAGAGGTGGCCGCTGCTCCCCTTCTCCGACTTCTTTCACCTCCCACATCGTCGTCTCCCCTGATGCGAAGTGATTCACTAGGACCGCTTATCTGAACTCCAGGTGATGACACGGGATATTGCATCTTTGATTTATAGTGCTCCATTCAATCATCGCTGACTCCACCCAGTACCCAGTAATGGCATGTTTAGTTTAGTAAAGACACGATTGAGAACTGGAGCTCCCTGAATTTTGCATCTGTGACTGAGAACTGAAGCTCTCTGAAATTTTGCATCATTGATTCATAACTGAATTTTGCATCTTTGATTGAGAACGTACTGAAGCTCCCTGAGTGTTATTTGATTGATACTGAAGTAACTGATTTTGCATCTTTGATTGAAAAGCATCATTCAAAAAAACAATCTTTGATTGAAAAACTGAAGCATCCCTAAATTTTGCATCTTTCATTCCGAACTGAAGCTCCCTGAATTTTGTATCTCTCGTTCAGAACTGAAGCCCCGCCGCACTACATACTCCAAAAACTACCAGGCCAACGAACCAACCGTTGGGCCCACAAATAGCTGATGTGGCAACTTTTAAAAATATTTGGAATCCAAAAATTGAGAACTGTTGGAGGATGTAACTTTTATTACTCCTAATAGCACTTTAGAAACTCTCTAAATCAGCATTTAGGGAGTGTTTTTTTAGATAACTGTTGGAGATGCTCACCCTCTGGGGGATGGACACCTTACTAAATTGAGGGATGGACACCCAGCGCCGTTTCCCAATCGGTCCCCCACGCGATTTGCTTCTCCGCCATGGGGATTGGGCAAGCTAGCTCGGAGGCTTGGAGCAGATAAATAGCGCGCCACTCTCGCCAGACAAGGACTCCCCGCCGCCCATGCTGGAGTGCCCGGCGGAGCCTTGTGATCCTGCTCTCCTCAGCCACAAGTTGCGATTCGGTTGGTGTCCCGATCTTGGACTCTTCCGCTTCGCTTGCGCTCTGATCCCGTACATCTTGTCGCCTGTCGGTGTGGTGACGGCTTTCGCTCCCGTTTCCTTACAGGTCTCTGGTCTGTCGACTTTGGTAGCAGGCGGGATCCGGCCTTTGTCCTTTGATTCAGACTTGCTGTTGGGACTTGTTTGCTTGCTTTGCGTCCATGGTGGCTTCTTGAGAAGTGCGCGGACTATGCTCGACGAAATGCATGTGAGACGGTGAGAGGCTTTGTTGCGCAGCAGTGGCTTTCGTTCTCTTACTGCTGTTGGTGACTGAGCATGGCCGGTTCAGAGAAGACCATTGTTTGGTTCAGAAGGGACCTCAGGATCGACGACAACCCAGCCTTGGCGGCTGCGGCGAGGGACGGCTCTGTCCTCCCTGTCTTCATATGGTGCCCGGCTGAATACGGGCAGTATTACCCCGGGCGGTGCTCCCGGTGGTGGCTCAAGCAGTCTCTTGCACATCTTGGAAAGTCGCTGGAGTCACTCGGGTGTCCGCTTGTGGTAATCCGTGCTGAGGAGAGCAGTCTTGCAGCACTTTTGAAGTGTGTTCATTTGATCGGTGCCACAAGAGTGGTTTACAATCGTTTATATGGTAGTTTCTAGCCCATAATATGTTATATGATCATAAAGCTTTTCTTCTTTGTTGCTGTTTTTTTTTCTCTATTGGATGTAGTGTGTGAAGCGCTTGACTTGTCTGATATTTCGATTATCTTTGCATATTCGAGTCAACTACATTTTGTGGCTTTGGGTCATTAAATTTTGAGCCTATAAACAAGAGGAATTTAGATTAATGGGGATTGATTATATGCTGAAAGGTAAAAGACCTGGACACCTGGGACCCTCCAAGAGATAGATGGAAACCAGGGACTACAATCTCAACAATTCCTATCTAATCCCCTTTTTGCCTTGTACTCTAATGGAGCTAATTAAATTAGCTAGTTTTTTCATCATGAAAATGATGAAGGTGAACTAATATGTAGTTCTTCTCCCAAAATTTTTGGAATTAAATAAGAGTTGTTGAACCTTATAAGGTCTATGACTGAAATTGCAACACTTTATGAAGTATCCAACTATTCAGTATTATTTTCAAATCCAACTTCCCTCCCTGATATGACCTCACATGATGAGGTGTGTTATCCATTTGGACCAATATATGATTGCTGATAAGAGCTAAGTTTAGTATGATCTAGCTAAAAGCATGTCTGCAAAGTTGGTATGGCGTTTATGTGATTGGAGTGTCCATTGCTCTACTCAGTTACACGTTATCAGTTTATTTTCTGTTTTTTCTCTTCTTTAGTCATGCCATTCTGATGCTATTTATTCTTCCTTCCTAAATTGAAGACCCTATTTCGCTTGTGCACGATGAAAAAATCAAGAAAGAACTTTCGGCCTGTGGACTTACCGTCCAGAGTTTCAATGGTGACCTACTATATGAGCCATGGGATGTTTATGATGCGAATGGGCATGCATTCACAAACTTTAATATGTACTGGCAGAAGTGCATTAAATTATCAGTTTTATCACCATCATGTGCACCATCGAGGCTTATACCAGTACCAGGTAACTTCTAGCCAATATCCTAGCACCATATTTTCATTTATCATTTCTATGTACAATGTTTCTGCTTAGAGTGTCTTGTTATATGATTTAACTTCTTATCAATGTTTTCAAAATAGTTTTGTATTGTCTACCACACTTTGAATTGGTTTCTTTTCTTGGAAGTATCGCCCATTTCACATATGCAATTTTAGCTCTAGTCAACAAATGTCCGTACAACTGCTTTACTTCTTAATATCTTTCAGTATGAAATTCAGGTGTAGAGAATGTTTGTAGCTGTACAATTGATGATCTAGGTCTTGAATCTAGTAAGGATGAGGAGTCAAGCAATGCTTTGCTAGGCAGGGCATGGTCTCCTGGCTGGCGTAATGCAGAAAAGATGCTTGAGGAATTTGTGTCTTCTGCTCTTCTACAATATTCAAAACACGGCATGAAGGTTGGGGGGACTACAACATCATTGTTGTCACCATATCTTCATTTCGGTGAGTTGAGTGTGAGGAAAGTTTATCAACTTGTTAAAATGCAACTAGCCAAGTGGGAAAATGAAGGGAAATCTGAAGCTGAAGAGAGTGTTCCATTGTTCCTGCGATCGATTGGTTTTCGAGAATATTCGCGTTACTTGTGTTTCAACTTCCCATTCACGCATGAGCGATCTTTGCTGGGTAACTTGAAGCATTATCCATGGCTCATGGATGAGGGCCGATTCAAAACTTGGAGACAGGGAATGACAGGATACCCATTAGTTGATGCTGGCATGAGAGAACTCTGGGCTACTGGTTGGATTCACAATCGGATAAGAGTGATAGTTTCCAGTTTTGCTGTCAAATTTCTACAGATTCCATGGATTTGGGGAATGAAGTATTTTTGGGATGTTCTAGTGGATGCTGACCTAGAGAGTGATATTCTTGGTTGGCAGTACATATCTGGGAGTTTACCTGATGGCCATGAGCTCAGCCGTCTTGATAATCCAGAGGTATGCAATTACTAGAGTGAAGCATTTGAGCACCAAATCTTGTCTCGACTATCTGTTCAACATGATTTACATAAGTATGTTGTAGATAAGTTCATATCAGAATTTGGGAAATTTTGTTTCATTACATGGTTCATAAATTATTCTGTGGTGAAATATGCTGACACACTTTTTCAGATAAAATAGTAAAATATTGCAGACACTATTCTTTTTAATGCAGTTCATCTGTCCACTAATGGATTCCCAACAAAAAAAATATATCAACTAATTTTTTCAGAGCTTGCAGAATTTTGTGTTAGCCCTCTAGGCCTGAAAAACCAGATTTGATCAACTGCAATTTTTATTTTCCAGCTAAAATACATAGCAGCATCCTGGCTAGGCTGACATATTTTGGTTCATGTGGGTTATTAAACACGCGAGAGGATGGGGTTGTGTCTTGGGCCTGTCTAATTGCTGTGAATATTTTTTATTTCTTGTCCACCACAACATTATTGTTCCCTTTTCACTAATGCCATATATGTAAACACATTTTTTACTTACAATTTTGGTGCTGCTGTTTCATCTGGCCTACCCCAACTTGCTTGGGACTAGAAGGCGTTGTTATTGTTGTTGATCTGTGTTGAGGCAAAGTTCACAATTCTTTATAGCTTTCTACATATCTCTTTGTCATAAGTGTTTATTTGTGCCTGCCCCCTATTTTTTTTGGAGAAAAAAAAACTATTTAGTGGGCTTTTATTTATGCAAATCCAGGTTCAGGGTCAAAAGTATGATCCAGATGGTGAATATGTAAGAACTTGGATTCCTGAACTGGCTAGAATGCCAACAGAATGGATCCATCGTCCATGGGATGCACCTAGCTCTATACTTGAAGTTGCTGGAGTTGAACTGGGATTCAACTACCCAAAGCCCATAGTAGAGCTTCACATGGCGCGAGAATGCTTAGATGATGCAATCACCATGATGTGGCAATTGGACACAGCTGAAAAACTTGCTGAATTAAATAATGAGGTTGTGGAAGACAATATGAATTATACCAAGAATTCAAATATCCCAACGTAGTTCTGAAGAAGGAACTGTCTCCAACTGTTTCGTCCTTCAGTCAAAGGGTACCGAATGCTAATGAAAAGAACAAATTACAATCTTCGGAAGTGAAGGGGCCATACAAGCAGATTATTCAAGATGATGTGACGAATGCCTCAGATATGGAAGACACAGGATCTACAGCTAACTTGCAAGTGTCAAGGAAAAGATTTCACAGTGAGGGTGCATTCACTGTTCCCTCATGTTCATCTTCATTTGGCTTGCATTCAAGGATTCATGATCCTGACAAGTCCTCAATTATGTCTTCAGGATACCTCACGCAGAAAGCAGACATGAATGGAGCCTGTAAGGTAAGTATCTTATCGGGAAACAAGTATTGCCTATTGAGGTTCATGTAAATTGCCATACCCTCTTTTTTATTTTCCTTGAGGGAAATACTCTAGTTTTCGATCAGGTAAACGAGTATCTTATGATAAATTCATTGCAGACAACAAGTAGGAAACTAGGAACTCAACATTGCAATCAATCACTAGGGGACGAGCATCTTGTGATAAATTCTTACCATACTATGATATAGAAGATGCCAGAATTTTATTCTGTAAATTTTACGCATACACATTTGTGTAACCATCTCACAAAACCTCCATGGAAATAGTCACGAACAAATCAAACACAAATATCAGAATTTATAGCATGATATCATTTATCATCTCATAAAATATTAGCTGAAACAACTTGTTTGAGGAGAAATGAAAAGAAGTTTCCATGATTCAGAAAGGAGTACTATTCATAGATGAAATTTCTCTTTTTTGTTTCACAATGAACAAGTTGTCTTTTGAGCTCAATTTTGTGAGATGTTAGATGATAGCATGCTCTGCACTCATACTTTTATTGATTCTTCTACAACTGTAGCATGGGGTTTTATGAGATGGTTACTCAAATGAGTTTATCACAGTAAAATTTCTCCTTAAGATGCCACCCTTTCTTGGTTCAAGCAAGGGCCATTCCGTCAGTACACTTCATGGAGTCCGAAACTAGTTGAACTTTATGCCAAAGATACCAAAAAAATATTTGGTCTATTCTTACAAGGTCAATGATAGCATCCATAGACATAACAGCTTGCAGAAAATTATCTTGGTCCTACTTCTAGGCATGGACAGATAAAGTCGTGACTCATGCTTTCACTGTATATATGTTGTCTTTCAAGTCAGTTTAATTGATATGTGCTATTTTCCTTGTCTTGCTTTATTTCACAATAGAGCTCTATCACCATTTTTAGAGTCAAATTTAATAGCATGTGAACAGTTGGAAGTACTGCTGGAGGGGGAAACAAAACCTGATAGATGAAGACATTTCCTTATCTTTTAGAAATTTAATTATCCACAAGCACAGAGTTTGATTTAATAACTCAGAACCTGAGAAGTGCACTCAATATATTTTTCTATTGAGGATCCTTTTCTAGATTCCCATCGTGATTATATTTATGTGTTGATATTTTTTATATTTATTTTAGGACAATGGTAGCATGTTCTTATGGACAAATTCAATTTAATCATTCATTGCAGGTTGAAGATGACACCAGTGTAGATAGCGGTACAAGCATCTCTAGACCGTCTAAGAGAGCTGCTTAACCATACCGCTGGGCCTGACGGGAGGTTGTAAATTTGAAATGAAGAACAGAGAAAATGGAGAATGTTTCTCCTCATAGGTGTTTATTGATATGCATTCTGCACGGTTTTGTCAAAGTGAAAATGTTTTTTATATATTAGTTTAGCACGGCTTATCTTTGTAATAATAAGATGGAACTTTTTGATACTCCCTCTGTTTTTTTCTTGTTGACGTTCAGACATACTCTGGTAGTTCATTTGTAGGTCATTTGCTTTGTCTAAAACGACATGAATATAAAAAACGGAGGTAGTAGTTATATTTCAGCTGGGGACATTGCATAATCCGGGTCCAATTGTCAGCCACTGTATGTGTATGAGTTCTGGGGCTCTGATGACATGTCTGTTGCCAAAAGGAGGGTGTGGGGAAGTGCATATTCTTTGTGTATCATGGTATCGTGTATTAATCTGTTCAACTTCGCAACACCTCTAACACTACTAAATTTCAAAAAAAATGTGTATGAAAAGCTCAAGAACCTTTTCTATTCCTGCGCTGGTTTCCCTTCTTTTTTTCATGATAATAACCATGATATAAACTATCTATCCAAAAAGAACTGTTACAAATCTGTAAACTTTCAGAAATGTATTTTGAAGTTGACAGCATGATAAGTTGTTCTCGGGTTTGAGTGGTTGATTGATACGAGGAAGTCACACACCATCAAGAGAAATGTGGGAGAGAAAAAAAAGTACTCACATGTAAGTCCTCTCTGAATCACCATGACAATTCTCTATTTTTCTACCCCCTTCAGATTTCACAGTAGAAAAATTTTATAGGTAAGTTGACAAATCAAGACATTCCAACAGTCACTACTATAGTCATGGGTGCGGTAATACTGGCCCGCGAATTGGTTGGCCTGGGAGGATGTTGTCCTGGGCCTTTAAAGCTCAGAGTCCGAACTGTTCATAATACATTTGGAAAGGGCACCGTATAATTCAAAAACATTGCAGAAATTGGGAAAATGCCATCTGACTATCTTCAAAACCTTCTCACTTCAATTCGAAAAGGTTAATGAAACAAAATTCAAAGAGTTTTTTTTATACTGAAAAAATTCCAAGAGTTGGTTGTGATAATTACGACATTTGATGTTTGTAGTAGAAAAAATTGCACAAAACACATTTTACAAAAAAAATAGAAAGGGAAGAAAAAAGTTATATCCTTAAGTAATATGGGACGGAGAAGTACCGTCCTTAACGATATTGATTCTGTCACAAAGTGCAGTGTTTGTGGTTCTATGGAACAACTTTGCATACAAACAATTTGTATGAGTTGGTTACAAAAAGATGTTTGGCCACTTTGTTTAGAATTGGCCCAACACACGTCCACTGGACCTTTTAGTTGTAGAGAAGTCGCATAAATTAATTTGTTGCAGGTATTACAGAACTCTTTTCATTTATATTAGAGCCTTTGCGAGGGAGTATATTAGAGCCTATTTGTCAGTACTGTTTGATCAAATACATGTTATTGTGTGTCATGACAAATATCAGTGAAGACAAGACGAGAGCATTAGTCAAATAATTCTTGCCGGTCCAGAGTATATATTTTGGGTGGTAAAGATTAGGAAGAGGTTTCTCTTTGCTGACCCCCGGTACGTAATGTTTTGAAAAAAATGTAGATGAAGGAATCGCAGGGATGTGAACATTACCGGGGATTAAATATCATACCGTGGCTGACAGCGTACTCTGGCAGTTCTACTTATTTTATCTGAATGAAAGCTGTTCTACTTCTAGTACACAGCATATCTCGTGATACTGGGACAGTGGGAGCCAGCCAGAAACGAGAAGGCACGAAGCAATGCAAGCAGCATATCCCCCATCACATGATCTCCTGTTGCTCGTAATTAGCTGGAACTGAAGCCAAGCCTGAGTTATCAGAGCATGCGCGTTTGCTAGCTAGCAGCAGGATGACCCAGATGATCAAGGCCAGAGCACGCGTACACTCCGACGCCCAGGGGCAGGGCACGTGACTTGCCTGCAGGTCAAATTTTAACTGCGCACTGTTCTCCCTCAGCGGAACGGCAATCCAACAGCAAGGGTGGTCCGGTTATGATATCGGCAGTCAGGTGGTCAATTTTGTATAGTACTACTAGTTCTATAGCCAGTTGCTGTCTGTGCACTGTAGTAGTTAGAGTAACTAATACCGGTATGCTGCAGAAAAGGCACCATCACGAGGCTTTTGCGATAGGTGACAGCGACATTATCATGGCGCCGACCATCTGCGGCCATGAGCAGTCCGGCCGTTAACGGCGGGCCTTTGCATAGGGGAACGCTTTCGGTGGTTCCTGTCCTCGCTGCAGGAAGTTTGGTCTTCATCAAAACTCAAAAAGCGCGATCGATGCATGCAGAAAGGTGTTCTGAATCCATCACACGGCATCTGCATATGCTTAAAGGAATGTTCCATTGACCGCACACTTTTAGGTTAAAATAAAGTAGTGAATCTAATCCGTTGCTCCTAGTATACTTGATTGCTCAAAAGTCTAAACGGATATTTCCAGCCCATAAATCCATTGTAGAGCCTTCAAGTGTTTTTTTTTCCCACATAGTCGCCCTACGGATTATAGAATTGTTTTTTCTTCTAAATAACATCGCTGCAATATAGAACAAACACATGGCCAGAGCAAAGGTTAGACTACTCCTAGTGCCACAACCAATTCTTTTTTTTTTTGAACCCCTCAAATCTGAGTACAAATGTAGTATCTGTCCGTGCAAGTAAAGATCGACAACTCTAGCACCCACAACACAAGACAAACCTACATCTATACACTGATGAAGAGTCGCGTCCATCGAGAGATCACCAGGATCTTTAAGATCCGATGTGCGACGAGGGACGTCACAGTCTCTTTGTGTCACCACGCGTTGAGAGGTACCTGTAAAAAGAAGGCCCTAGAAGAATACAGAAGGCAGCTACACTCTTACACAGGAGACCCAACCAAACTAAAGAAACAGAACAAAGCCCCTGGGACCCCGTGGGCTCCGCCTCCGCCAGACACGGCGTCGAGCACCGCCGACCACGCCGCCGACCTCCGAAGCAAGAGCCACCACCGCATCGCACCTCTGCATCCCCGGACCAAGAGCCAACGCCCCCGTGAAGGAACCGCCAGCTGACAAGCTCTCCTGTAAAGAGGCCACCGAAGGACCCCATCTCCACAAGCTTCACGACGGCGCCGGAGAGGAACTCGCCGTCACAGCGGAGGAAGCTCAGGAGAACTTATTCCCTGCACCGCGTCATCGCCTCCCCTCCTCCGACGCGCCCGGACACAGCTTCCGCTGCCCATAGATCGACGTCGAAAAAAATCCGCCATCGTCGACCCCAATGCCGATGGCTGGAACCACGAACTCCATCCAACGTCACCAGCATGGACAGGGAAACCATTGTCGATGAACCAGGAGCCAACCGCGAAGATCCAGCTCTCGCACCACCGCCGTCGCCATAGATCGGAGACGTAGAGGAGAAACCCTAGCCTACCTAGCTATATACACCGGACGTCGATTCCACCCCATCCGTCCACCTACCGCCCGAAATGGACGGCGGAGGCGAACGGATGGCAGCGAAATCGGCGCTGGAGAAGAAGATTGCCTCCGGATTCGCTGCTTAGAACTGTAGCAAGGGGAACGGACCCGAAGAGGCGATTCTTTCAGTTTTTCACACAACCAATTCTATAATCCGTAATCTTCACTATGTGATTTTCTTTCAAGGATGGGTTCTTGGTATTCCTATCTTCTCTTTGAGAAAGTTGAGCGTTGTTGGTTTCTGACGAAGGTAGCAATGGCGTCGACGACGGTGCATCCTTCTAGGCAAGACGATATAGAGGCTTGTGTGTACTGACGGCAACGACGAGGCGGAAGCAACGTTGCCATCCTGGAATAAGGTTCTCTCCATCCTTCCTTGTTTCATCGTGGCTCGATTCGGTCGCGGCAAAGAGCTAGTGGGATGTGATCTTCCTCTCTTCTTACTGATAGAGATGTGACCGATTCTTGTTGAAAGAACTAGATCCGTCTTCACAATGATTTCTAAAGCGGTTGATCTTGCGGCTTCAACAAAGTTGGACGTCTCTCATCGGCCGTCGAAGAGAACATGGTTTCGGTTTGTTTCATGCTTTTCGACGGTTTCAATCGAACAAGTGATGTTGAAGATGAGTAAAATATTGAGATGTTTTTCTTTTGTGTTTTATTAATTTTTCAGAGCCTTGATGTAAGGAACTGTACTTATTTGAGTATATCTTAATATAATATCCATTAATTGAAAAAAAAAAGTACTACTGGGTGTTTCCGTCAGGCCGGTATCCTCCAGGAATGATGTGCATGGTATTTATAGCAAATCTGTGCGCTCCAGCTGATTGATGAGAAACTCGGAATTTCCTCCATCCGGCATAGGATACCAGAACCGTGGGATCCCAACCAAAATTAGCTACGGCGTGTGTCGGGGGGCTTCATCACTGCAGTTTACTGCAGTTTGAATTTGGAGCCAGGATGTTGTTGGACGCCGGATCCTCTCGTCCAGATCACAACGGAGCCAGGATGTTGGACGCACGGCTTGGCAAGGCGCGTGTACCGACCTACCACTTGATGACGCACCGAAACGGGACGTACTACTACAAAGGCGTAATAAGCTTAGGGAACACGCAAATCTGGCATCAGTTTTACTGCCTGTAGGCGTACATGTGTAGCCATCATGACAGCGCATGCAGCAGAGAGAGGTCCGGGGCGGAATGCATACGGTTCAACGACCGTCGTCGACCTCGGACATACTCATGCCGCCGTACCCCGCGTAATATGCTCCCACCCCTATCCATCGGCAGGGTCAGGCTTTTATCGGACCTGGCCACGGTGCACTAACCGACCGCGGGGTAAAATCAGCGGCAAGTAGCAACAGAGACCAGAGGGGCGTATGGTGTGGTGTCCTCTGTTTCTTTCTTCTTATAATCGCCCACTCAGGTCTGCTTTGGCCTCTCCCTGCCGCTGCACAGTGTCACTCCACATCACTCACTTGGCTCAGCTCGCTTTCTTTCTTCCATCATCAGTGGCCAGCCCGAGTCCCGCTTCCCAACACCGGCCTCAGAACCCGCTTGTCCTCTTCCCCCGAGGCCGAGGCGCCGCACATGGCGCTGCCTCCCTTCCTCCTCCTCCTCCTCCTCGCCCTCCTGCTCCTGTCGCTCGCCCCGCGGGCGGCCTGGTCGCAGCAGCAGCCGGCGGCCACGCTGCACGAGCGCGACGCGGCGCCGCTCCGGGACCTCCGCGCGTCGCTGCGCGACCTCCCGGGCTCCCGCTTCTTCGACTCCTGGGACGACGTCGCGCGCTCGCCCTGCGCCTACGAGGGCGTCGTGTGCGCGCCCGACCCGGACGCCGGCGACGACGACCCTTCGGCCTCCTCGGCGGCGCCGCTCCGCGTGTCCGTGCTCACGCTCGGCACCGGCCTCGCCGACTCCCCCGGGCTGGCCGGCACGCTCCCGGCCTCGCTCGCGTCCCTCGCCGCGCTCACCGACCTCGTCCTCTACCCGGGCCGCGTCGAGGGGGCCATCCCGCCGGACATCGGCTCGGGCCTCCGCCGCCTCCGCCTCCTCTCCCTCTCCGGCAACCGGCTCGCCGGCCGCGTTCCCGACTCCCTCGCGGGCCTGCCGGATCTGCACACGCTCGACCTCGGCAACAACCGCCTCGACGGCGCCGTCCCCGCCGGCCTGCTCCTGCCGGCGTCGCCGAGCCTCAAGGTGCTCATCCTCGCCAACAACGGCGGCCTCTCCGGGGAGATCCCGCCCGAGTTCTCGTCCTCACAGCTCTTCCACGTCGACCTCAGCCGGAACGCCATCACCGGCGCGCTCCCGCCGCTGCCGCCGACGCTCCGCTACTTCTCCGTCGCGGGGAACGCGATGCGCGGCACCCTCGACGCCGCCTTCGCCGCCGACGGCGCCGGCCCGCCGGCCGACCTGGCATTCCTCGACCTCTCCATGAACAACTTCTCGGGCGCCGTCCCGGCGGCGGTGTTCGCGCTGCCAAGCGCCTCGTCGTTGCTCCTGTCCCGGAACGGCTTCACCGGCCCGCTCGCCGTCCCCGCGGAGCCCCCCGCGTCGGCGCCGTGGGCCGTCGTCGACGTCAGCCACAACGCCATCTCCGGCAAGGTCCCGGAGGCGCTGGCGGCCGCGGGGACCCTCTACGTCAACAACAACCGCATGTCCGGCGAGGTGCCCCCGGCCGTGGCGCGCAGCGTGTTCGCCGGCCGCATGACCACATTCTACGCGCAGCACAACTTCCTGACCGGCTTCCCGGCGCCGCCAATGCCGCTGCCGGACTCCGCGGCGCTCTGCCTGTCGTACAACTGCATGGACCTGCCGTCCGCCGCCGCCGCCGACGGCTGCCCGACCATCGGCGGGCCCCTGGAGGCCAGGCCCGCCGATCAGTGCCGGAGCACCGACGACGCCGGCGGCAGCAGCGGAGGGGACGGCTGACTGACAGGTGGGGCTCCACACTCCACGCCACGGCCGGACGTGGTTGTTGGGGACGGCCGGCCGGACGGGACGGACACCAGGCTGGGGGCTTTGGCTCACACATACTGTTTCATTTGTCAGTTTGTTTCAGCTGTGGAATTCATGTGATTAGATTTGAATTCATTGCGCTTGTCGTGCCGCGCGCGGCAACGGTCACAAGAGAACGGCTGCCGCGCGCCCGTCTGGTGTATGCATGTGTGCTACCATTACTCACTTAGTACAATGTACGTTGCGTGTCTACAAAAATACAAGGCTATCCGAGCTGGGCAGTAGTAATGCCGATTTAAGCATTTCTGCTCACTCTCTGACAAGTCAATCTGTGTTAATACTGCCAACAATTGCATACGCGACTAATTGTGTACGGTGTCCATCCATCATTGTCTAACCAGCGTCCTTTCAAATTCTTTTTGGATTATGTCACTTTAATTGTTCTACAGGTACCCTTGGCCTGTTAACAGTTTAGGATCAACAAGTTAGGCGATTAAGCATTCTCAAGAAAGGTGTTGGCACTTGAGCTACTACAACAGAAAACTCAGTTTTACATAAAAGTATAAAACGACATGGTTTTTTTAATCTCTGCAAGGTCTTAGTAAAAACTCGTCCCCTGTTGCTCTGTACTCCGTATAAGAGATAATCTGCAACCTGGTGGGATTATTTCTTGCAAGTTAGGAGTAGCAACCATGCACGGCGCGCCTACAAGCTGTCTTCATTGGCAGCTTTTATGTCACCGAAGGTACACGAATGTTGGAATCACCTATATATTATATTTGGAAAATTGATAAGGTCTCAAATTTATTAGTAGATAGTACCAAGGACATGCTGCAAATATTTGTTTTCTTTGTCATACTACACCCGTCCCAAAATGTAAAACATTTGTGGCTATGCCCATGAACGAACAGTTTGTCTAGGTACATTTTCAAAAAAGAAAGGTTAAATTTTGAGGTGAATGTAATACAAGTTAGGCGATTAAGAATTCTCAAGCAAGGAAAGAACTACCTGATGCAATTGTTTAGGCAGAAGATGCAAGAGCTACAGAGGCAGTGGGTGAGGGAGAGAGCAGTGAGATGGGACACCTAAAGTTTAGCTTTCTTTGCTTTCTTCGATTGTGATTCTTGACATGTTTTTGTTTGGATGCACAAGTACACAAATATGCACATAAAATTATCTGGTATTGATAGGATCCATCAATAATAAATATCCATCAATAATAATATTGGGCTATTTAAAATGGCTTGTAAACTAACACAAAGTCTGGAAATGAGTTATTCAATCCGATAAGACCTTAAAAAATAGACTATGCCTCAGTACAATGGGCCTACTGAATGCACATTGGGTGGTGAATGAGTCGGTGATGATGCCGAGTGGATGAGGCCCAAATATTGTGGATGAGTTGATCCTATGCAAAGGCATCAGAAATTACTAACATGCGGGCCAAACACAACATCGAGCCCATATTTCTACGGCTGATAGTGCCGAGTGGATGAGGCCCAAATATTGTTGGGCCTACAAATGGTCTAATACTTGTGCCTTGCAAGACTTTATGATAAACAAAGGGATCATCACATAATGAACGTCACGTAAAACTAGGCTTGTTAGATCCTCCATCATAAGCAGTTGCGTGACTTGCGTCTCCTTCCTTCAATCCAGATCCAAATTAATCCCCATCCTCTTGCTCGCTCCGTCCGGCGCAACCCCCTCCTCCTCGAGCCAGCCCTACCAGGTTAATTACCGCCGATCATGGCCCCTCAATGTGTCTTGCTTGACAGCTACGTGGGATTCGTGCCCGGAAGACCACCAGTAGTAATTGAAGGCACCAACAAAGATGAAGCCCGCCGCGCCGGCAAACAACCGGCCGTCTCGAGGCCGAGGAGAGCAGAAACAACCATGGAAGATCGAGCAAAGGCTATGGCGGCCAACCTGGAGACCATGAAGCCAGATCTGCAAGTCTGTGATCCCCTTGGAATAAACTACTTGTCCATGGTGCAACAAATCGGCGTAGGACTCCCTGGCGCCAAGATCTCCAGCACCGATAAAGCCCTCATCGTCCTCTACGCCGGCTCCTACTTTCCTGGCAGCACAAGCTCTTCGAGCGGGTGTTACCTGGTGTACGACGCCTCCTCCTCCAACGGCTCTCTCTCCGCGATCCCACAGCTTCCCGATCCACACACCTTCCGCGGCCTCGGGCGCGGAGCTGCCATCCTCAGCGTCGGTAAGGAATCGTCGTACGTGCTAGCAGAGCTAGTCGCAGCAACATCTGGGTTTCCCAACGCCGAGCTCTTCCTGTGGTTTTCGCCCAGCCGCCCAAACCAAGAAGCTGGTCAATGGATCAGGAAAGCGGTGTGCCTCCCTCGTCAGGTGTTCTCTTACAGTTACTTCTTTCAAATCGACATGGCGTTTGCGTATGGGAACTCTCAGGTTTGCTGGGTCGATCTCCTCAATGGCGTCCTGGTGTGCAACCAGCTGGAGTCACCAGCACCCAAGTTCACTTTCGTACCATTGCCTGAGGGTTATTCTATTGACGCGGACGGTAGGGAACTCCGGCCACAGCCTCAAGCTTTCCGCACCATGGGTTGCGTCCGTGGCTCTATCAAGTTTGTTGCTTTGGTTGGTGACTATGGAAGTTGCCCCGAGGAGATGATGCTGAAAACCTGGACTCTATCGCCTGACCTCAAGGAGTGGAACCAAGGCAAAAGTCTAACTGTTGGACAACTCTGGGCAAGCTTTCTTGGAAGTGGTCTGCCACGCATTGCACCATCATTCCCTGTCATCAGCATGGATGGAAATGATAATGTGTTTGTTGTTCTTAATGATATTGCTACCTTGGGTGTTGCCGGGGTGGACGTTGAGCATAGAGCCCATCACCTGCTTCTCCTAGACACGGTGCAAACCAAGGTTCTTAGCTGGAAAAAGGTTATTCCAGGCAAAATGGCGCCACTGTTCCCCCATCTCATTGCCACTGAACTCGGTGCACACCTGCAGGGCGCAAAATTAAAGGACCAGGAAATGCTATAAGAAAGTGATCAGGCTGGAGCAAGACAATTAAGGAAGCGGAGGAAGAATTGAACTGATCATCAAGTGGCAGTTACTCCAGCTTGGTTTTCCTTACCGACTGTGAGAGATCAAGTGTTCTGTAGTTTAACTAGAAGATCTGTATCTCATCAGACAGCATAGCTTACCAATGAGAGAATCGATGAATCATAGTAGGTTATCGGATTAAAAAAAAACCCCTTCATATCATAATGGTTTGTTATGTTTTCAGATGAATTTGTGGCATATTAGTGGCATAAAACATATGTCATGTTCTATCCATCATAAGTTGGTCATGGCAAAAAACTTTGAGGATCGTCAATTATCGCGATATATGGCACGTAATAGGTGGCATATATATAGATTTTCACAACTATTCAACATAGGTGGCATACGTGACGTATACTGCATAAAAGTTGCCAGCCTGTTACTTCTTCAAATTCTGTCCAGATTCTGTAAACGGTCAAGCTGATCGCGAATGAGTCGTCCCTGGGTGCTTCAGTTGTTGTGTCGATGAGTTGTAAGAACCCTACTTAGTTCTTAATAAAGCTCCCCTATTCGGGGAAAAAAAAAGTCTTATAAGTGTACTATCTCTGTTCTTAAATTGATGTCGTCGTTGACTTTTTGAGTTACGTTTGATCGTTTGTCTTATTCAAAATATTAGTTCAATTTTGAAAACTTATAAGTTACGCTTAAATTTTCTTTAGTGATAAGACAAATCATAACAAAATATATGATAATGTAAAAACTTTTTTGAATAAGACGAATGGTCAAACATAACTCAAATGTCAACGGCGACATCAATTTAAAAGCACCCATAGTGTTGGAAAAAAAATGACATGTAGCCTGTCAAAACCTGTAACAGCCAAAATTTTGAATTTACAAGAAATTATTTAAATCGACATGCAGATGCATTTTTACCATTTTCTGGTTTTTTTCAGCATGCCTTGCGTATCTTCTCTGCTTTATTTGGATTTGTTTTAGCGTATTTGCTACCTTCAGCTGAGAATTTGTTTCTCTTTTAAATATGACTGAATTGACATTGGGCATTCGAATTCTATAACATTCAGTACATGCATGCATCATGTTAGAGCACATATGCATATGCGGGCTTCTAGAGAAAACCTGTCCAGCTAGCAGTTAATATAACTAGTAATCACAGCCATTAGGAGAATTAATTGTAGGAAAATATCAGGGATATGGCAGCATATTCTTCTCACATTCCCAGCAGCTCTATGCACAGTCGTGAGACAGTTTTCCTCTGCTCCCAACTCCAGCAGCTTCTGTTCTTATCCAAGCATAGCACATCTCTACAAAACCAGTTGAGCTTCTGTTCCCAACTCCAGCAGCTTCTGTTACGTACATACATGCCTCTTTGCTCTGTTCTCGAAACAGAGGAGCTACCTTCCCCTGTCCTCTCGAGAAGAAAAGTAGGAACTAAGGCACACCGAGTCTCTTCTTCCTGTTGCATCACATCTTGAGCTAGCAAAAGGGGTAAGAAACCCATCTCCTTACTCTTTTTTTCTCTGTGCATGGCGATCAGCAGCTAGGTTAGTAACAGAGCAGCCTTAGCATACTGATCAGCTCACAATCGTCGCAGTTGCTGCAAGCACCGTGGTGAGAGCTGTTTTGGGTGACAGGTTCCCTTCTAGCAAATGATTTTTGTTGGCCTTCCTGTAGAGAAAGCAGAGAGTAGCAGAGTAGCTTCAGTATTAGCAACACTAGTTAATCGGCAAGCTGCTGCAGTAGGTATTAGCACTTCTGCACTTGGAATAGTAGTAGTTCCACTGTATATCAGTATGTGAGCTACACATCAAAACAGAACAAGTTCACTAGACTGAAACTGTTGTGTATGCTATACTGTCATTCGAACAGTGCATTTTGTCATGGTTAAGCTAGCCATCAGTGAAACACTTAGCAGAAGCTCTCCAATCAAGAAACCTATATGCTAGTTCCACTACTGGCTGCATGTTTCAATGAAAAATACAGCAATACTATTGTGAGGTGATCACACACCTAGTGTTGCATAATCACTGGGCTGCACATGTTTTCAGTCTTGTCTAAATCCACAACTTCATATTTCAGCATGACGCATAAGCATGCCTATTCTCTAAACTATTAGTATGATGAACACGATTTTGTTAAAAGGCTATCCTTGCTAGATAATTGTTGGGGATCATCGGGAATAATTCTGGAACTACACCTAATTACTGTTCATGTCCGAAAACTGAACTAGTTTTTAGACAAAAGTAGCCCTGTTGCACAAGTGAATAAGCATTGATCGTGCATGCCTGTATCTAGCTAGCTGCAGAATAATGCTTATTATGCTTTGCATCTCACCATGATTAATTAAATTCAGTATCCCATAATAAAGAATACTTATGCATGCATATAGATAAAGTGAAGGCCAGGGAGCGTGGGGGCAGGAGCGGTATGACGAGGCGGATGGGCTCGGTATATGTGCCGAGCTAGGCCGACCGGATAGATTAGCGAGTAGGATACCGATGCTGTTGGATCCAGTTTTTGGTGGGGTTTTTCCTTTTTTTAGATAACTTATCAAGGATAGAAAGGCTTTTGGAGATGCTCTAAGAGGTTTGCCCTATTCATGAGACTGCTTGTTATTTCCTACTAATCAGCCTAATTTGTTTCAGAGTTTGTTCATGAAATGGTTTCCTTGCTCCACACGCGGACATGCGCATAGTTTCTTCGGCCTCAGAGCGTCTCCAATGGTAGAGTTAGCTAAGAAGTAGTAGCCATCTTTTAGAGAGAATAAATGAGGGATGGGTCCTATGTTTCATTCTCTCATTTTGCTTAGAGACTAACTCTTGAAGAAAAGTTAGCAACCTTCTCTCTCTTCTTTTTCTCTAATAAACAATTCTAAGAGGCAGCTAAGAGTTAGCCATTAGGGACGCTCTTAGATGGGCCGTCTGTGTGATTGGCTGCACGTGGACAGCAGCTTCCGCTAAAGATGAGGATTCGATTCTGAATGAATGCCGACCATGTGAGGTAGACAATAGAGATCCTGGCCATTTTTTTTTCGTTTGCGAGGGACCTGAGCGGAATGTTATAGGGTCTCTTTTACTGTCGGTCATTATTTGCTGTCATATATTCATGTAATTGTTAGCTTCTCACGAAGGTTAATCATACGTGGCATTGGCGTTTGTATCACCTCTTCCTCTTGCACAAAAGAAATAAGGAAGCCTCAACACGTTCTAGAAAAATAAATTAAGCGTGGGGCACGGATGCGACTCAATTGTTATAAGTAACAATAAACCATCACAACTCAAATCAATATACAGAATAAAGTACATGAGTCATGCGTGCTGATCAACTGGTCCCTATCCCTCTCTCTCTAGATAATACTCCTACATCCCCTCTCTCTCAAAAAAACAAATCATGATAATGACTGATAAAAAGGAACGTGCGTAGTAGGTAGAATTAATAGAATGACATATATCTCTAAAAAAGATGGAGATTGTAGTATGAACTAGGCCATGAGGCCAGCGGCGAGCATGACGGCCAAGAGACCGAACCCGGCGGCGGCGGCATTGGCAGGGGCAGAGGAGGAGGGCGTCGCCGGCGGCGGCGGCGGGGGAGAGTTGGAGTTGGGAGCGCCGGCGGGGCCCAGGGAGGTGGCGCTGGGGGTGACGTCGATCTGGAGCTTCATGCCGCTGCTGCAATGGGATGGGAAGCCGCAGATGAAGTAGCGGGTGCCGGGCGCGTCGAGGGTGATGACGTCGTTGCCGGTGGTGTGGGTGGTGAGGGCGTTGTCGGTGTTGCACGAGTCGTAGGCCGCCTTGTTCACCTCAACCACGTCGTGGGCTGTCGGCGAGTACTTGAACACTGCGTATATAT
The DNA here is from genome assembly GCA_012490785.1 of Eragrostis nindensis. Lineage (NCBI taxonomy): Eukaryota > Viridiplantae > Streptophyta > Magnoliopsida > Poales > Poaceae > Eragrostis > Eragrostis nindensis. The sequence goes on from JAAXCT010001235.1 coordinate 85,493, forward strand.
ACATCGTGGACGGAAATGATCATCAGTGAATCCATATATATCGATCGATCCACGATGAGTTATATGTACGTATGATGTATGAACAATGGATTACGCTAGACGATCAGGGACCTACCGATCTGGTCACCGGGGTGGAACCTCTTGGAGGCGGCCCAGTTGCCGTAGTCGGTCCGCAGGTCCCATGAGCCACCCGGCTCGCCGACGTTGTAGATCGCCGCCGATGCCATGCCGAACAAGGCCGCAGCCATGAGTGCCACAACGGCGAGAGCTCTGCTGATTGGTCTTGGCATGGCAGCTGATGCCTGCTCTGCTAGCTTGAAGGGGCGATCGAGCAGAGGAGCTACCTAGCTGGTCAAGGCTTGTGATAGGGCGATTGCAGCAGGCTAGACTAGATGGATGGATCGTTCGTTGGTTGGTTCGTTGTTTTTCTTTTCGGTCGGGTATGCGTGCATAGATATCTATCGAAACATAGATCGTGGTAGGTGTGAATGTGACAGATATAGAAACGCGCGTCGTCCTTTGAAATGTAGTGGGAAGAGATCAACATATCTCGGCCGGAGCATGGCAGCAAGCTTATATAATAACCGGTATGACCAGTTCAACTGGCATGCTAAGTACTTGGTCATGCCCTTGGAAATGTGTTTCGGTTGATGGGTTCTCTGACCTTTTTCATTCAGGTGGATGTTGACTCACTCTCTGACAAGTCAATCCGTTGGCCATTGCTTTGCTGTGATATAATTGGTCATTGTAATAATGCCGTAATAACGCTTCAACACCGTTCTAGAAAACAAATAGAGGATTTTTACTGGCAAAATACTTGCTAGAATTACAGACAGTACTAGACAGTATAACGATCGATTTGACGGTCCAGATTCATTGTCTTTCACTCGCTAATACTAGCTAGTATTCTGTTAAGTGAGACTAATACCAGAAAAATATTAATGACATGCTAGCAATTATTTTTTATAAGGTCCACTTATAGATCTCTGATGTTACATTTCATGTCGTTAATTTAGTAGCGAAGAACTTGGCATCCGGATATAATAAAAAATAATTTTAACTATACTAGGGAAATAAAATATAAATTAGTCAATAAACATTATAGTTCCTAAACTAACCCTAAGAAAACTAGCTAGTACTCCCTCCGTCCTTAATAAGATTCGTTTTAAAATAAAAGTCAAAGTAAGCGAAGTTTGACTATTTGAAAAGATAAAGGGGAAATCCCTTGTATGCCAGTATCTAAAAACTTCTAATACCTCATTATGCTATCGTTGTCTGATGAAAGATGGGATCGGCTGTGTCAATGACATGTGGGCCAGGATGACATACAAAGTGTTTTAGTTTAAGCCAATAGCATATAAGGTACTTTCCCTAATAATATATCTACACGATCAAATAATTACATTATATATGAAATAGAATTTTTGATGAATCTAAGGATACTATTTTGATATTCTAAATGTTCTTTCTTATAAACTTAATCAAATTTGAGATAGTTTTACTTTGAATTGGTCAAAAAGGACATAGCTTATTATGGGAAGTAAGGAGTATATATTATCTCCGTAGTACTAGCTACTAGCTAGTATTATGAATTGTAAAAACCCTTAATAAATAAAGTGGGACACGCGTGTGGTTCAACTTTTATAAGTAACATAAATAATTGCATATCAAGTCAATATACAAAAACTGATCGCTCGATGTAATACCCTCTTCCCTTTGTTATGAATTTTTTTTCATCGAAGTATCCGAAATTGAGTCTACCAGTAAGATCCGAAATAAAGTTAAATAAAAAGAACCAATGAAATTCCGTCCTTGACTATCCTCACAAGTCCAAATTGTTTTTGTTTTTGTATATGCAATCCTGTTGTTTTCTAAATTTAAGATATTTTCTTGTGAAATCATGACACAACTTTTTAAGATTAAAACTTCAAATTTTGTTGGTTGAAATTCCTGAAATTTAATGTTTATCAGTGACCTCTGCTTCTTTTTTTGTTACCGAAATATTTTCCTAGTACACTGAACGTAGCTTAGGTGGTTACGCTCCTAGACTTGACATGGGTGTTGCATTTGCAACTTGTTAATTTTTTTTCAGTATTATGTGGTAAGTAGGGCTGGACTACCGAGCCAGCTCGGCTCGGCTCGTTACGAGCTCGAGCTGGCTCGCGAGCCAGCTCGTTAAGCTCACCACCGCTCGCCTCCAGCACTCCCGCCGCAACATGGAGAAGAAGACAACGACCACGCCGTCTGGTACATCTTCACGCTCTTGAGTATGATGGCGCGTCGCGTGGGGAGGCGAAGGCTGACGTCGCGGAGGTGGTCACGGCCGGGAGGGGAGGGGGTCGGTGATGTGGAGGAACGGCGGAGGGGGAGTCGGCGCCACCGTGTGAGGGGAGGAGGTGGAGGGGCGGCACCACCACGTGAGGTAGAGGAGGGTGGCATCGCCCAGCTCGAGCTGTCGCTTGCCGCGCATCGCGTCGTCTATCCGCGTCTTGGATCTTGACTCGGCCCCCTTCCGTCGTCGCCATCGTCATGGGAAGAGCGGTGAGGACAACGAGCTCGTGCTCATATGAGTTTTGGCGTTGATGGCTGCAATGTCGGTGACAGAGGGGAAGGGAGAGGCGAGTGCTGCGACGGGGGAAAGGAGGCACCGGCAACCTCACGGAGCTCCACCGGGCAAGCCTCTCTCTTCTCCCGATGGGCTCATTTGGCTCGTGAGCTGCTCACGAGCCAGCTTGAGCTAGCTCGTTAAACATAACGAGCTAGAAACCTAACTCGACTCGTTAGAAAATGAACGAGACGAGCCGAGCTACGAGCTTTTCGTCCCGCCCTAGTGGTAAGGGTCATCACTGTCGACAAAGAAAAGAAAACGAGTACATTTGAAATAACTCCGCCAGACGTTCTAGAAAAATAGACGGGGCAAAAGTGTGACTCTATTGTTATATAAGTACCAATAAATCATCACAGCTCAAACCAATATACAGAACAAAAGTACATGTGTGCTGATCGACTAGTCTCTATCGCTCTCTCTCTCTCTCTGTAACATACTAGAAGCTGATATCTGTCTCAAAAAAGAAACACAAATAATGATAAAATGGCTGACAACAGCAGCGTGCGTGGCAGGTGGAATAACATGTCAAAAGGGCAGACACGGTCTGAAGAACTAGGCCATGAGGCCAGCGGCGAGGATGACGGCCGCGAGACCGAAGCCGGAGGCGACGGCCGTGGCATGGGCGCCAGAGGAGGGCTTCTCCGGCGGCGGCGGGGGAGAGTTGGAGCTGGGAGCGCCGGCCGGGGCCAGGGGTGTGGCGCCGGCGGTGACGTCGATCTGGAGCTTCATGCCGTTGGTGCAGTGGGACGGGAAGCCGCAGATGAAGTAGCGGGTGCCGGGCGCGTCGAGGCTGATGACGTCGTTGCCGGTGGTGTGGGTGAAGCGGGCGTTGTTGCTGTTGCACGAGTCGTAGGCCGCCTTGTTCACCTCGAGCACGTCGTGGGCTGTCGGCGAGTACTTGAACACTGCATATATATACATCGTGGGACGGAAATGATCATCAGTCCATCACTATTCTCCCCCCAAAAAAATCGCTATACATACACCGATCGATGATGAGTGTATATACGCGCGAGTATATACACTCGTCGGTCTTGTCACCGGTCTGTAAATGAATTGAACGAGATGAAGCTAGCTAGAAGATCTGATACATACCGATCTTGTCACCGGTCTGGAACCTCTTGGAGGCGGCCCAGGTGGCGTAGTTGGTCCGCAGGTCCCAGGAGCCGCCCGGCTCGCCGACGTTGTAGGTCGCCGCCGACGCCATGCCGAACACGGCCACCGCCATGACGGCCAATACAGCGAGAGCTCTTGCCATGACAGCTGATGCCGGCTAGCTGGAAGGGGCGATCGAGCAGAGGAGCTAGATAGCTAGCTGGTCTTGTGATAGAGCTCTTGCAGCAAGGCTTCTAGATGTCGACGTATGGATGCTTGGTTCGCTGTTGATCTTTTGGGTCGGGTATGCGTGCATATATACAGGGGCGTACGTTAATGGCGGTAGGTGTGATAGATATAAAAACGCGTCGTCGTCGTTGCAAGTGTTGTCGGAACATATGAACGTATGCAGCAGCGTATTATTAATTTCAGAGACGTGCAAGCTAATAACCAGTATGACCAGTTCAATTGGCATGCTAGTACTACTTAGTCATATGCATATATACGCACCCTTGGAAATGTCTGTTGGGGTTGTTGGCTTCTCTGACTTTTGTCTCAGGTGGATGATGACTCTAACCTCATCACGCTAGCAACATTGATCTCGTCCAGTCTACAATACTAACTGTTTAGTCTTTCTGTTGTAACCCTAACCATGATTTTTTTTTGTCTTGAACAACCGGATTATGCTTGATTTTCAAGTTTGGGGTAGTTACATTCAGCAGGACAAAAAAAAAGAAAAAGAAAAAAAGATTGGGGTCGAATTCCAAATAGGCAGCTACAGCAACTAGCCTGTTCATCCGGTCCTCTCTGTAGAACAGTACATGTAGTAGACCAAGCTAGCTAGGCGGTTGCTTACAAAATAAAAATACGCTTCTCTTGGAAAGCATGGAGCCGAAGCAAAAATCTCAGGCCAAATCCGCGTGTTCGGTATATGAGGGATGCAACGAAGTCAGTGAGTGTCGTTGTCGATGACCGGACACCGTCCGTTATATCGGTTATTATCTGGTCACCATCTACGCAAGCATGTTTCTCTTTAGCTGACCTTATGTGCCTTGTAGTTGTTGGTTTGGTGCAGGCTGCTGATCAAGTCATCTTTGTGCGTGGCGGACGAAAAGCGAGGCACCATGAAGGTAGAAGCTTTCCTTGTTGATGTTGACTTGTTCTATCCTCCATCGGTCCATGGCAGAAAAATAGCGGCAAAAGAGTCTTTTCAGACAACGTGTTGCGTGAATTTAAGCCTGAAAACCTTGAGATTGTAGATGGCACGAAGGCTACATATGCACGTCTGAATGCAACACATTCCGATATGATGCGTTCAACTGCTTCCAGAGAAACACACGGTTCACTCCATTTCAATTGTTCTTTTCTTTTGAATGGACCAAATCACGACCAACTCACACTTTCAATAATTAACTTAGCAAGTCAACCCAGACTGATGAGCGCGGCTAGTATTGGTAGGCACAACATAAATATCGCAGACCATGTAACAACAACAATATCTTCTAAACGAAATCACATGGTATTGTTGATTTTTCTTGTACAATGATCCTTGTTGTAGCTTTTTACTGGAACGTCATTTCAATTGAGTATTTTTTTTTTCTTTGCGAATGAAAGGGGATTGTATTAAACTCTGAAGAAGTACACACCCTTTACATCAAGACTCTAAAAGACAAAGAAAACATCATAAGTATTTTACTCGTATTCAACATCACTTCTTCGATTGAAGCCGTCGGAGAGCAGAAATCAAATAGAAGCCATGTTCTCTCCAACCGCCGATGAGAGATGCCAAGTTTTGTTGAAACCGCAAGATGCATCACCTTAGAACTCACTGTCAAGACGCTAAATTAAGAAAAATCTCGACCTATGGGGGGGGGTATGACGTTCCCCAAGCTTAATTTTAAGAGAAGATCTTCGCACGTAGGCTGAGAAAACCCCAAAACCCATGCCCCACCCTTACACAGCGGCACCGTAGCCTGCGTAAGAATGACCAATGACATGAGCCAGGCCTTAATTAGTCCTGTGCTTAAGGCATGGAACAGACTAGAGGTTTTTTTATTTTAGCTTCAATCTGAAACTTGCTCCCACGATGAGTCAAACCTAAGACATCAGGAGTGCTACTAGAGCCACGTACCTAACCAACTCAGCTAGGGACTCATTCGCTAAATTAAGATAAATTGTTCATGCATGAACTTTATATTTTTCCTCCCTACGTTTACAGTTAGTACAATCATGTTGAAAGTAAAAACAGTCCTAGCTAACGACGAGGACTGTGACTTCCACCGTGTTGCCTCAGCCTCCTCTTTTGCAGGGTTACAATAGGAGTTTTCCTCGTCGTGTTAAGGCCATGTACTTGCACGATCTGGTGGGGTTACCACTCTGTTATTTCTCGTTTTGTGGGGATATTGCCTGCCATGTAAAGATGATACTTTTTCATTTGGTGTAATGCCTTATCTTAGTCTATGCTATGTATGCCTATTGTTGATAGTTATGCTAGATGCAAAGTGATTGGTTCTATGTATAACAATAGCATCACTATAGTTTTAATGTTACACGATTGACTTACCTCTGCCATGGTGATTGGATCAAAACAAACAACTTCATGTCAATCATCATTCAGTGAACCGTCCGAGGGTCATCTTAATCATTGTCACAACCCCCGGTGTCTATTTGCTTAACCATATCATATCATTAATTTATTTCTTTGTTCTTAATTATAAAATTAAGACATAAATGTTGCGCAGCAGGACACCAAATTTGTGGACTCATTTTAAGCGACTTCGGAACTTGCAAAGTTGCAAGTTCTTACTAAGCTCGCTTGCTCATGTTCTCTCGGTTCTGAAACAAGCAATATTTGTCCAACCTGAATCAGGAGAGATTTTCCATAAACAAAAAAAAAGATGAAGGTGATTTTTCCACCCAAAAACTTAAGAGATTTAACAATAACAAAGATGAAAACACATAGACCTGTATTTTTTTTCTCGGTTCGATGCGCAATGTCAATCAATGTTTTGTTTGACTGGGCCAAGATGGTGTCTTTAAAGATAGAGCCACTACAACCTCCACTAAACCCAATTTGCGAGTGTGCTGCCCCACTCAAATGATCACCAATGCCGTCCTGGTTTGCACCGTTGAATAGGCACCACACTCCACACCTAGAAGATAGAAATGTTTGAAGCTAAATACGAGAGCACGAGCTTGTTCATTATCAGTCCAATCAACGAGAGGAGCCACCAGAATGATGAAGAAATTACTGCAAGCCATTAGCCCGTTCAATCAGTGTTGTCTGAAATTTCTTAGTTTTTACTAGTGTTAGCATAAATATAGAGGAAATGAATTATTTATCTTTTACAATCAATAATATGTGAGAAATACAAGTCGCACATTTTAAGAATGCTTTTTAGTTATCTAATTATGATATTTTTTGCATGAAACTCTGATTTAAGTAGGAAAGCCCTTAACTTATCTAAAACTAATATTCTTTTTTTAAATGCAATGAGAAATATAACTTATTATTTATAGATTTCTCAGTGGTGTGATGTTTGTTAATTAGTTACAAATTGCATTAGGAAGGTCTTCATTTACACTTTTGTTAATTATCCCTTTGCTAAGCTATGGTGGTGCACATGGGTATAAAAGATAAATTTTCCTTCTCTGTCACCACCTGCGAGCTAGCCGACTGCAAAGAGCTTAGGTACATACGTGATGTCTTGGCTTATATATATATATATATATATATATATATATGCACCAGCGGTCCTTAAACTTGTCTTGGTATGTCATCTAGGTGCCTCAACTCTCAAAATGAGTATTCATGTCCCTAAAATTATTGTAGTGTGTCATCTAGGTCTAAAGTTCCAAAAATACCCCTATAGATGCCGATGTGACTGCTAGTGAAGCATGATTTGTCATACTTTTCTTCTCCTCAAATCCGTATAATCATCAGAATTCGATTGATGTGACTGCTAGTGGAGCATGATTTGTCATACTTTTCTTCTCCTCAAATCCGTATCATCATCAGAATTCGATCTAGAAAACATTGTTTTACGTCATCAAAACTTGATCACAGATAAATTTGATGTAAATTTGTGTCATACGAAGAGCCACATCATCAACATAGGGATATTTTTGATATTTTGGACCTAGATGACACGCTTTAGCAAGTTTAGAGACATGTATACTCATTTCTAGAGTTCAGGGACCTAGGTGACAGGCTAAGACAAGTTTAAGGACCGCCGGTGTATTTCACTCATCTTTTTTTTTACTGGGCTTATATATATTCTAGTTAATAATCTTGCAGCGACAATGTAGGAGGACGAAAGATATTTATTTATTTTTCTGACCATGGTTTCCTACCTTTATTTTTTTTACGTTCCTGAGCCTCTAAATCCACCTCTTGTCTCGTGCATGGTTCACGCAAAAAATATCCATGGGAGAAAAGAAAAGATTTTTCTCTCACAGTTAATTTATCAAAGAAGAAAAGTTTTGTGCTTTCAGCGGTGTGGCCGTCGACAGCAAGGCGCCAGTGGTGTATTTGTCAGTCTCGAGGATTTGCTGGCTCAGTCTTCGTAGTGTTTGCGTATGTACTTTCATAGGGGTGAGTGTGTGTGCGTTGTGAGCAAAAAAAGATTTGTCAAAGAAGAAAAGTTTCACCTATCTCTGATGGAATTTCTGTTACAGTCGCTGTCAATCCATAGGAGATGATGTCTTAGAGCATCTTTAGCAAGGCCTCTACTTGGGCTCTTATATTAGCCAACGTATCCTATGAGAATCAGGTTCGTGTGAGAACTATGAGAACTCCAATCTGAGCCACATGATTTTGATCCAATGGAGCATATGAATTCAGGTGAGAGGGGGAATTTGCAAAATCACCGCCCACTTAATCATACTTTTGCAAATTCGCCCTCCCACCTCTCCCTATAAGCCCCCCTTAGATCATGATTTTGTGGCCCAGATTGGAGTCTCATAGTTCTCACACGAACCTGGTTCTCATAGGATACATTGCCCTTATAATACTATTAGGGAGGCAGGCACGCTAAGTAAAGATATTATATGACATAAAATTACTTTTTTGTTTTATTATTACTATATGTTCTTTGTAAATAAGTAAAATAATCATTTGATAGTTTCGTGCCAGATCGGGGGGCTTCAGTGAAAGAACAAAGAAAGGGTGCAGATTGTATAAAGCTAAGGGGCTGGACCATAAAATGGGAATCCAGAAGATGGAACGTGTAAAAGACAACGTACAACAGGGTTTCACTTGCGAAATGATCACAACCTTCGTCTGCGAATTATTTAGTGATTCTGATAGATGACCATTAGAGGTAGACCATCTGCGAATTACCTGTCATGGATGTACGAGTCGCCTATAAGACAACACCAATGCATCGTCATATTAGCATGTACTAGAAAAATAGCGCACCATTGGCGCGCCTGATGATGTCCCTCTTAGGAATTTGAATTATATTTCCCTAAAAAAAGGAATTTTAACTATATAAGAATTTTAGATTTCCCTAAAAAATCGATAATTAATTTTCACAATCAAAGAACTGAATCAGACGCTCGGTTAATGTTGCATGAGAAATATTGATAACATAAATCGATATGAACGCAATGTAGTTTATTGGGATTTCACTTAGTCCATCGAAAGGAACAAATAGTAATATACTTACGAGGATCCATCAAGTTTCTCTAGAGCACAAAGCAGATCTTTTCGTTAGAAAGGAAACATGGTTCTACAATCCAGCTTTGGACATAGAATATGCTAGATACAGAAACAGGAAGGCAAACTTCCTTGAGTTATCCATGGTTGATATTTTGTGGAAGGCCCTTTTTTTAAACCAAGAACCACGAAAAAAGGCTGATTTTCATCAAAAAAATAGGAAGTATTTATCAGGGAAATGGAGGAAAAGGATGTACAAGGTAGTTTTCCTTCATCCTAACATGATCTACGACTTCTAAGTTCTGAATCCTTGCTACAATAGAACATGGGGTTTGATTCTTAAACATTTCAATTTTTGTTGTTTTGAAATATGGCAGGAGATAATTATCACGTTCTCATGAGAAAGGCATGATTGAATTTGTTTTTCACATGCTGAAGCAGAAGGAAAAAGATTCAAGTCAAAGTCTCAGAAACAATAACTGAAAGGGAAATCTCCTCTGTAAGCTCTTGACATAGTGAATCATAACAGAGAGGCTAGTGCTACTAAAATACATCTTAATGAAGTCAACAGAATGCTAAAATACTCAATACATAGTGGTATTCAACTACAACATATTGATGCCTCAGTAATTAATCAGCAATAATCAGACATAAGCATCAATCAGCATTAATCCACAGTTTATAGAATAATAAAACTCGAATGGGATAATATCTAGTGCAGGAAGAAATATTTATAGTCACAGAGTCAAGTGTTCAAGTACAACATATGAAATGTCAGCTACACTCAGGCTTTGATGGGCCAGAATATTAGCTAATCATTATTTGACTTAAGCACTGAATGAAGATATGAAAAGTTTTATGCATATAAGCTCTGAATATCTTTGTCCTCTGAAAGCTTGTACTATGTAATAACCAGATTTCGTCATTTTTAACAAACACATCAGCTCCTCTACCTCACCAAATACGAAGTAAGAAAGCAGTAGTCACTGAAAGGAAGCAATCAACAGCAATGGGGACTAACCTAAACATTGATTTTGCACTTCACATAAGTGAATTTTACTTCTACCAATTGTAGATTCTTATGAACAATTCATCGAACAGGCTGTGAGCATTCCAAGTATGTGTGAGAGATTCACATAGCTGGACAGTTGTTTATTCCTCTAGATGGCAACACAGAGAATGACACCATTGGTGCTTCAGCAATTGCTGTTGTGTCTGTACACATCATTGCACGTCTGGCACATAACCACGGCGTCCCCTATTTGCTAATTGTTACTACCATACACATGCATGATACGCAGGGGAGCCTTTGCTTCACATCACCACGGGGGAGATTAAGCCATGAGCACCCACGTAGATCTTTACGCATGTCGCGCACAATGTGCTCCTGTGTCGCCGCACGGCGCGGCCGTTAGGACGAAGGGAGAGTCTGGGCGCACTCCTTGAGCTTCACGGCTTTGCCCTTGACCGGGCTGGTCCTCCAAGTACCGAACATGCAGCATGCGTCCTCACCCTTGACCGGGCACCTGGAGGAGCGCCGAAAGCTCGCAAGACCAGAGTAAACCAGCGTTAATTGCTATCTGGCTCGCTCTCGAAATCGCAGTCGCCGCAGCAGAGTCGCCGAGGAAGACGACGATGGCACGGACAGCTCGAGAGAGTTCGCGATAAACTGGGTTTCCGGGAGGGTTGGGGGATCCGACCCACCAAGATCTGACGGCCCATCTTACGACTTTATGAAATCGTCGACTGGAACATAACGGGTGACGTGGATATCACCATAACCCGCTAATGCGACCGTATTGGGAGAGTAAGAGATTTGTCAGAATAGAAATACATTGTCATGTAAGAATAATATTAAGAATATGCGTGTTAATTCGTCGTTAATCTCCTTGTCTCGTCAATACATCGGACAGACACATGCAAGACCCTAGTTCCGCTAGGCGCCGCCGAATCGGCGACTAGGCGCGACTAGGCGCGAATCGGAGCCATGCCGCGTCGATTGGGGCCAAATCGCGCGTCTAGGCGGCGGCGGCGGCGGATCTGAGCTCCGGAGGGAGGGAGGGAGGGGGAGGGGGAGGCGCGGCGACGGAAGGTGGGAGGGAGGGGGAGGGGGAGGCGCGGCGGCGGAAGGGGAGCGAGCGGCGGAAGCTGCAAGAGAGAGGAGGAGGATGCGCGGCTGGAAGGGGCGGAGGGGAGGCGGCGGCGGTCGACGCATGAGCGGCCGGGAGGGGCGGAGCCGAGGGGCAGAGGGGAGGCGGCGCTGGGATGGAGGAAGGGAGGAAGAGAGCGCACGGCGGCGCTGCTAGGAATGGGAGAGCGGGTGGTCCGATGGAGAAGAATACGATAGGAATTCCAATACGATAACATAACAGTGGTGCAGGTCAACGGGAGGTGAGCAGGTGAAAGGTTATTGGGCTCGTTATGGGCTGGGCTTTTCTTTCCTTCTGGGCAGCTTACCCTTTTTCTCTTTTCTTCTCTATTTCCTCCCTTTTCTTTATTCTTTTCCTTTTCATCTCTATATTGGTAAAACGCCTAGAAAAACGCCTAGGACCGCCTAGGCGCGATTACTCCCGCCTAGGCGCTAGGCAGTGGGTCACCGCCTAGAATCCGCCTAGCGCCTGGCAAAACTAGGTGCAAGACAGTACGTAATCTTGACATACATGGATGCATATGCTTAAGATGCACGGGCAATATGCATACGGCTTATGAACATCCAACGGCACGGAACTGAATGAACTGAAATACTGGAACCCTTCCGTTCAGTCCGGACATATGTGTTATGCCTGTGCGTCGTCACGGATTTGCTGCTGCTGCTGCTTGGGAGCCTGAGTCGGGCTGGGAGCCGGTTCGTCATCCGCCGCGCCTCCGCCCGCGACGGTGAGGTACTCGAGCGCGGTGACGACGTCGCTGATGGCCGGGCGCATGGTGGCGTCCTCCTGGAGGCACATGGCGGCGATGGCGAGCGCCTGGTAGAGGCCCTTGGTGGGGTAGTTCCCCTGGAGCAGCGGGTCCGCCATCTCGGCGAAGCGTCGCTTGTCCTTGAATCGCGGGCCGGCCCAGAGGACGAGGTTGTGCTGGTCGGGCGGCCTGGCGGTGTCGATGGCGCGGCGGCCGGTGATGATCTCGAGGAAGACGACGCCGAAGCTGTAGACGTCGGACATGGTGGTGAGCTTGCCGGTGAGCGCGTACTCGGGGGCGCAGTACCCGTAGGTGCCCATGACGCGCGTCGAGACGTGCGTCTTGTCGCCGGAGGGCCCGACCTTGGCGAGGCCGAAGTCGGAGAGGCGGGCCCGGAAGCCGGAGTCGAGGAGGATGTTGGAGGCCTTGAAGTCGCGGTAGATGACGGGGGGCCGGGCCGCGTCGTGGAGGTACTCGAGGCCGCGCGCGGCGCCCTGCGCGACCCGCATGCGCGTGGCCCAGTCGAGCGGCGCGCGGCCGGGCGGCAGGTTCAGCAGGTGGTCCTCCAGCGAGCCGAGCGGCATGTACTCGTAGACCAGCATGCGGTGGTCGGCGTCGGTGCAGAAGCCCAGCAGCGTCACCAGGTTGGGGTGCTTGAGCAGGCTCAGCATCAGCGCCTCCACCAGGAACTCGCGCGTGCCCTGCATCCCGTTGCGGTCCAGCTGCTTCACGGCCACGTCGACCGGGCCCGGGAGGCGGCCGCGGTAGACGGGGCCGAAGCCGCCCTCACCCAGCAGCGACTCCGCGCGGAACCCGCCGGTGGCCTCCGACAGCTCCGCGTACGTGAAGGCGCGCGCCGTCACCTTGCCGGCCTTGCCCATCTTCAGGATCTCCTCCGCCACGCGCTTGTGCCGGTAGCTCACTGCACGCATGCCGTGAATTATATAATCGATCATTGTTATCTATCTATCTGCCGGTCATGCCATGCCTGAAAGCAACCAAAATCGATTTATTAAGGCACGTACCGGAGTCGGCGACGATCTCGTTGACGAGGGCGACGAGGTGGCTGTTGTCGACGCCGTTGTTGTTCCGGCTGCTCTTCTCCTCGGCGCCGGCCCGCCGCGGCTCGGCACGACCGTTATTATTGCGGCCCGACGAGGCAGAAGACGACGAGGAGGCCGACGACGACGAAGCGACAGCCTGATCGCTTCCCCCATGCTTGCCGCCCCCGCCACCGCCGTGGGACTGGAAGCAGCACAGGATGCCCATCGATCGCTGGCCTTAATTTCCAACTTGCACCCGGGGTGGAAACGAATGCTGAGCAAAGACGGAGCCGATCGAATTTGCCCAAGCATTCACCTCAACTCAATTCAACTCGGTTGGGTGATTAATTGCCACCCATTGAATGCAATGGAAATGCAGCGGCAGGCAAGCCGTGCGCGCGCTCGGCCGGGCCTGCAAGATGAGGAGGCCGCGATCGATCAGCAGATATGCACGCACGCGCCCAAGCACCCGATTGGTGGATCGTCGATGAAATGACGAGAGCAATCCAGAAAACCAAGGCCAGAACTAGCTAATAATTCTCTGAATCACAACAATCTCGGTCTTCCATGTCCAGTTGTCCTTCCTTGCCACATCATATAATCCCACTCCAGCTAGCTGTTCTTGGCCAAAACTAGACAGGTTGCATGTATATATAGTTACCAACGAGTGGCTGGCTACAATTGGAGAAGGGCAAGTATAACCGCATATGCTTTATTGCGTGCTTGTTGTCTCATTTTTTTTACTTGCACATGGCCATGACTCCAATCAATTGCTGCTGCTGCTAATGCTAATTTTGGAACATAACAAGACTGTTTCCCTCTCTCCCACTTCAATTCGATCAGCTGGCACATAGAGGGACTTAAGAGTTACTAAATTGCGATTAGTAATAATAGCCCAGAATCCATTGAGGTAGGATATCACTCAGGTGGTCGATCAGGTTTCAGAGACAAATCTTGTTTGATACTCTATTTTAGATATAGGCAAACAATCAGGCACAATAAAGGAGCAAATTGAGCATATATATTATATTAGTACATTAAAAGAAAGAAAAGAACAATAACCAACACAGAAATGGATGCCACAAATAAAAACACTAAAGCAAAGACACTGATTAGTCTGAGGATAAGCACTAATCTCCAATTCGTATTGCGGGGAGGAAAGGAAGCGAAGCGGCCATATTGAGGATTAATGGGCCTCCAAACGGTCAGATCCAGCTCGGCCCGTTGTTGTGGCTACCAATTCGTATTGCGCGTTGTGGCTACCAAATCTGCTGTGGCATCCAAGTCCATCCAACGCCCAACGGGATCGATGGCGGCGTTGTGGTTGTCGCCGTCGCCGTCGCTTCGCCACCTCCTCCTCCGCCCGCGCTTCCCGGGCTCCTTCCCCCTCCGCCATAGCCACAGCCGACGCCTCCTATGCTCTTCCTCGGCCGCCTCGACGCTTACCCATGGCGACGCCCCCGCGGCCCAGGGTGATGGCGTCGTCGACGTCAACCCGCCGCGCGGCACCAGGGACTTCCCGCCGGAGGACATGCGCCTCCGCACCTGGCTCTTCGACCAGTTCAGGGAGGTCTCCCGACTCATGACGTTCGAGGAGGTGGACTTCCCCGTCCTCGAGTCAGAGGCGCTCTTCATCAGGAAGGCCGGAGAGGAAATCACGCAGCAGGTAAGTTCTTTCCTTTCCAATGTTATTGCTCGTCATTTGAATTTCTGAAAACATTCATTGTTCTGAGCCGGATTGCTTCTTGTGCAGCTGTACAACTTCGAGGACAAAGGGGGTCGCCGTGTTGTTCTCAGGCCTGAAATCACCCCTTCCCTGGCGCGCCTTGTCATAAAGCAAGGGTATGCCCACCTCACTCTCTTTCCTGCCTGGAGTATAAATTGCATTCTAGCTTCATTTCCTTTTTGTTTCATTGCCAAACTGACATCAATTTCATATAGCTGTTTCCATCAAAATGTGATTTTCGCTGCTTTTTTCTGTCTAGAAAATCAGTCTCCCTTCCACTGAAATGGTTTACTATAGGACAATGCTGGCGGTATGAGCGCATGACCAGGGGAAGAAGGCGTGAGCATTACCAATGGAATATGGATATTTTTGGTGTGCCTAAAGTTCGGGTAGGCAAGCCAATTCCATCCTTGAAATTAGGCTCCCTTTTTCACTGTTTCTGTCTTTACCGATTCTACTAGATGGAACTATTGCTGTATTCCAGCTCCTTTTATGATTTTAATCGATTCAGCATTGATGTTTCATTGTTGAATCAGGCCGAGGCTGAACTTCTTCAAGCTATTGTTCTCTTATTTGAACGTCTTGGAATTACATCTACAGATGTGGGCATCAGGGTGTCCAGCAGAAAGGTAAACCTTTCGCTTGCTCACCCATATCTATATAACTCATAATAGTATTTTCTTCACCATGTTTCACATTGCCTCCTCCATAACCTTCCAAAAGTAAATGAGTAAGTTGCTCATTAAATATGTCATTTAAACTAGTGTGACCTAATATAATAAATGACCATATTACTTCTCATTTTTATCACTGACATTATAGTTCATAAAGAGATCTAATGGAACTCCTCTGGGAATTGGAATATCTAAATGATGAAGCAACCAACGTTTGATACCATCTTGATATATTTGCTGCTTGTGCTTCCCTGTTTTCCTGCTGACTGTTATTTATTTTCTCTCCAGGTTCTTCAGGCTGTTTTGAATATGTACTCAATACCAGAACATTTGTTCACTGAAGTTTGTGTTATTGTTGATAAAGTAAGCCCAAACCCTGCTCATGACTTAAGCGTGTTTATTTTGATACTTATGTTTTTACCATGATATCTTCTTGCTTAGTGTACAAGTTTTGGTGAGTCAGAACTTGTAAAACCAAACTGCAAAGCATATTAATAGGATTTGTATATCTTCTTCAGCACATTATGCCTCGATTACGTACCAGACAACCGAAACCTTTATAAATGAACAAGTCATTGAATCCCTGAGCTCTGGTCAAGTCCAGAACACACTCCTCAACATCAAAATTGTGTGCCAATTTGGAGTTGGAGCTTGCTGCCAAGAGCAACTGCTAGTCTATTAGTGGGTGCCGTGGAGCAGTCTACCCATGTTTGTCTAATGCAAGTGAAAAGCTGCATAAGATGTTTATCTCTTCAGCTTCTGTTTACCTCTATGTGGAAGTTGAAAGTAACCTGTAATCAGTTGTCAGAACCCTCATTCTGAAATAGAATGACTGTACTGTTCAACAGATCATACAGCTACTCTTTTGCACTACTCACTGTTTATAACTTCCAATTAACAGTATTAAGAATAAACTGATTTGTCACCCAAGAATTCGTTTGACTGTTTACCATACTTTTCTTGGTGTAAAGTATGTGTTGCGCATTCTAAGATAACCATTATGCAGTTGGGAAAACTGTCTAGGGATGAAATTGAGAGGGAACTTATTTCCACTGGGCTGTCAACTGAAGCTGTACAGGGTATCATTGAAGTGCTTTCCCTCAAGTCTTTGTCCAAGCTTGAAGGTTTTCTCCTAACCTTCACATTTTCATTATTCGATGCTCTTATGTCATCAGCAATCCACGTGGCATCTACCTTTAGTTGAATATTACGCTGAAGTCATGGCTAAACTGGAAACTTAGTAATGAGAGTTATGTGCCCACAGTTGAGTTTATTGTTAAGCTATCGGTCTTGGCATGCCTTTTCATTGATGAAACTTTTGGCAAAGGCAGTTGCTTTTCCTGTTTAATCTTGACATATTCTTGCAGAGGTGCTAGGCCCTGATGATGATGCTGTTGCTGACTTGAAGAAACTCTTCTCATTTGCGGAGCAATATGGTTATGCTGATTGGATTTGTTTTGATGCATCAGTGGTCCGTGGCCTTGCATATTACACAGGGATTGTATTTGAGGTTTTTATCAGCCCACCTCTTTCTCTTGCCTACTCTTGTGGAATTTCTTACTTTTATGGCCTGGGCAGGACTCAGCAAGACTGCTTTATTGCACAAAAATTGATATACCTTTAAATTGTACGAGAATGCTATAACTTAAGTCCTCCAACCACAGAGTTCTGATATTTTGCTAAATATTTTCTTAACCTTTTGCGACTTCGTAAGCTAGATTTCATGATGATCCATGCAGATATCATGTTATATATCTATATATATATCCTTATTTGTACCTTATATAGTCGCCTACCTACATATACAGCCTTGTGTATTCTGCCCCTTTGGGCATATGGAATAGGTAAATTGCTATTTTTCTATCTGTTCTTTTTGGTTGATTTTCTATCAGTTACAATCTGATCTACAATTCAATACTGGTGTCTGATTAGACAGCCTATTTTGTTATGGCAGTATATATAGGCAGTTATGTTACTGGGGCATTCATTTTCAATGCTGATAACTGTATTTGGCATTATCCTTTCCAAGCTAGAACTGCTGTTTCCTTTCAACTCTTCTACTACTTTCGCAGGCATTTGATAGAGAAGGAAAACTGAGAGCAATTTGTGGTGGTGGAAGGTACGATAAACTGCTCTCAACATTTGGAAGTGAAGATATACCAGCTTGTGGCTTTGGATTTGGAGATGCTGTTATAGTGGAAGTATGATATGTTCTATTCCATCTTTGCTTTCCCTTTTTGTAGAAACAAGGAGCTTCTTTGAGTAAAATTAAGTCATTTTTAGATTGATGTTCAGTTAAGATAGAACTATATCTGTTGATGAAAACTCAAAAAAGAATGGGCATTTCAAGGCATCGATCTAACTCATGCAAGAACAACTGTATCGTACCATGAATTTCTTAAATTGGATTATTGCATACACCTGTTTGAATCTGTGGTACTATTTTGAAGGAGTGACGTTACATTATTGTAATTTTCCTTCTGACAGCTACTGAAAGAGAAGGGTCTCTTGCCTGATATGTCACGTCAGATAGATGACATTGTCTTCCCATTGGATGAAGCACTTGAAGGACCAGCATCTAACATTGCTTCCTCTCTGAGGAAGAAGGGCAGAGCAGTTGACCTTGTCGAAGACAAGCGTCTCAAATGGTATGTTGATTGACACTAAAATTGAATTCCCCGCAGTGTGAAGGTAGCTAATCATTTTCAATGCTGCTGTGTCTCGAATATTTTATTTACTTTTTCAGGGTATTTAAGCATGCGGAAAGGATCAATGCTAGTAGGCTGATATTGGTAGGTAGTTCTGAATGGGAGCGAGGTATGGTTCGTGTAAAGATACTATCAACCAGGGAAGAATTCGAGGTCAAGGCAGGTGAACTAGAGTGATCTTTTTTCCTGATTAGGAGGCGGCCTCACTTCATAGCCCCTTATGGCGTATATTCTCTTGCCATTTCTCTTGAAAGTTTTGTAAATACATACATCGAGATTCCTGTCATTAGGAGATATACCAGACATTGTACAAACCTTTTCCGGACGAATTGTATCTTCATCTGCTTGATTTCCATATGATGAGTTTTGGTAGTTATCAACAACGTCCCAAGTCTGCTGTTGATGATTAATATAGCATGTTCCTGAACCCAACTCGTTTAGATAACAGTTGTTTTTGTGTTTTCCTTTCCCATGTGAAGCATACAGCACACATCATACATAAGCAGTTTGACTACAAATCTCTCTCTCTTTTTTTTTTTTGTCTCTTTTTTGGTGGTTGTCTTTTCCCACCTGAACCTGATTATTCACGACTATTCCCATGAAGGGTACTTAAACAAATTGATTCTACTGTGCATGATCCATCTGGAACCTTTGTTTGGACCAGCTGCATGTATATATGATCACTCTATGTATGTACTGCATGGAGGTCTCTGTTGGTCAGGAGGCTGCTGCGGCGGGCACGAAGGCGCCGACGTAGCCGAAACCGACGATGAAGGCCGCCGCGGACTGCAGGAGCAGGTAGATGTAGAAGTGGTCGCGGCCGAAGAAGACCATGTCGTAGACGGCGCAGTAGAGCAGGCACGCCCCCATGACGAGCTCCATCACATGCACCTCGCGGGTCATGCACAGCCTCTTCCTCGACGGTTGCTGCTGCTTCTTCTTGTTCTTCCTGGCGGCGTTACTAGCAGTAGCCGCGCTGGCGCCGAGCTTGTCGGTGACGACCCACTCGTTGGCGCGGCTGGCCTCGAGCAGTCCGATGATGGCGGCCTTGGAGCGGTGCATGGACATGACGTTCTCGAAGAGGATCCAGAAGATGAGCAGGTGCCATGACCTGGGCGTGCAGGCGGCGTTGAGCAGCGTGATGACGGCCGGCACGTACATGGCCACGTACCTGGGCAGGCGGACGTCGCCCTGCACGAGCACGCACGCCGGGATGACGACGCAGTAGAAGAGGAAGGTGACGAGGTGCGCCACCACCTTGCGGACGAAGAAGAAGGCGTAGACGAGGTGGAGCTTCTTCCACGGCGAGACGCGGTCGCTGCGCAGGATCTCGGGCAGCACCTTGCGGAGCAGGTTGGCCGGGCCGCACGACCACCGGTGCTGCTGGTAGCGGTAGGCGCGGAACGTGCTGGGCAGCTCGTTGCGCACGGCGATCTGGCCGCCGGCGTAGACGAAGCGCCACCCGCGGAGGCAGGCGCGCACGGCCAGGTCCATGTCCTCCACGGTGGTGCGCTCCTTCCACCCTCCCGCGTCCGCCAGCGCCGCGGCCCGCCACACGCCGGCGGTGCCGTTGAAGCCGAAGAAGCCGTGGCAGGCGGACCCCACCTCCTGCTCCACCGCGAAGTGGTAGTTGAGGGACATCTCCTGGATGCGGGTCAGGATGCAGTCGTCGGCGTTCACGAACCGCCACCGCGCCTGCACCAGCGCCACGCCCGGGTCGCGCAGCAGCAGCGGCACCGCGCGCCGGAGGAAGTCCGCGTCCGGCTGGAAGTCGGCGTCGAAGATGGCCACGAACTCGCACTCCTTGGCGTACGGCTTCTTCAGGCCCTCGCGCATGGCGCCGGCCTTGTACCCGTTGCGGCTGCTGCGGTTCTCGTAACGGATGTGGACGCCCTTGCCGGCCCACCGAGCGCACTCCACCTCCACAAGCTCCTGCCATGAGCACCAAGCATTTGGATCAATTTGCAATTAATGACGATACACTGAGTTTGATTAAAGCTTGTAGACTGGTACTTATAGTAGCTAAGTTACCCTGATGGCCGCGTCCGTGGAGTCATCGAGCACTTGAATCACCAGCCTGTCTGACGGCCATGACAGGCCGCATGCAGCTCCAATCGACAGACGATAAACCTGCAGAGATTGGAACGAGATCATGGATTGCACCCACACACCCCCAAATCCTTGTATTTTTAGGCACTAAAAGATTTGTGCTTTAAGGATGAAGAGGTTTACGGTAACAAAATTCATCTGTTTTATTAAGGCCTCCAAACATCTACATTTTTGTTTAGACCATTGTTTCAGCAGGTTTACATTGGAGTTATTAAGTTACACAAGAATGAGTGGTGACCTTTTGTTAATTACAATTTGTGGTAATGACGGTATAACTAAAAATCAGGTGTTAGGGCCTACAAAAAAAACTTCTCTTTTTCGGTACTACAAATTTAAAGCTATCTTCAATACAAAACTCAAAATTATTGAATAGCTTAAAAGTCAGGTGTTGAATGCCCTAAAAAATGCTTAGGTGTATATGTTAATTAAGAGAACAGAGAACACAAGACAGGAGAATGATACAGCATGGTAGCAAACCAATTGTCATTTTGACAGGACCGACAATCCATGCAACCCACATCGATTCCGCTATATATATACTACCTCTCTTTTAAACTAATAATCATTCTGGTTATGAACCTGGAATAGCATTTGTCTAGGTGCAAAGCTGGAATGTCAATTATTTCAAAACGAAGGGTGTCCATACAAAGAAGGACTGGTTTGCAAAGCTAGCAACGGAAGCAAACAAAACATCTTGACAGTAAACAAGATGGATGTGCACAAATAAGTAGACCAAGAGATAAGGTGAAAGCATATATAGTCCTATGTGATCGAGCTAGCGTTCTGTTTCTATATGTAGCATGGTGCAAATGAATGACGCTTTCTATGTCTGCATCTCTTATCCAGGTGCATAGGTAGAATGACAATTATTTTGAAACCAGTGAGTCCATACCAAACTGGTGCCTAAAGCTAGCAACGCAAGCAAACCAGGGAAAATCAAAATCAGTCAAAACCGGAATTGTTTTTGCAAAAACCTAGAAAAACGGTCCGGTCCACCAATTTAATTTGAAATTTAACAAAATTTGTCCGGTATTGAGAAAAAACATCCGTGTTCGGCTTTCACGGCACCATTGTTAAGTGAACCCCCTGTAGCAAACAAACTTTTCGATGATTGGCATGATCGAAAACACCAATGCAATGAGTAGATTACGAGATAAACTAGAATACAAAAACTTCCTATGTGACAAGGGAGTCATACCAACAAAATGGAATCAAAAGCTAGCAATGAGACAAGCAAACAAATTTTTAACGATTAACGGAAAGACGGACGGGGATGGATCCAACATTTTGAGGGGGGGGCCCCCTTGCCCCTTGGAACTCCGTACAGATGAGGGAGGGGGGAGTCAGATGAGGAAGGGAGAAGACCCCCCCCCCCCCCCCCCCCTTGGAGTTCTGCTGGAACCGCCGAGGGAGAGGGAGGGAGAAGAAAAGGAAGACGAAGAGAAAGGAGATAAGCCCCCCCAGTTCTGCTAGATCCGTCGCTGAAGACGAAAGTTCCCAATGTAGTCCTAGCTAGGAATAGCACTCTATTTCTAGTATGGTGCAAATGAACGACGCTTTCTATGTCGGTATCTCATAATAAGATGTAATCGCCTACAGCTGACCGGCATGCAATGCTTTCCTTGGTAGCCAGCGGAAAGCCACATGTGTAGAGAACGTCAAAAGAGATGCATCCTAGCTAAGCATATCTCTCTATCTTAGACTCTAGAGAAAATTAAAAAATCGCATTGCCAAAAAATCTACATATAATATAATAGTTCGAGTCAACATACTCTAACTCCTAAGGTATACTATAATTAACTAGCAACCGAGGAGCACCGAACATTAATGAAGATCTAATTTAGTAATTTTATTTGACGTGGAAGAAAACAAGAAACACTACGACTGCACTTGCAAGTGGGGAAAAGTAAGCCAGAAAAGTATCTTTCTTTGGCATGAAGAGACAAAACCAAAGCTCAGCGGCAACTAATTGCAGAAAAGGCACACAGATCATGCATGGGGCTCGTGATCATTTATCAACGCACTCCACTTTGGTTGTTTTGCATTGCATGGCTAAAAACCAGTGGGCATGTACGCAGAGACGAACTGAAATAATCATTTCTGCGGGAACAAACTGAATTAATAAAGGCAATTCAGGTAACAACTGTAAATTAAAGTAGCCGGCAATCTCTGCTGCCGGCCGGTCAGCCGGAGAGGAGAGATCGCCGGAGGGGGGAAAGTGAATTTGGCCGGTGATATCTCACCTGTTTCTCGTTGAACATGGGGATCTGGACGAGGACCATGGGGCAGTGGTCGGCGGCCGCCTCCAGGTCGTCCATCTGCTGGTCCTCGTCGACGGCGACGGCCCCTCTGCCGCACTTCTTGCGGCGGCGGCGCCGGAGCAGCCACAGCCCGGCGATCACGAGCGCCATGTAGAGGCGCTCGAGGAAGAGCATGATCGACATGGCGGCGCACACGTACACGGCCAGCTGCAGCCCCGGCACCACCACGGACCACCGGAACGCCCGCCACGCCGCGCTCAAGGTCGCCGGCCACCCCGCCGCAGCAGCTGCGCCCAACGCGAGGTTCCTCATGGCGGCTGCGTCGACGGCGACGACGACGGCCGGCGAGCAAGCTCAGTTGATCGATCAGCAATCGATTAACACGCGTGCATGGGCCGGATCAATGGATGACCTCTCATCATCGCCTTCCCTCCCGGCCGGCCTTATATTGTCGTCGATCGATCGATTTTTGCAAGGTAGTGCACGTACTAGTGGACTGGACTGGACTGGAGTGAACTGGAGTGAAGTGGAGTGGACTGGATTGCCTGCGTACGTATATATGTACAAAACTAGAGGGTGTGTACGTACTGGATGGTTCATTTGACAGGTATCGCCCGGCTGCAAGCCACCTTACTTCAAGCCGCCTCTTATTGCGTTGCTTTCTTGGCTGGGCATGCCATTGTGGATGAAAGTAGTCGGAAAACGATGGAAGAAGGCCGGTTCAATTGATTTCAGTTTCATTTTTTTTCTCGGTAGAGAAACCGGTAACGATATTGTCGGAAAAAGATATGGCATCGGTATTACAAAAATATTAAAAATAGAATTATCATGACAAAAGTATGTGATATCCGTCGTGAACCGATATTAAATATCAGTAACACAAACCACAGTCGTGTATTAGAGGCACCACATCATGTATAGAAATATCAAATATGAATATATTATTAATATTTAAACTAGCTACAAATGCATCATACATTAAAGACATGAGATTTGAAAAGAGATGTTCAAATTAAAAGACGTTCACCTTTCTTGGTGCCAAATCATTTTTTGCACATGAGAAAGGAATGCAAACATTGGGCTTAGACTACTTTTGATTTATTGCTTTTGAACGTTGGAATATAATATATATGGTGGATAATGCTAGACTAATATAAAAAGGTAAAACGCTCGCGGTAATTTTCGGACCAAAACAGAAATTGCCAAAAACAATCAGAAAAGTCTAAAATTGTACTTCCATTTTTGTGTTTATTTTATTGGTATATCATTTTCCAATTATATATTGCGGTCGGAAGAAGTCAAAAAAGAGCTTCGGTTAGCTGATAATTGACGCCTTTGCTTTCATCCCTACATGCCATCAACCGCAACTGAAGCATCACATATTTATCGAATATATATTGGCTACGTACATGTATAACGCACAAGTCCATACTTGCTGATGTGCTTGTATAAAACGTATATGTACGCTATCGGTTTCCTAGTTGGGATATATTAGTGGGGTACAGCTACTAACTTATGCACGCAAGGTATGTGTGCGCCTACATGCGTCCCTACCTACCAAAAGATGAAGATATGCGAGTAGTGATCTCCTGTCCTCCACCGCCAACGCGGTCTCGCCTCTGGCTTGTATATACGTACAAGATACCTAGGTGTTGCAAGGAGGACGGTGACGTGTTCTTGCGGACTACATGCGGTGCCCAGTGTGGCTGTGTCTGCTGGCACGGCTGCCCAACTAATCAATCAATCAGATTACCAGGACCTCATAAAATTTTCCCCATGACCCAGGACCTAGCTAATACATTTGCTAGTGAAAATGGCATGCAACAATGCCACTTTTTCAGTCGGTATGAGTTAGATCTTCTCTTGAATAATTTAATTAGTCAGTAGCTGTACCTATACGTTTATTAATATTTCAACACATTAGTCCCTCTGTTTAGGAATACATCTACATTTATTGTTTTAAGTGAAACTTTTTTAATTATATAATGAATAACACAAAGTAAAATCATGAAATAAATATTAATATTTCATAACTCTTTTGTTGTCAATATTTATGTTTATTTTTTCCTGAATAACTTATTTTGACTTAGGACAAACTTGGAAAGTAGCTAACCCAACAAAGCCTTCAGCCCAACTAGCTAGGATCAACAGAGTGCTGAGCTACAGCCCAAAAGGGAAATGCAAAACCGAAGGCGACTTTGGGGGAAGTCTTCTTCACATCTATTTGATTTTGCATTGTGATTCATACGAACGAGTAGATGAACTGCTGAGTTCAACTCTCATATCATGACATCGTGATTCGCGCAAAAGTGTTGATCCAATGGTTCCGAAGATGCCTTCCCGGGAAGGCACCTTTAGAATTTTCGTTCTCAGCCCAAAAATTGTATAGACCAGCTAGCCTACACTACTATTATATACATCTTTCATCCCTTCTTAACCACATACATGTTCTCCATAAATTAAGCATATGTGTACATGTGTAAAAAATGCACTCCTGGTTCTGGCCAGTTATTTTAACCGTACGTACCTCCAATTTGAATTGGGCATCCCCCGTACCACTAGAATAGATGTACGTACGTACGTACGTACTACACATATCATGCATCCATCGATCGGTCATTTAACCCAGCATAATGTCCAGTTACATAGTATAACGTAATTTGAAAGCTGAATTAATCCAACCAGCAACACAACGGCTATCAGGCATCTCCGTGGTGCAAACGTCGATGCATGCTCATGCGGCGGTATCAATTTTTTCATGTACGATGTGTGAATACGCCAACGATCAAACTGGCAAATTAAAGTTGTATTGTGAAAGACAGCGAGCGTCCATATTTTCATGTAGTATGATGTACGTGTAGGAAGTGTGTGTTCTACGGAAAAGAAACACAGTGGGGTGTTGGATAGGGGCATCTGTCTACGGACAAATAAAGTTGTCATCTAAATCGATCTTTTGTTGTCTTGAACCAACTGACAGAGATATTGCAAATAATCAACCCCACAAGTCAGCATATGTATGAACAAAGTTCTACACATTGCGAGCATTACAGTAGTCCCCATACATATGTTTAGGAGAAAAACAGACATACAAAGTTTCAGTGTAGGTAATTAAATAGCCAATGTGCTACGTACGGACGTGGTTTAATAGATGAAGCTCCCTTGTCGGCTTACACCTGCAGCGGAAGGACTACTGCTGCTACTGCTGTAGAACATGCTGTCACCGGCACCGTTTCTGCCGCCATCGCCGGCCGTAAGAACATTAACCAACGGCTTCGCCTCCTCGTAGCAGAATGTATTGGCGCCGTACTGATCATGATCACCGGCAAACAGCGGCGGCGCCAGCTTGTCATGATCATCCTGCACGATGCAGGTCTCCATGGCCAAGCCCGCCGCGACGGCGCTGTCATTCCCATGGTTGCAGCTGAACTCAAAGTACAGGCCAAGGCCGCCACCGCCGACATTGTCCGCACAGGACGATGAGCTCATCATCAACTGCTGCTCGTCACCGCCATTATTGCCTCCAAACATGAGGAGGGACGTCGTCGGCGTTGAAGTATTTTCGTCGTAGTGATGCGAGAAATCATGAGCTGGAGTTGAGAGGTGCTGCAGCAACGACGACAAGAGATGATGATCTCCTTGTGGTGGTGCCAATGAGGAAGGTGATTCTGCCGTGAAGAAGAGGTGCTGCTGCTGCTGCTCCTTGGACATTTGGTGTCTGCTGTTGGTGGTTGGAGGCTGCAGGCCATGGGCTTGCATGAGCTTCTTCTTGAGCTTGGTGTTCCAGTAGTTCTTGATGTCGTTGTCCGTCCTCCCCGGGAGCTGCGCCGCGATGATCGACCACCTGCAGTATCATGCGTGCAGCGTCACATATACTATACAAGTTCCAATATATAGGCAGCACAGCAACAACTAGTACACACCTGCTTCCGATGGTAGCGAAGAGGCTGCAGATGATCCTATCCTCGTCTTCAGAGAAGTCGCCGTGCTTTATGTTTGGCCTCAGATAGTTGAGCCAGCGCAGCCTGCAGCTCTTGCCGCACCTCTTCAGCCCTGCACGTAATTACATTTGGATGGATCAACAGTACTACAGCTAGTTTTTCTCTTTTCTTGAAGCAAAATACTACGTACAGCTAGTTGATCGATCGAAGCGAGGTTTTATTAATGTCTTCGATCAAATTTCCACGAGTAGTAGTTACCACTTACCAGCTTTGTGAGGGAGAGCAATCCAGTTGCCTCCGGTACCATACTTGTGGATGTACTCCTTGAGCTTGAGATCCTCCTCGGGTGACCACGGCCCTTTCTTCACGCTCGCCTTATCGCAGCATGGTGCCCTCCCCATGTATGTATATGGCTTGGAATCCCTCTTCTTGTTCTTCTTCCTCCAGCCAATGCAGGTAGCTAGATGATGCTGTGCGTAGCCGTGTTGCGGTCGGGTGCCCTCGTTTTGATCTCTTGCTTCTTTGGGATCGGAGCTGTCTCTCTCTGTGCTTGTGAGAAACTGCCTGTATAGAGAGCTGGGGGTGTAGAAGAAAGTAGTTTGAGTTCTGCTCTTTCAATCAGCAGCATGAATCTCCCCGGAAGAAATGCTGCCTCGATCTAGTACTTTCTTTCTCTTTCTGAACTGATGATCGATGATTCTGAAGTCTCTCCTAGCTACTCCCTCGCAAGTGCCCGCGTATATGCGCAGGCCTAGCAGCGATCTCTCTCACACGGATGAGACAACTAGACCATACCACCCTCACACACTTTTGGAGCCTTTTATTATTGGCCCATCCTGACACCCCCAAACACTTTTGGAGCCTCTCTCCGTCTCTTCGGAAGCAAGAACACTCCGTTAATAAATTAAATGCCAACATGTACGTCGTGCGATGTAACAGTACTTAGTACGACCTGCTGCCAGGTTAAGACAGAGATGCAAATATGTGTTCTTGTTCAGACAAGCGCTAGCTTAGTGATAGAACAATCTATCACAATTGATATGTTGTTTTTTTGGGCCCCCCTTTCGCCAGTACGGATACATTTTTACTGTACGCGTACATGAATCATTGCTTGGAGGATACCACATTACCACTAAATTAAGCATACCAATATATTATGAATTCAAAACTTTATTGGTGGTGGTGGTGGTGGTAGTAGTATTAATATTGAAATTTTAGCGCATGCCCAATATCAAACGTAGTTACGCTTGACAGTACAATTATATGTACATGCTTGCATGCAATGCAACGTTTAGAAATAATTAAGACATAGAGTCCTTTTTCATAAATGTCTCCGCATACATAGACACTGTACAAAACTAAGCAACTAATTATTCGACCCAAAAATTAATAAAGGCGTGTCATTCGTCTGAACTAAGCTAGCGATCGACGTGCATATGCTTATATAACTCGTGATGGTGCGTCTAGTACGAACGTTATAATAATAGCTCGTGATGATCATGATAGAAAAGGTGAAGGCAATAAAGCCGAGGACAAATGTACGCAAGGAATTAATAGTACGTGCGTAGTACAAATTAAAGGTACTTGATCACCAATTAACTTGATAATTACCAGTACATCACCTAGCCAGCTCTAGCTGCATGCTCCATCTATCCGATGATCCGCATACGTGGTGGCTTTCATTCACAATATGCAGATGACTGAAAATATGTTATCCACAAACTCAGTGTAGCCAAGCAGGTTAGGTTCCGAGTTATAGTCCTAGACTCGGTATGAGTGTTGCATTACTATTAATTATTCTTTTAGCTGTAGCATGTAGGTGGTCTCTGTCGAAATCGAGGCACCTATATATGATGACTTTGTGAATCTAAAGTTCAGTCGGCTCAATTTCTCATTGGCGTTCATAGAGGTACGTATAGGATGTCCGTGCATGTGTTCATGTATATGAGTGTCTGCATTTTTACTGTGTTTCGTAAAAAGTATTATCTATATCAATTATTAGACTAATCAAACTATTTTTAAATAAAAAACAATGTTTAGTTCTTTCCTAATTTGATGTATAGAGTGAAAAATGATCTGTTATTTTAATATGTTCCAAGAAAAAGATTATTGCTCCCTCTGTCAGATTTTATAAGGCGCAATCCTCTAAGTTAATTAATTATACTTTAACTATGAATTTATCTTCTAAAAAATTATCTTTAATTAAAATCATTGTCATATGAATGTACGAATTTGCATTGAAAAATATGGTATCAGTTTTTATCACTAAACACATATATTGTTACTCTAATCATTAGTCAAATTTTCTAAAGTTAAATCTTGGAGTTCATATGCGCCTTATAAAATACTACCTCCATTCCAATATAAAAGCATTCGAAGCATTCAAAAGTTTTATCACAATGTAAGCATTTTTAGATATAGGACAAAATATGATGGGCTGGTGGGTGGGCGTTGGTTAGTTGAGTTAAAATGAGGGGTATATATGACTTTTCTCTACTTGACTAACTTTGCATTGGGATTCTAAGAATGCTTAGAGCATCTCTAAGAGAGTCCTATAAACCCTCCTTAAATCAAAATATTAGGACTCAATCAAAAAAAAACCATCTCCAACAGGATCTCAAAACCATTCCTAGTTTTTTTCATAGCCCTTAAACTCCCCTCATTTTTACCTACAAACAGGGGAAGAATTGGGGGTCTCATCTCTTCTTTTTGCTATGGAATTAATGTTTTTGATACCAAGGGCCTGTTTGGCAGGGCTTCGGATTCTGAAAAAACAGATTCTGCACTGGATTCTGAGGGAAAACAGCTTCTCTGGATTCTTCTGGATTGTCTGTCAAAACAGCTTCTCCAGTCAAGCCGTTTGGTAAAACAGATTATCCTAATATTTCCTGAAATGAATTATGCTTGTGTAATGACTGCAGTACCTCTTAAGTTGAAGCTCCAATTCGTCCACATTAAATATTGAAACGAAATAATTACAAATAATAAATATTAAATAATTATTTTTAATTTTTTTTTTGCAAAATATAGTCAAGTGTGGTCGAGTTTCGAAGGTCTCATCGCAACAATCACAATGGTGTAATTTATTTGCAATTCCGACGCTCGAAACAAATGAGTTGTTTCAAATGATTGTGGGCCCGGGTTGTGACAGAGTGTACAGAGGAGAGTCGGAGAGAGATGTTGAGACGGGGAGGTTCGTGGGGTAGGCTGTCTGCTATAGAATCCGGTAAAAGCTACATTTCTCAGCTTGTGCTTCTATGTTCAAAACCAAAACAGCTTCTCTCCACTTTTTCTCAAAATCCGTTTCGCTGGTGCAGCCGTTTGGCATTTTTTTTTTTACATAAGCAGAAGCAGAATCTGAGGTAGAAGCTCTACCAAACACCCCCCAAATGCTGACATGGCTCAATTAAAAGTGTTTTAATTCACTTTTAGGGAAGGTCTGTTGGAGAAGGAGAGAAAAGTTGTCCCTCATAATTTTCTGGTTGCTCCCAAAAACAAGTTTATGAGGCCATTTTTATAGGAGTCTTTTGGAGATGCTCTTAGAGCAACTCCAGCAGTCTCGTAAATCCCCTGCCAATATCAAAAAGATGGTCATATTGAGAGTTTCACGGAGGGAAAACCTGCTCCAGCAGTCTCCCCAAAATCTCTCTATTTATTCTCACCTCCCAAAAATCATCCCTCTCCTCCCTTTATGTTGGGAGGCTTTCCTATCACTCCCAATACCATTTGCTGGCGGGCCCCACCTCTATTCACGTGCGTGCTTTTTCTTCTCTCTCACTGTCTTTCCTGTGCACGCGCTGCCGTTCCCGAATCCCTGCTGCCGAGCTGCTGTAAGGATCGTGTGACCAAGAGGGGAATGAATCGGGCACACCATGAACTAAAACTTTTTGCACTTCTAGCTACTCTAACTAATTGCAAAAGTAAAAGATACATAGCTAGTGAGTACATGTGCATTATGTGATAGTGATCAAGCAAGGATAACCATGTGCAAGGACTTGTACATACTAGGAGCAAGGTATACATGAGCATATAAGAACAACCAGCATATAACAATAAGCACAACAAGTCCTACACATGCTAGTGTATAAGGTAAAGGCAATCAAGCAATCTAGCATGCATATGGGTAATACATATAGAAGCTCAAGTAGGTCCTACACATGCTAGTGTATATGATAGATAGACAAGCAAACTAACATGCATATAAGTAACATAAGGGGAAGCTCAAGCTAGCTAGTGATCATGACAACAAGATAGATACAACATAAGCATAACAAGATCACTAGATGATATCAAGCAAGTGTATGATCTATGAGCAAGTAGGTACTATTGGCGGTCGTTATTGACCAATTTCTTACCGCCAACATAATAAAAATGAGGCTCACATAAGGACATAAATAGAATATTATTTATAACTAATGTCTCTCCACGAGTTTTGTTGATATTTTGACTGCAGGATGAAATTCATTGCAAATGGAAGCAAAATCCTACCGGCCGGCCCTATCATAGGCCGGCCGACCAATGTTGGATCTCAACATGGTCCAGCAATCTCGGGCATCTCCCAATGGGCTCAAACATCAAGGATCAAATGGCCAACAAATATTTCCCAACCCGGAGTATCGACCACTGCGCAAGGCCCAATAAACAAGCCCGTCAACCATACAAAAAGGCGTCAAATCACCGAGCAAGACCGTGGATCTTAATGGGCACATCATGAGAGGCCAGCTCACAAAAATTCGAGGCATTCGGAGAGAAAGCCTGCTGGCCGGCCTAGGCCCTAGGCCGGCCGGCCAACTTTTTTCTCCAAATCGGTTCATCTTTTTCCAGTCGGTTCCAGATGCGGTTACAAGCTAACTTGACGCACCGGCCAAGTAAGGAGACGTCGGCAAGAAAGGATATTCCACCAAATCCTCCACACATCAAGGGACCTTCTCCACTCTCCCAAGGAAGCTCCACACTATAAATAGAGGACCTCCCCCTCACTTTCAACTTGCACCTTGATTCATACTTGAGTTAGTCATTTGAAGTAGCGAAGCGCTGCTTGTAGTGAGTGAGTGAGAGGCTAGGAGAGTGAGTAGTCCCGGAATGCCGGGACTCTACTTCTTCGTCGCCTCGAGTATGCTCCTCACCTGGGAGTAGTCGTCCGAGTCTCCCGGGCCGGGCAACATGTAAGGAGATTATTGGTCGGGCAATAAAGTAAGGTATTCTGCTTTATTTATTTATGGGTTTCAGGTTTGTAGTAAATATCTATTTATTTGCTGCATTGACTAGTATACACCGGTTTCTACTAGTTGTGACGATAGATGTAAACGCGGTGTTTAGATCTAGAGTTATCCCTGATTTGCTCTTGACCGTACGGAGGATGGTAGCCGCGAGTATGTGTGACAGGCATACCGGTCTCTGTAATCCACCACGTCCAGGTTCTTGGGTTCTCAATAGCACGTAGTTCCCCTTAGTAGTTGAACCTAATTCTCGGGTTGCTGCTCTGGCATGCGTGTGCCCCGAAACGAATAATAGAGAAAGGACCTTACCGAGTTGCTCAGCTGTATAACTCCTTATCATTAGATTGCCTGGCCCTATGACTTTTTCATTTACTGCTTTATTTATCTTTTAGCTCAGCTGCCCGGACTTGATTAGATTTGAGATAGTACACTTCACGTTCCCTGTGGATTTTAAGATACCCTGGAATACTCCCGGGTGAAAGTGTGACACCCAGGTGTCTCCTTTTTCTTTTTTCCACATTTTGATCAGTAGCGTTGAGCTGGTGACATAACATTTTTCAAATAATTTGCTTAAGTCAATTATTAAGATTTGAATTTAATTCAAATTGAGAGCTAAGCTCTAAAAGAAGTTCAAGAAGTTCAAAAGAACTTGACCAAAACAAAAATTCAGAGCAATGCCCTTAGTATAACAAAATTATGGTAAAAAGTTCGGATTCAAAATAATTCGGGAAGTGCCCCAAATAAATCAAACAAGTTTAATAATTCAAGCAACTTTGAATAATTTTAAAATTTAGAATTTGAACTTTCTGGTTCCAATTTCTGTGCAAATATCTCTTGCACATTTGCATTTGCAACCCTATGAAATTTGCGAATTTTTGGAGTTCATTTGAAGCTTCAAAATGAATTTATAAAATAAATCCAGGTAAAATCGGGAAATTGAAAAAGGGCTGGACCCAATCGTCAGTGTCACTCTGTTCTTCTCTCCAGCTCTCGATCCTTCACCGCCGAGCTCCACCTCCTGCTTTCCATCGCTCCACCTCCTGCCTGCCTGCTTGCCGCCGTGGCTGAGATTGAGAAGCTCGCTCACTCCTCTCTCATCTCCCATAACTCTCATTCTCTCTCGTTCTCTCACTCTCTCTCGCTCAATCGAAGAAGCTAGCCGCCATGGACGCCTCTGACTGAGCTCTAGCTCGTCGTCGTCTCCGTCCATCTCAAGCCGAGCTACCAGTTGCATTAGGACCCCCAAGACCTCCTCTTCCCATCCCTGCAACGTATAAACGTCGACCCCAAGTCTTTTGGCCGGAATCGAAGTTTCTTCTCCGACGAGCCGTCGCCAACCCTAGCATACATCTCGCCGGAATTCGTCCGCCCTGGTGAGACTCCGCCCGATTCCTCGTGTTGGCATGTCCCTCTCACCCTTGCGCACCTCTGGGATGTGATCGTGCTCTTGATTATGCAGTGTGTTGGTCGCCGTTGCCTCGCCGTGGTCCGCCGTCGACCCAGCGCACCGAGATCCGCCCCTCTCCGTCGATAGGCCGCTCCGGTGAGCTTCTTGACTCGCTACTTTGACCGGCGTGTAGTCCTAAGTTCACTGGTGCTCACCCGGCAACACGTTCACGTGAAGGTCCTCTCTTCGTCGCCGGCGAGCCGCGCCACCGTCTCGCCGCCGTGCGCGCCGAGCGCGGCCAGAGCGCGCTAGGGTCAAATCAGTTCAGTGGCAATCTTGTAAAT
Organism: Eragrostis nindensis; assembly: GCA_012490785.1. Lineage (NCBI taxonomy): Eukaryota > Viridiplantae > Streptophyta > Magnoliopsida > Poales > Poaceae > Eragrostis > Eragrostis nindensis. The sequence continues at coordinate 119,162 of JAAXCT010001235.1, forward strand.
ACTAGTGAACTTCGTTTAAACTTTGAAAATCGATAGAAAATGATTCTGAAGTCCAAAAATTGCAAACTAAATTTTGTTGGATTCATCTTGAAGAGATCTAGCCAGAGAGCACCAGAGTGATCATTGTTCATACATATTCTGTCCTGGAAAATTGTTAGAAGATAAACCCTATTCAACCTTATTTAATTCATAATAAATGATTTACTTATCCAAAAATTGCAATCTAGGGCTTGTTGGAATCCTTGTGACATGCCCTTCACAGTGGTCTATGATGTTCATCTTGTTTCTGTAAAGAAAAATAATTATGAATTTCTCTTTGATAAACTTGTCATCTTCTTTATAAATTAATTGAGTCATTAACTTGCCTTGAGCTTGTGCATACATGTTGTATAGTTGAACACCTATCACCATGATTTTGGGCTTGACCAGAACTGTTCATCCAAATTTTATAGGATTTGTTCTTTGTTGTAACTAGGTTTTGCCACTTAAAATAATTTTTTAAGCATAAAATAGACAAAATAAAGTGTTGATCTGTTCAAGCATGTTAGTAATGTTAGTGAACCACTCATGTCCAGAAATGCATCAAAATATTTAACATGATTTCTGGAAGCTATTTCTATGATAATATAACAAGATAATTAATAATGCTTCATGGAAGTCAATGAAGGAAATACTTCAGACGAAAGTAATAATAATTCTAACCTAATTTCAAAACTGAACCTCACCTTTCAAATGTGAAATCAAGTCACTCTCATTGCATCTACATGTTGTGTTATCCTTTTCTTGGTATTCTTTTCATTGACATATCGTTGCATTAATAGGAAACGATAATCAAGAAGTTGGAGAGGATTTTCAGCAGGATATCTCCACTCAGGAAACTGACTTTGCAGCAACTAACTTAGTTGTTGAAGTTCAAGGCAAGCCCCGGTTCATTCCAAAACCTTTTACAAATTTTCCTTTCTAGAGATCATGATGTAGAAAGTATAGAATGAATGTGCACTTAAGTTGTAGGAGTTGAATGAAATCCACTTGCATGCTCCCAAATGACCTATTGTTACTAAGTGTCTATACTAGTACTCGATAGAAATTGCTATGCTTATGGCTATGAGTAGAATCGGCTATGATCAGATGATGATAATTAAAAGATGATTCCCCAAGAGAATATTGAGATGTTTTATGGATGAGACCGGGCAGGATGAAATATGCATGTATAGGTTGTAGTAACACATGGAGGTGTTGACTACTGTAGCCCTGCCTAGTCGATTAAGGACCGATTCGTTGTTGGCCCCTTGATCAAGCATTGAACGTACCGAGTACATACTAGTGTAATGGGGACTAGTAAACTGATGTAGCATGTATGGTGGCATCGTTGTACGGCACCCGGTACACTGGTCGAAAGACGCGCTGGGCGCAGTTGGGCAGGTCTAGCCACTACGCACTATTGGTAGGACGGCTGCCCAACTCGTGAGACTGGAACCGTGCTTGGTGTTTACTGTCTTGTGAAAGGTTGCCGTATATGACCATCTTGAGTGGTGTGTATACGTCGTGTATCTCGGGTTTTCCCAGCTGGTGTAAATCGATTGCAATCGCTGTTCCTCGCAGTAATGAGTACCCGCTTGTGATTTGCGCCTTCACGTAGCACACATATATGAATGATAGTGATGAATGTTGGAGATAGTGTATTATGTCATATGGATTATGCTGATATTACATATTCTATCTGATGCTTGTTAGTATTTATGTTCACTTATAATTTTGTTTAATAATGAAGATAAAAGATGGCTAAAATTTGATAGCAACAACTAGGAAATGCTTAAGTGCGAGTCCTTTTAAATTCAGCCATCCTATTTAACCTGGTGCATAGTCTAGAGTTAATTTGACGGGTAAGACTTGCTGAGTAATTAGTACTCAGGCTTTGTGCCATTGTGTTTTCTTCTTAGTACAGATGTGGATCTTCCTGAAGGAGTGTTTCCGTGGGACGTGCAAGTCCCTGAAGGATGGACTGCTCATTGGGAATCAGAAGTGCCGCCGCAGTGATGCGTGTTGCTACAGTGATAATCCGTATGGGCTCGGGTTATTACTCATGCTTTATCGTGAGAGTTATCTAGACTCGTGTATCAAACGTGTTTTGAACTTATCGTTTACGCTTCCGCTACTCTGTAATATTTCCACTGTATTCTGAACCTTTCTTGTAATATAAATAAGGTAAAATGTATCGCAAGTGCTTGTATTATCTCGTGTCTGCTTAAACAGCACCGTGGGACAAAGATCCTGTGGATCGGACTGTTAGAGCTGGTACCAGAGCTGGTCCAAGATAATACAAACACTTAAACGCCGTATTTTGAAAACTACGTTATACGGTGAGGACACGTTAGTATTGCCCACATAAGGATGTTAGTGTTCAGGTGGCAATAAGTGTTGTTTGTTACTTTTCTGTAACGACGCACCGACGCTCAGGTAAGAAGGTAAGTAACATGCATGGCTCCGGATATTAACGAGCTGGACTCGTATTGTGGGGGGTGTTATTGTTGTTCCATGAGCCGTCGAGCTCGTGAGGAGGCGAGAGGTGTTGAGATTGTTTGAGCCATGCATTACATTATGTTTTCGCTGACCATCGGCGTGAATGATGGCGTCACCTGTGTAGGTTGTTTGAGGTGGCGATGTGTGTTTTTCTGCAGGTACACTAACCACGTTAGAGGTCACACCGTTTGCTAGACTAACACGGTTGAGAGACGAGTATGCCACCGAAATACGTGCCAATATAATGGAATTATTTTCTTTTTGTGAGGAACGAATAATTAGGTTAAAAAAAAAAATGTTGCATCATGGCATCCTTAAATAACTGAAGTAAAATATTGCCTTTCCTTGTTTACCCACCTCTGAGTATAAGTTGAAATGTAAAAAGATGAAAAATTTCGAATTTGGAATAACCTATATATATCAGCCAAATGTTAATCTGTCTAGAATCTGTCTTGTCACTTCAAAAATTCATATCTCCTGATTCACTTTTCCAATGGAAGTGTTCAAATACTTGCTGGAAAGCTCCTGAAATTTTCGGTCATTTCCAAGTGATCTCATGGAATTTCGACACCAGATGCAATATCTAAAGTCAAAACACTGCACTCCTGTCATTCTGTCTTCCAGCAGAATTCTTTAACTTTAAAAATTCATAACTCTAGTTCTAAATGGAGTTTGGCCAAGTTTGAATACAATTTGGAAAGCTTACGAAATCATCTTTCATGTCCAAGTGGTCTCATAGTATTTCGAGTTTTGATGTGCCCTGTAGATCAGAGTTACTGAACCCATGTCAATCTGCTCTTTCTGAGAAGTGATTGATAATGAAAAATTTGTAACTCTTGATTCTGTGATGCACTAGAGGCCATTGAGCACTTGCTGGAAAGCCCTGTGAATTGTCTTTCAGTTCCAGGTGGTCTCATATGCATTGGAATTTTTATTCATTCTGTAGAGAGAAATTACTAAGGTGCTGTCAGTCTGTCTTTCTCAGCAGAACAGTCGACTTTGAAAATTCATAAGTCCAGTTATATTTGGAGTTTGGTCAAGTTTAAACCCAATCTGGAAAGCTGGAGAAAATCTCTGTATCATGGTGCCAAGAATCTGTTTCAATCTTCAGTTATGATAGTCGAAAACTGTACATTTCCAGACACGGCACAGTTTTTAACTGCTGTGATTTAGCAGCATGTTATTGTTTTTGGGTTGCTCCTTGAAACTGGAAAATGTGAAATATAATGTTGTTGAACTCTTCACATGTATGTCCTGTGTGTTCACCTTTAAATCTGTTAAGGAAGAGTTTGATTTATCGAATCTTGTCCTTGCAGAATGGTGACCACTCGCCGAAACGAAACTCCGGAGGGTTCACAATCGAGGAACAATGAGCCTCCCACTTTAGCTGAGGCTATTGCTGCACTCTTTGCATCACGTGCGGAAGAATCTGAACTTCTCCGTCAGATTGTGCAGAACACATCCCGTCCTGGTGGACGTCAAGTTCATCATGATCAGCCCAGGCAGTGTTCCTATGCGGACTTTCTGAAGACTAATCCTCCTACATTTGAGCGTGCCAAGGAGCCTCTGGATGCTGAAAATTGGTTACGGGTCACGGAGTCCAAGTTTGGTCTTTTACAGTGCACCGAACATCAGAAGACTCTCTTTGCTGCACAGCAACTTTTGGGGCCTGCTAGTGCTTGGTGGGCCAATTATGAAGCTTCACTTCCCGCTGGTCATCAAGTACAGTGGAATGAGTTCAAAACTGCCTTCCGCTCTCATTTTATTCCAGCTGGCCTTATGCAGAGGAAGTTTCAAGAATTCCTAGACCTGAAACAAGGAGGGAGGGGTGTCCTCCAATATGCTGAAACTTTCAACCATCTCTCCCAGTATGCTACCTCCTATGTTGATACTGAAGAAAAGAAGAGGACTTCATTCCTCCGTGGCATGAATGCCAAGCTGAAGGAGCGTCTGACATGGCAGATCACTGGTACCTTCAATGACCTTGTTAATGCTGCTATTATCCAAGAGGACGCAATGCGTCAAGTTGAGGACGAGGAACGGAAGAGGAAGACTCCTCCAAATACTACTGCTGGACAGCCATCAAAATCTAGGCTGGTTTATGTTTCTCCATCCGGACAGCGTTTCCGAGCACCACAGCAGCAACAGTTCTATCGTCCACCGCAGCAGCAATTTTCTCGACCACCACCACAGCAGCAAGGTGTAGCTCGTGGTCCTAACCAGCAGCAAAATCAAGTTCCACGTGCTCAACCTTCCGCTGGACGTGGAAACAATAACACTTGCTTTAATTGTGGAAAAGTTGGTCATTTTGTTCGAGATTGTAAGGCCCCGAAGAACCCCAATAATCAACCTTTGGGCCAAACATCTAACCAGCAGAAAAGTGTTGCTCCTCGCAAGGGTCAAGTGAATTATACTGATCTGGAAGAAATCCCACAGGGAGAACCTGTGTTGACGGGTATGTTTTTGCTTTACCGCCAACCTGTTCTTGTTCTTTTTGATTCAGGTGCTTCACATAATTTTGTTAGCTTGAGATGCATACAAAAATATCATCTCCAAACCAGCCCACTTAAATCACCATATCAGATCCATTCTCCTGGTGGTCAAATAATTGCTAATCAAATTCTATATCAGGCACCACTTGAAATCAATAGAAAAGTTTATCCGACTGACTTTATCATGCTACATAACCAAAAGATAGATCTGATCCTAGGCATGTTTTGGATGAAATACCATAAAGCCATGTTAGACATTGCACCTCGCATTGTCCATTTAAATTCTCCAATGCATGGTCTTGACTCAATTCCCTTGTGTTCGGATCCACCTCAAAATTCCGTCATCAATAAATTGGAGGGAAAATCTCTGGAGGATATTCCTGTCGTCCGGGAATTTCCCGATGTATTTCCGGATGATATATCTGGGCTACCCCCTGATCGAGAGGTTGAGTTCAAAATTGAATTACAACCCGGTACTTCTCCAATCTCTCGTCGACCATACAAGATGGCGCCAAAAGAATTAGCTGAAATGAAGACCCAAATAAAAGAGTTACTTGAGAAGGGTTTTATTCGTCCAAGTTCTTCACCATGGGGTTGTCCCGCCATTTTTGTGAAGAAGAAGGATAACACGCTACGTATGTGTGTTGATTACCGGCCATTAAATGAAGTCACCATCAAGAATAAATATCCGTTGCCCCGGATTGATATTCTCTTTGATCAATTGATGGGTGCAAAAGTTTTCTCCAAAATTGATCTTCGCTCCGGATATCATCAAATAAAAATTCGAGCAGAAGATATTCCAAAGACCGCCTTCTCCACCAGATATGGGTTATTTGAATATCTGGTAATGTCATTCGGGCTGACCAATGCACCTGCTCACTTCATGTATCTCATGAATTCAGTGTTCATGCCCGAGTTGGACAAGTTTGTGGTGGTCTTTATCGATGATATTCTAATCTATTCTAAATCTGAAGAAGAACATGCCGAGCATCTCCGTATTGTGCTCCAACGTCTGCGAGACCACAAATTATTCGCCAAATTCAGTAAGTGTGAATTTTGGTTGGACAGTGTACCATTTCTTGGTCATGTGGTTTCAGCCGAAGGCATCTCCGTGGATCCAAGCAAAGTACAAGATGTATTGGATTGGAAATCACCTAAGTCTGTTTCTCAAGTTCGAAGCTTTTTGGGACTTGCTGGATATTACCGGCGATTCATTCCTAACTTTTCTCAACTATCTAAGCCCATTACAAGGTTGCTGAAAAATGATGTGAAGTTCAAGTGGGATGACCGCTGTGAAGAAGCTTTTCAGAAGTTGAAGGAATTATTAACCACTGCTCCAGTCTTAGCTCAGCCAGACACCACTAAACCTTTCGATGTTTATTGTGATGCTTCTGGAACAGGACTAGGCTGTGTGCTCATGCAAGATGGCCGTGTCATTGCTTATGCTTCACGGCAATTGCGAAAGCATGAAGAGCATTATCCAACTCATGATCTGGAGTTAGCTGCAGTGGTTCTTGCATTGAAAATATGGCGCCATTACCTTCTTGGAAACTTGGTGCACATATATACAGATCATAAAAGCCTCAAATATATTTTCACTCAGTCTGATCTGAACATGAGGCAACGTAGATGGCTCGAGTTAATCAAAGACTACGAGTTGGAAATTCACTACCATCCTGGTAAAGCCAATGTAGTTGCCGATGCACTGAGCCGTAAAGTGCATTGTAATAATTTGATGCTGGACTTCCTAGATAGCACTACGGAAGATGAAATTTCAGAGCCAAGTCATCATGTTATGCCCAGCCTTGTTATTCACAATTTGGCTATTCAATCTTCTATCCGTGACGAAATAATAGCTGCTCAAAAGGATGATTATGATATAGGCCGTATTAAGCAGAACATGAAAGTTGGCAAGGCTAAAGGTTTTCGACAAGATGCCAACGGTGTCCTCTGGTTTGATAACCGTTTGGTTGTACCAAGGGATTTTAGCCTGCGTCACAAAATTCTTGACGAAGCCCATCATTCTAAATATTCTATTCATCCTGGCAGTAACAAAATGTATCAAGACTTGAAGAAGAACTTTTGGTGGATTAAAATGAAAAGAGAAGTGGCTCGTTATGTCAATCGGTGCGATACTTGTAGAAGGGTCAAAGCTGATCATTTGAGAAAAGCAGGTTTGCTCCAACCATTAAGCATCCCTGCATGGAAATGGGAAGATATAAGCATGGATTTTATTGTAGGCCTTCCGCTTACTTCTCGCAAGCATGACTCGATTTGGGTCATTGTGGATAGGCTTACAAAGTCAGCACACTTTATACCGGTCAATACTCGCTATAAGGTTCGGCAATATGCAGAGCTTTACATAGCAAGAATTCTATGTTTGCATGGTGTACCTAAGACCATTATTTCCGATCGAGGTTCGCAGTTCGTTAATCGTTTCTGGGAACAACTTCATGCATCTTTGGACACTACGTTAATTCGAAGCTCTGCTTATCATCCTGCCACTGACGGACAAACTGAGCGTGTCAATCAAATATTGGAAGACATGCTTAGGGCCTGTGTTTTGACACATGGAGGTAATTGGGATGAGTATTTACCTCTCGCAGAATTTTGTTACAACAATAGTTACCAAGAGAGTATAAAGATGTCACCATATGAGGCATTGTATGGACGAAGTTGTAGAACCCCTCTCAACTGGTCCGAACCTGGAGAAAGGGTTATTTTTCGCCCTGATCTTGTAAAAGATGCCGAAGAAAAAGTCAGAGTTATTCAAGCCAATCTTAAAGCTGCAAAATGTCGTCAAGAAAAATATGCTAATCAACGACGCCGACCCTTATCTTTCGATCAAGGTGACCATGTTTATCTTCGAGTATCCCCTATGAAAGGTGTTCAGCGTTTTGGGATCAAAGGAAAGTTAGCGCCACGGTACATTGGTCCCTTTCTAATTATTGAGAAATGTGGTCCTGTGGCATACAAGCTTCAATTGCCTGCAAATTTATCGGGTGTTCATGACATCTTCCATGTCTCTCAACTCAAGAAATGCCTTAAGCCTCCGGTTGACATTGTTATGGAAGATGTGGAACCTCTTCAATCGGATTTGACATACTCCGAGTACCCAATCAAAGTTCTCGATGAAAAAGAACGAGTGACTCGGAAAAGAACTCTCAAGTTCTTTAAAATTCAATGGAGTAATCATTCGGAAGATGAATCGACTTGGGAGACCGAAGAATTTCTACGTACTCATTATCCGGAATTCTGGTCGTCACTTCCAGGTAGCGAAATAAAATTTTCCTGATGATCTACCTTCCCTGAACTTGCCTTGTCTTTAATCTCGGGGCGAGATTTCTTTAAGGGGGGAGGGTTGTGACACCCAGGTGTCTCCTTTTTCTTTTTTCCACATTTTGATCAGTAGCGTTGAGCTGGTGACATAACATTTTTCAAATAATTTGCTTAAGTCAATTATTAAGATTTGAATTTAATTCAAATTGAGAGCTAAGCTCTAAAAGAAGTTCAAGAAGTTCAAAAGAACTTGACCAAAACAAAAATTCAGAGCAATGCCCTTAGTATAACAAAATTATGGTAAAAAAGTTCGGATTCAAAATAATTCGGGAAGTGCCCCAAATAAATCAAACAAGTTTAATAATTCAAGCAACTTTGAATAATTTTAAAATTTAGAATTTGAACTTTCTGGTTCCAATTTCTGTGCAAATATCTCTTGCACATTTGCATTTGCAACCCTATGAAATTTGCGAATTTTTGGAGTTCATTTGAAGCTTCAAAATGAATTTATAAAATAAATCCAGGTAAAATCGGGAAATTGAAAAAGGGCTGGACCCAATCGTCAGTGTCACTCTGTTCTTCTCTCCAGCTCTCGATCCTTCACCGCCGAGCTCCACCTCCTGCTTTCCATCGCTCCACCTCCTGCCTGCCTGCTTGCCGCCGTGGCTGAGATTGAGAAGCTCGCTCACTCCTCTCTCATCTCCCATAACTCTCATTCTCTCTCGTTCTCTCACTCTCTCTCGCTCAATCGAAGAAGCTAGCCGCCATGGACGCCTCTGACTGAGCTCTAGCTCGTCGTCGTCTCCGTCCATCTCAAGCCGAGCTACCAGTTGCATTAGGACCCCCAAGACCTCCTCTTCCCATCCCTGCAACGTATAAACGTCGACCCCAAGTCTTTTGGCCGGAATCGAAGTTTCTTCTCCGACGAGCCGTCGCCAACCCTAGCATACATCTCGCCGGAATTCGTCCGCCCTGGTGAGACTCCGCCCGATTCCTCGTGTTGGCATGTCCCTCTCACCCTTGCGCACCTCTGGGATGTGATCGTGCTCTTGATTATGCAGTGTGTTGGTCGCCGTTGCCTCGCCGTGGTCCGCCGTCGACCCAGCGCACCGAGATCCGCCCCTCTCCGTCGATAGGCCGCTCCGGTGAGCTTCTTGACTCGCTACTTTGACCGGCGTGTAGTCCTAAGTTCACTGGTGCTCACCCGGCAACACGTTCACGTGAAGGTCCTCTCTTCGTCGCCGGCGAGCCGCGCCACCGTCTCGCCGCCGTGCCGAGCGCGGCCAGAGCGCGCTAGGGTCAAATCAGTTCAGTGGCAATCTTGTAAATACTAGTGAACTTCGTTTAAACTTTGAAAATCGATAGAAAATGATTCTGAAGTCCAAAAATTGCAAACTAAATTTTGTTGGATTCATCTTGAAGAGATCTAGCCAGAGAGCACCAGAGTGATCATTGTTCATACATATTCTGTCCTGGAAAATTGTTAGAAGATAAACCCTATTCAACCTTATTTAATTCATAATAAATGATTTACTTATCCAAAAATTGCAATCTAGGGCTTGTTGGAATCCTTGTGACATGCCCTTCACAGTGGTCTATGATGTTCATCTTGTTTCTGTAAAGAAAATAATTATGAATTTCTCTTTGATAAACTTGTCATCTTCTTTATAAATTAATTGAGTCATTAACTTGCCTTGAGCTTGTGCATACATGTTGTATAGTTGAACACCTATCACCATGATTTTGGGCTTGACCAGAACTGTTCATCCAAATTTTATAGGATTTGTTCTTTGTTGTAACTAGGTTTTGCCACTTAAAATAATTTTTTAAGCATAAAATAGACAAATAAAGTGTTGATCTGTTCAAGCATGTTAGTAATGTTAGTGAACCACTCATGTCCAGAAATGCATCAAATATTTAACATGATTTCTGGAAGCTATTTCTATGATAATATAACAAGATAATTAATAATGCTTCATGGAAGTCAATGAAGGAAATACTTCAGACGAAAGTAATAATAATTCTAACCTAATTTCAAAACTGAACCTCACCTTTCAAATGTGAAATCAAGTCACTCTCATTGCATCTACATGTTGTGTTATCCTTTTCTTGGTATTCTTTTCATTGACATATCGTTGCATTAATAGGAAACGATAATCAAGAAGTTGGAGAGGATTTTCAGCAGGATATCTCCACTCAGGAAACTGACTTTGCAGCAACTAACTTAGTTGTTGAAGCTCAAGGCAAGCCCCGGTTCATTCCAAAACCTTTTACAAATTTCCTTTCTAGAGATCATGATGTAGAAAGTATAGAATGAATGTGCACTTAAGTTGTAGGAGTTGAATGAAATCCACTTGCATGCTCCCAAATGACCTATTGTTACTAAGTGTCTATACTAGTACTCGATAGAAATTGCTATGCTTATGGCTATGAGTAGTATCGGCTATGATCAGATGATGATAATTAAAAGATGATTCCCCAAGAGAATATTGAGATGTTTTATGGATGAGACCGGGCAGGATGAAATATGCATGTATAGGTTGTAGTAACACATGGAGGTGTTGACTACTGTAGCCCTGCCTAGTCGATTAAGGACCGATTCGTTGTTGGCCCCTTGATCAAGCATTGAACGTACCGAGTACATACTAGTGTAATGGGGACTAGTAAACTGATGTAGCATGTATGGTGGCATCGTTGTACGGCACCCGGTACACTGGTCGAAAGACGCGCTGGGCGCAGTTGGGCAGGTCTAGGCCACTACGCACTGTTGGTAGGACGGCTGCCCAACTCGTGAGACTGGAACCGTGCTTGGTGTTTACTGTCTTGTGAAAGGTTGCCGTATATGACCATCTTGAGTGGTGTGTATACGTCGTGTATCTCGGGTTTTCCCAGCTGGTGTAAATCGATTGCAATCGCTGTTCCTCGCAGTAATGAGTACCCGCTTGTGATTTGCGCCTTCACGTAGCACACATATATGAATGATAGTGATGAATGTTGGAGATAGTGTATTATGTCATATGGATTATGCTGATATTACATATTCTATCTGATGCTTGTTAGTATTTATGTTCACTTATAATTTTGTTTAATAATGAAGATAAAAGATGGCTAAAATTTGATAGCAACAACTAGGAAATGCTTAAGTGCGAGTCCTTTTAAATTCAGCCATCCTATTTAACCTGGTGCATAGTCTAGAGTTAATTTGACGGGTAAGACTTGCTGAGTAATTAGTACTCAGGCTTTGTGCCATTGTGTTTTCTTCTTAGTACAGATGTGAATCTTCCTGAAGGAGTGTTTCCGTGGGACGTGCAAGTCCCTGAAGGATGGACTGCTCATTGGGAATCAGAAGTGCCGCCGCAGTGATGCGTGTTGCTACAGTGATAATCCGTATGGGCTCGGGTTATTACTCATGCTTTATCGTGAGAGTTATCTAGACTCGTGTATCAAACGTGTTTTGAACTTATCGTTTACGCTTCCGCTACTCTGTAATATTTCCACTGTATTCTGAACCTTTCTTGTAATATAAATAAGGTAAAATGTATCGCAAGTGCTTGTATTATCTCGTGTCTGCTTAAACAGCACCGTGGGACAAAGATCCTGTGGATCGGACTGTTAGAGAAAGCTACATCGGTATCCGTACGCTTGCGGATTTTATTCTGTTAGGCTAAGGACTGCCAACAGGTACACATAAGGAAAGCGCATCACTAGAGATAACGAAGAGCTAGCCCACAAAAACAATCATCAAGCAATCATATGATAAGAGCAAGGTCTACTACATGCATATAAGATAAACAAGATAATAAGTGCAAGTAGTAGAGAGTAAGAGTAAGAGATTGCTCATCGATTTTCTCGTGGTATCGGAAGGATGGCGCCTTCCCCTAGTCCATTTTGGGTCACTCCCGTCGGAGTCTCGACCCCGTCCCTCCGTTCGATGGCGATCCCCTCTAGAGCACACTCCACTCTTCAAGCCGGTGATGTCCCCCAAGAGCATGCTTCACTCCTCGAGTCACGGGCTTCACCCCGCCACACTCCGGCAATGCTCTCCTCCTTAGGACCATCCACCACTCCTTGAGTGAAGTCGCGGGCACGTCCCGCCGGGCTTCTCCCGGGTACTCCTCCGAAGGTAAGGCTCCGCACTTGATGCGTGCCAAAAGGTGCTCCACTAGTGATTCTTCTTTCGCACGTGAAGCTCCAAGACAGTGTACAAACTTGTGTCGGCTTCCACACTCTCTTTGGCAAGCTCAACACCGACGCCTAACGGGTCTAGGCCTTGCCATAGACCAAGGGTAACAAACCAAGACCGCCTCCCTATGACCATATTAGTCCTAGAGGTGGATGAATGCTCTCAACCCTCTCAAGCACTAAGCTTCTTCTTCTTCTCAATCTTCAAGCACCAAGATTCCTCTCCAAATCTTCCCCAAGTGCCTCTCTTTCTTCCTCTTGGCTCCCACCATTTTCCCCACTGATAACAATGCCCAAAGGCACCCTCAAAGGTGTGGCAACCAACTATTTATAGGCCTCCAACCATTAACTAGTCGTTGCTCAAAAGTGGTACTTGAGGATAGTACCATACAGTCTAATGGTACGGTCTCCATTTCTGATGGTACGGTCTCCATTTTCTCTTCATACTTATGTAGATAGTACCATACAGTCTCATGGTACTGTCTCCATTTCCAATGGTACGATCTTTATTTTTTCTTCATACTTATGTAGATAGTACCATACGGTCTCCATACCGTAGTACCATACATTCTCCATCTCAACTTCATACAGAACCATTTCGTTTCTGTATAGATATTCGTATAGGGATAGTACCATACGGTCCCTTTCACTGTATGGCACGGTCTTTTCTTTTTCTTCTGTCCAGAATCCTTGTAAGGATTGTACCATATAGTCTCCTTTATTGTAAGGTACGGCCTCTTCTTTCTCTTTGGTTCAGAATCCTTGTAGGGATCGTACCATATGTTGGCGTTTCTTACGCAAAAAGATTAAATTCAATTTCCGCAAGCGCACGGAACACCATTGTAGCATTTCACCCGGGAGTATTCCAAGGTTATCGTATTTATATTTTTCCACAGGGAAGCAGGGCTAAGAATATCATGAATTAACAAAGAAACATCTATTATTTATAACTTGCAAACTAAACCAGAGCAGGGATACATATATGATGGGTGGCAACCAAACACACACAAGGATTCCATATGAAGATAAAGAGATAGAACTAGTCAACTGGGAGGACAACGAGAAGAAGGGTATCAGCCTAGGGGTTACAAATATCTACTTAAGCTTTCATTATAGATTCGTTCCTGCATATCGGGGCACACGCATGCCAAGGTAGCAACCCGAGAATTAGGTTCAACTACCTTGGGGAACTACGTGCTATTGACCTCCCTACTAAAACCATCACCCGGACGTGGTGGATTACAGAGACCGGTACGCCTGTCACACGTACTCGCGGCTACCATCCTCCGTGGGGTGTAGAGCAAACTCACGTCTAGAATAGATCCTTGAGCCATACAAGCAAATATCCTAGATAGCTTACTCTTCGCGTAAGAGCAAGCCAACCATGCATAACAAATCTATGTGGATTGTGTAAGCATTTGCGGTGCAAACAACCCATGCAGATAGACCTACCATACATAGACGTGGAACCAACACAAGAATTTCTCTATAATTACTACTTAAATAAATAAATGTAGACTAAAAGGAAAACTAAAATAAATAAATAAGAAAATAATTATATTAAAGAATATCTAAAAAAGAAAAGATACAAGAGAGCTTTACCCAATATCCGAAGAAAACTCCGGAACTTCGAGGGGAGCTCTCACTTCTACTCTAACTCCCATGACCAACTAGCCTACTCTACATTGTGGCACAAGTGGAAGTGACTCCTTGAAGAGGAGTGTGTGTGAAGGTGCTGGTGCGAGTTGTTCTGCAGCCGGCCAGGGGTATTTATAGCTTCTCCATGGCGGTGGGAGCTATATGGCCGAAGCTGGAGTGCCGGGCCCGCCAAGCCAGGCCGGCCGGCCAAGTAGGGGGGCCGGCCGGCCGCCCATTGCGTCGGTTTGCCACCGCCTCGATGCTGGACGCTCGTGATTTGCTCCTGATGACGGTTGTCCAGTCGGTGGCTCTGTGGGGGCGGCAGAAGAGGAGTGAGGGCTAAGTTGAGGCCCAAAACAGTCCACCTTCTAGAACGTCGGTGGAATTCTTCTAAACAGGCTTTTGATTCTGTGTTGTAGGCCTGTTTGTAGCTCGCTGGAGGAAGGCCGAGGCCTGGGGCCACCTTGTGGGGCCGGCCGGCCTATAGGTGGGGCCGGCCGGCCAGTCTTTGTGCCAGCTGGGCCCACTTTCCTCTATATTTCCCTCCTGCATCCAAATATCACCAAAACTTGTGGAGTAGCATTAATCCTAACTACTATGCGCAGAATCTTGGTGACATGCCTTTATTTACCGGTATTGTGGCGGTCAAAACCGGGTTTAACGACCGCCAACACCATACAGTCTCCTTGATTGTAAGATATGGTCTCTTCTGCAGAACCTAAAACTTGATCCTCTCCTTGATTCTTGCTTCCAAACTTCATCTACTTAGCTCCTCTTCCCCTCTTCTGTCACCCTAGTGCCTGAGAGACTCTCTGAGCATCCACTCACTTCTACCACTAGTGTGACCTAAGAGAAACGACTCGATCCCTCTTGATAGTCTGGTTTTTCCTATGGACTCAAGCCTACATCTACATCAAGCCAACACTTGCTTAGATCTAGCATGTCCTTAACCTTGATCCATCTCCTCAACCGTGACCTCCATCAAGTCCTTGATCCTTGTCGTGATCCATCAACGAAGCTTCTCCATGTGACCTAGAGAATATGTATGAAGACCTTTCCTACATCTAAAGATGTTAGTCACAATGATCTAGTTGTCACAAAGGACAACCCGATCGAAGCATCATATAATGTGCATAGGATATATAATTAAGAACTAGCACTAAAACAAGATCATCATGGTATAGGATATAAGGCAAGACCAACATGATGATCAAGAGTATGTCAAGGCATAAGATACATAGAGGGACACATGACATACTCACATTGTCTCTTACCTCATGTGCGTAGTCGTCACATCGTAAAGTACTCTTAATGTTCACTTCTCCTCTTTATCAATTTCCCTGCAACAATTGAGGTGTTGCCACTCTAATAGTGCATCACTACATCCATGAGACTAAACATCTTGCAAACTAGCTAACCTTGTTAGTCCCATTGTCCATGTTGATATCAATCACCAAAACGTATGAACCATGCTCTAGGTTCATTGATCTTACAGCCGCAACCTGTCGGAGTCCTCCGCCCTGCCACCACGGCCGTTGCCCCACCCTTCGCTGGCCGCAGCGAGCCCTTGTTGACCCGATTCGGCTTCGCGTCGCCCGAATCGAAGCCAAACCAAGGCCGCGCGTCGGCGAGCCCCCCTCAGTGGCTGCGCGACGTCAACGCGACGACGACGAGACGCCGCCGACACACGACCCCTTCCTGCCCGCGCTCGTGCCGTGGCACCGCAGTGGCTGCCCGTGACGCAGACCCGACGAGACGCCGTGCCCTCGATGTTTGTCATGGACGCCGACGTGAAGCCGATGGCGACGGGGCGCGACGCGATGGTCGGGGGCGAGGTCGTCGGCGGGCACGGCCCGCAATGGCTGGGGGCAAGGTCGTCGGCAGGCGCGGCCCGCAGTGGCCGGGGGCGAGGCCGTCGGCGGGCGCCAACGCATGTGAAGGCGACGCCTGTAGTGGTGAGGGAGAGGAGATGGATAAGGTGGGCCCACATGTCAGGGTATTGCTGCCGGAGCTGCATGCACCTCCCAATATCCTTAAAAAGCTATTGGGAGCCTCCCAATAACCTTTTATTAGGAGGCAAATTATTGGGAGACTGTTAGAGTTGCTCTTACATTGTGGAATGGAGGGAGTAGGATAGTTCAAAACTTTGGTATTATTTCACATGTGCGCACTCGACTTGTTTTTTTATTTCTCGCAGTCCGGTGAAAAAAAAGAGAGTAAACTGATCTTTTTGTGTGTATGACGCTCTCTGCATCTTACTTCGTAGTTGTTATCAAAATAATCCACTTACTACTTGTATTGTTGGTACTGAAATGACATTCTGCTGTACAAACCAACACTAGCAGTCCCTAATTAAGAGAGTATTACGTTCATGAAGTTCAGGTTTCCTAGTATGTTTTTGGGTTTGATCCAAGTTAATTGTTTTCATTTTTGAATGTTAGTAGCAAAGTATATTATTAAGATTAATAATTGAAAGTGATTTTACTGGATTCATCATGAAACATAAGTGTTTTTGTATAAAATAATTTATTTCTATATATTATTATTAGTTAAAATTAAGAAAGTTTAACTTTAATCAACCCCGAAAATTGTTACTGTAAGGATCGTGTGACCGAGAGGGGGGGGGGTGAATCGGTGCACTCTAGAATCTATTTCCAAACACTTACACCAAAGCAACTCCTAGCGAGTAGTTCTAGTAACAAGGTAAAGCACACTAAGGAGTATCCTTAACCTATATAGCTAGTGCATATAGATAACACAATCACACCACACTAGCAACCTAGCACAAGATAGATAGATAGCGGAAGACTTAAGCTAGGCAAGACAAGGTAACAAGATAACTAGAGACAAGGCAACCAAGATACTAGGCACACTAAGTAGAGTCCTTAGAGCTACTAGATAGACTATAACAAGTAAGCACACGAGCAAGGCAATCAAGCAAACCTAGTGAAGCTAGTAGGTACCAAGGTAAACATACAAGCAAAATAAAAGCACAACTCAAGTACTACAAGCAATCATATGAAGTGCGATAAGTAAATGCGAGTAGTAAGGGAGAAGGGATAGAGAATGCTCATGATGTTTTCCTTCGGTCTCGGAAGGATGGCGCCTTCCCCTACTCCACGTTGGGTCACTCTCGCCGGAGTCTCGACCCCGTCCCTCCGCTCGATGGCGATCCCTCCTATAGCACACTTCACCCTCCGAGTGAAGTCGCGGGCACGTCCCGCCGGGCTCGATCCCGGGTACTCTTCCGGAGGTAAGGCTCCGCACTTGATGCGTGCCAAAGGGCGCTCCACTAGTGATGCTTCTTTCGCACGGGAAGCTCCAAGACCGTGTACAAACTTGTGTCGACTTCCACAATCTCCTTGGACAGCTCAACACCGACGCCTAACCGGTCTAGGCCTTGCCATAGACCAAGAGTAACAGCCCTAGATGACTCTCTCAAGCTCACGCTAGCCTAGAGATCAAAGGATGCAACTTGCTACTCTCTCAAGCACTAGGATCACTCCAAATCCCTCTCAAGTGCTTCACACTTCTTCCTCTTGGCTTCTTGGCAGCACCTCCCCTCTTTCCTGGGTTCAAGAGCAACTCAAAGGGGCGAGCAACCAGCTATATATAGGCCACCAACCTCAAACTAGCCGTTGCCCAAAAGTGTCCAGAAACCAAGTCACCGTAAGAATCACCGTATCATACGGTGACTCTGACCACCGTATCATACGGTGACCTCCACGTCACCTGCCAGAGCATCTCCATCTCTGGACTTCCATCTTCAGGTATCACCGTATCATACGGTGACCCCCACCGTATCATACGGTGGCTTCATCTTCTTCAGCTTCCAGCAACTGCCAACTCTCTGGAAACCATACGGTGACCACCGTATCATACGGTGACACCTTCACCGTATCATACGATGACCTTTGTCTTCTCTGCCAGGTCATCACCTCATCTGGACTTCTCTTCTCGCAGTCACCGTATCATACGGTGACTGGCACCGTACCATACGGTGGCTCCTTCTCTTTTCTGCCAGAAACTCTTCTTCTCTGGTCTTCATCTGCTGCAGTCACCGTATCATACCGTGAGCGGCACCGTATCCTACGGTGGCTTCACTTCTGCTGGAACTCGACCACTTCTTTGATCCTTGCTTCCAACATCTTCAAACTTGGTTCCTTCAAGCCTCTTCTGCCACCCTAGCCCCTGAGAGACTCACCATGCATCCAATGATCTCTATAACTAGTGTGTACTAAGAGAACCACCTCGAACCCTCTTGATAGTCCGGTTTTTCCTATGGACTCAAGCTAACATCTAACCAAGCAACACCCGCTTGGATCTAGCATGTCCTTAGCCTTGATCCATATCTTCTCCGCGACTCCATCAAGTCCGTTCTTGTGTAGATGAAGGCAACCAATCATCCTTGTCATTAAGTTCATGGTGTGTTGGCGTTCACCACCAACGGACGGAGCTTTCTTCATATGTGACCTATAAGATCTCACAAAGAGTGTTAGTCACATTCATGGTTCTCATCCTATCACCAAAACATTCATACCTTGGGGTTCCCTAGCTCCAATGGTCATGAAGCTTACAATCTCCCCCTTTTTGGTGATGGATGACAACCATGATAAAAATGATCGAGAAGATAAAGAATGTAATGACAAAAGCCAAGATAAAAACGCAACTCGATCAAGACACTAAACAACAAGTATATGATAGAGAGATAGTTACCTTGTTGATTAGGTCGAGGCAAGTCATAGCTCAAAAGAAGTCACAAGTTAGAGCAAAAACTCATATCACAAGTGAAAGAAAGCACATGGAGCTATGACAAGCAAAGGTTGCAAGGGGTTTACCTTCATACTTACTTTGTAGAATTCCGCTCCCCCTTGATAAGTGTACCAATCTCAAGATTGTGTGAAGATCGATCATTGATCTTCATTCGTACAAACTCCCCCTTGAGACGGCATTGCTTCTTCTTTATCACCTCAAGATTGTGCGAAGATCGATCGTCTTGATCCTTTGATCTTCTCTTGTACACACTCCCCCTTGAGGTGACATCTTCCACGACCCTTCATAGGCCCGAACTCTTCTTCCCAACTCTTCTCCACTCGAACTCTTCTCTTCCATATTCTCGCTCGATCATTAAGCCCAACTCTTCTCCCCCTTTGGCATCTATCACCCAAAAGAAAATCTTCCAAGGGAGAAAAGGTTAGTGTAAATATATTGGACAAGTGGGAAAATGAGTTACTTAATTTGGCGTGAAGCTCCCCCTTGATCCGTGATTCTCCATCTCCCAACAATTATCCCTACACACATTCTCAAAAGAATATTGTCTTGAAGTACATAGGGGTTAGTTGATGATGATGGAAATGTATGAACCCTTAGACTTTGAGCCGCGCAAGTGGATTTAACCTTGGAGCTCAAAAATCTTGGTTCAATGGACATGAAGCTCATATAGCATTGCTATAAATTCATCATAGGAGGTCATATACTCATATTGTGAATAAGCAACTCCCCCTAGATGGGTGCTTGGCGCCGAGACACTTATGCAAGATGCATGATGCGAATGCAAGGAATGATAAGTGTACAATGCATGATGCTATAAGGGTAAAACAAGAGAAAGCTAAGAGCGAAGTTACCAACAACAAGTTTGAGCCCTCCATGAGCTTGATCACAACGAGCCATTCTTCAAAGCCTCGGGAGCCAAGTGCCACCAATCCCAAGCTTAACCCATGCTCATTGCTATCTCAAGTAGGTTAGTCGTCGGTCCTACAAAACAAGAAGAACACACAAAAACAACAACACAAACAAAAACAAGCAAAGTATATATACATATATACAAATGTAAGCTCAAGGATATCAAGTGAAGTCGGAGAGGTCGAGAACATTAAGTTCTCCCCGGAGCTTACAAAAGGTCTTCTTGTCAAGTGGCTTGGTGAAGATGTCCGCCAATTGTTCATGAGTCCGAACACCAATCAATTCAATATCCTTCTTGGCCACATGATCTCGAATGAAGTGATGCTTGACTTCAATGTGCTAGGCATGGCCGTGATCACCCTTGTTGAGAGCCATATTGATAGCACTTTCGCTATCACAATAGAGAGGTACTTGCCCATAAGATAATCCATAGTCCAATAGGGTTTGCTTCATGTATAAGAGTTGAGCACAACAAGCACCGGCCGCCAAATATTCCGCCTCCGCCATAGAGATAGCCACACAATTTTGTTTCTTGGAACTCCATGAGATGAGTGATTGTCCAAGAAATTGGCATCCACCGGAGGTACTCTTTCTACTCACTTTGCATCCGGCGAAGTCCGAGTCCGCATAGCCAACAAGTCCAAAGTCCGAGCCTTTTGGATACCATAGGCCCATTGTAGGAGTGCTCTTGATGTACCTAAGAATTCTTTTCACGGCACTCATATGGGACTCCTTGGGGTTAGCTTGATAACGAGCACAAAGACACACACTAAACATGATATCCGGTCTAGATGCGGTGAGGTAAAGAAGTGAACCAATCATAGAACGATAGAGTTTAGGATCCACCGGTATACCTTTTACATCCACATCAAGAGGGACACTTGTAGCCATAGGTGTGTCGTAGGACTTGGAGTCTTCCATGCCGAATCTCTTAAGAAGATCCCGAGTGTACTTCTCTTGGTAGATGAACGTGCCCTCCTTCATTTGCTTGACTTGAAAACCGAAGAAGACATGAAGTTCACCTATCATGGACATCTCAAACTCTTTCTTCATAAGAGCACGGAACTCATCATTATAGATTTCGTTAGTGGAGCCATAGATGATATCATCAACATAGATTTGACAAACAAAGAGATCATCACCAATATGCTTAGTAAAGAGAGTGTTGTCGATACTACCGATCTTGTAGCCCTTGGTGATGAGATGATCTCGAAGTCGTTCATACCATGCTCTTGGTGCTTGTTTGAGTCCGTAGAGAGCCTTCTTGAGCTTGTACACATGGTCCGGATGCTCGGGGTCCTCGAAGCCGGGAGGTTGCTCTACATAAACTTCTTCATTGATTAGCCCATTGAGAAATGCACTTTTCACATCCATTTGGTGAAGTTTAAAATCAAAATGAGAAGCATAAGCAAGAAGTGTTCTTATAGCCTCAAGACGAGCGACGGGGGCGAAAGTCTTGTCAAAATCGACGCCTTCAACTTGAGAGTAGCCCTTCGCCACAAGTCTTGCCTTGTTCCTCACGATTGCTCCCTTCTCATCTTGCTTGTTCTTGAAGACCCACTTAGCGCCAATGACATTGGATCGCTTGGGACGCTTCACCAACTTCCAAACATCATTCCTCTTGAAGTTGTTGAGCTCCTCTTACATGGATAGCACCCACTTGTGATCTTTCAAGGCTTCCTCGATCGTCTTCGGCTCTAGGGTAGAGACAAAAGAGAAATTCTCAACAATGTTAGCTTCATCAACATAATTAGGTTTATATTGACTTCTCCTAGTCTTTATCCCTTGAGAAGGACTCCCAATGATGAGATCACGTGAATGATCCCGAGCAATGGGTTTGTGCTTCCTTGAAGGTTCTTGTCGAGGAGGAGGAGGAGCCGGCGAAGTATCTTGCGCATCTCTTGCGGCTTGCTCCCTAGAGATGTGAGTGTCTTGTTGTCGAAGAGGTGAACCCGAGCCATCATCTTGAGTTGAAGTAGATTGTGCTTGTTCTTGATTGCTCGGTGAAGCTTGGCTCGTAGTTGCATGAGGTAGACTTGATGGCGCTTGTTGCGGTTCATTTGGAGTAGTTTGACTCGAAGATGCTTGTTGCGGATCACTTGAAGGTGCTTGATGTTGTTCACTTGAGGGAGAGCTTGGATTCTCTTGAGATGTGCTCGTAGAAGGTCCACTTGATGAAGTTGTTGGAGGAGGTGTCGGAGGTTCATCTTCACGAGGAATAACTTCACCAATAGGCATGTTCTCCAAAGCTTCCTCCACGGGTTCATCACCTACAATATGAGAAGAAGGAGGGTCTTCTTGAGACCCGTGAGACTCATCAAATTGCACATCATAGGTTTCTTCAACAAAGCCGGTAGAGGTGTTGTAAACCCGATAAGCCTTGGCCGAGCCCGAGTAACCGACAAGAATGCCCACATCGGTCCTCTTCTCGAACTTGCCAAGTCTTTCCCTCTTCTTGTAGATGTAGCACTTGCAACCAAACACTCGGAAGTAGGCAACATTCGGTCTTCTCCCAACAATCACTTCATATGGAGTCTTGTTTAGTAACTTGTGAGGATAGATCCGGTTGGAGGTGTAGCATGCCGTGTTGATAGCTTCCGCCCAAAACTTCTCCGGAGTGTTGTACTCATCAAGCATAGTACGAGCAAGAGTGATAAGTGTCTTGTTCTTCCTCTCAACAACACCATTTTGTTGAGAAGTGTATGTAGCCGAGAACTCATGCTTTATGCTAATCTCATCACAATAGTCTTCAATGATAGAGTTTTTGAACTCCGTCCCATTGTCACTCCGAATCTTCTTGATGTGATGTCCATACTCATTTTGTACTCTTCTAGCAAACTTCTTGAATATCCCAATTGCTTGTGCCTTGTTCTCAAGAAAGAATACCCAAGTATATCTTGAGTAGTCGTCCACTACCACCAAGCAATAGAGATTCCCACCAATGCTCACATAAGTTGTAGGCCCGAAGAGATCAATGTGTAAGAGCTCAAGAGGTCTTGATGTTGACAAGAAATTCTTGGATGGATGAGGTGAAGCCACTTGCTTTCCGGCTTGGCATGCACTACATAGCTTGTCCTTCTCAAAGGTGACATCCTTGACTCCTCTCACTAGCTTGTTCTTCATTACATGCTTGATTTGACCCATACCAATGTGAGCAAGCCTTCGATGCCATAGCCAACCTAGAGCGGACTTAGTGAAGAGACAAGTGCTAGGGGCAACAATGTTTGTCTCAAAATCAACAACATATAGATTATTATGACGAAAGCCCTTGATAGTGAGACCCATATCATCATTATGAAGAACCACCCCATTAGCATCAAAGTTACAAGAAAAGCCAAGATCACATATTTGAGCAACGGATAGAAGATTGAAGTTTAGAGACTCAACAAGCAATACATTAGAGATAGAGAGGTCATTTGAGATAGCCACCTTACCAAGACCTCTCACCTTGTGCTTGGAGTTGTCCCCAAATATGACCTTGTCATGATCTTCATTTTCTTCCAAGTTGGTGAAGATGGATGAAGTACCGGTCATGTGTTGAGTGCACCCACTATCCAACACCCAATGTTTGCCACCAATCTTGTAGTTCACCTTGGAAGTAGCCATCAAGCAAAGAGGAGGGTTAGTATCAAAAGGATCAAGTGACATGTTATCTACCTCTTGCTTGCTCTTGATGTAGGCCATAGGAACTCCATTGAGAAAGTCCAAGTCCAATGCATCCAAGGCGTCAATCATTGCCTTGGTGACTCCATTGTGTCTCCATATGGTCCGATCAACACCCATGTGCGTGACATGAGTTCCAAGATGAAGACCTTGAAACCTTCCCACATCTCAACTAGCATTGAAGTACTCAAGAATGTTGTAGATTTGATTCTCATAGGATAGTGCCATCAAGATCATGTCCTTGAGAGTCATCCCACTAACATCATCATTGAGATCATTTAGAATGTGGACCTTCCTATTGTATGGTAGCATAGAGATCACCGTGTGAATAGCGTGTTCATCACTAATCTTGTCTTCTCCTTCAAAAGAGTTCACTCTAGCCACCAACACAAGAAGTCTCTTCCAACAATCAAGCCAAGACTCCCCATCTTTCCTATAGAACACATCATACATGTCGAAGAGGTGGTAGTGAGGCCGACCGGCAAGATCCGGCTCATACAAGTTGTAGTAGTCTTCAAAGAGGGATGGCAAGACTTCTCTCTTCATGTGATATTCCTTGATAAGCTCCGGCTCATCAACACTAGCACTTGAATAGTCATCATCACAATAGAAGACGGAAACTCTATCATCTTCTTCTTCCTCCTCATCATCACTTGGGGTCTTGAATGTATTGGAGAGCAAAGAGCGAGCCCTTCTTCTTGTGACGATCTCAATGACTTGCTCAATTGAATATGACTCAAGCTCAAAGTTCTCAAACTCAATGTGATCACCATACTTGTCATTCGGAAGAGCATCAAGAAACCTTCTAAGACCTTGACCCTTAGTGACTATCCAAAGCTTGTTCTCATTTATCCTCTTGATGAGTGAATCCATCCGAAGAGCAAACTCAACAATATCTTCATTCGGCTCCATTGAGATGTGGTCCAACTCATCACATAGCTTGATATATCCATCCTCTTGATCCCGAGAAGAAGAACCTTCTCCAACACGAGATGATGATTGAGCTTGAGGTAGAGGTTGAGCTTCAATGTGTTGATCTTCACTTGCATGAGGGATATCCTTGCCCTTCTTGATATCCTCCTCAAGAGAGGAGAGAATAGCAACCACCTCATCATAGGGCATGTTCACAAACTCATCCACTCGAGCAAAAGCAAGAATACCAAACCGTGAGAGTGGTAGAGATCGGATAAGCTTCTTCACAACATGCTTGTGCATAATAGATGGATAGCCTCTTGACATGAGTTTCCTAGCAAGAACATACAAGCGAGATGCGAAGTTAGTGATATCCTCATTATCATTCAAAACAAGCTCATCATACTCATCACGCACATCATAGTAGGAAATGTCATTAAGCACACAATCATAAGGCTCAATCAAGGTAGAGGCGATGGAAGTGTTAGAAACGTCATCATGAGTGGACTCTATTTTCCCACACACAATCCCGGTCACGACTCAAGGCGGTAAAGCCCTAATAATGAGCACTTGGCTCTGATACCACTTGTAAGGATCGTGTGACCGAGAGGGGGGGTGAATCAGTGCACTCTAGAATCTATTTCCAAACACTTACACCCAAGCAACTCCTAGCGAGTAGTTCTAGTAACAAGGTAAAGCCAACTAAGGAGTATCCTTAACCTATATAGCTAGTGCATATAGATAACACAATCACACCACACTAGCAACCTAGCACAAGATAGATAGATAGCGGAAGACTTAAGCTAGGCAAGGCAAGGTAACAAGATAACTAGAGACAAGGCAACCAAGATACTAGGCACACTAAGTAGAGTCCTTAGAGCTACTAGATAGACTATAACAAGTAAGCACACGAGCAAGGCAATCAAGCAAACCTAGTGAAGCTAGTAGGTACCAAGGTAAACATACAAGCAAGATAAGAGCACAACTCAAGTACTACAAGCAATCATATGAAGTGCGATAAGTAAATGCGAGTAGTAAAGGAGAAGGGATAGAGAATGCTCATGAAGTTTTCCCATGGTCTCGGAAGGATGGCGCCTTCCCCTACTCCACGTTGGGTCACTCCCGCCGGAGTCTCGACCCCGTCCCTCCGCTTGATGGCGATCCCTCCTAGAGCACACTTCACCCTTCGAGTGAAGTCGCGGGCACGTCCCGCCGGGCTCGATCCCGGGTACTCTTCCGGAGGTAAGGCTCCGCACTTGATGCGTGCCAAAGGGCGCTCCACTAGTGATGCTTCTTTCGCACGGAAAGCTCCAAGACCGTGTACAAACTTGTGTCGACTTCCACAATCTCCTTGGACAGCTCAACACCGACGCCTAACCGGTCTAGGCCTTGCCATAGACCAAGAGTAACAGCCCTAGATGACTCTCTCAAGCCCACGCTAGCCTAGAGATCAAAGGATGCAACTTGCTACTCTCTCAAGCACTAGGATCACTCCAAATCCCTCTCAAGTGCTTCACACTTCTTCCTCTTGGCTTCTTGGCAGCACCTCCCCTCTTTCCTGGGTCAAGAGCAACTCAAAGGGGCGAGCAACCAGCTATATATAGGCCACCAACCTCAAACTAGCCGTTGCCCAAAAGTGTCCAGAAACCAAGTCACCGTAAGAATCACCGTATCATACGGTGACTCTGACCACCGTATCATACGGTGACCTCCACGTCACCTGCCAGAGCATCTCCATCTCTGGACTTCCATCTTCAGGTATCACCGTATCATACGGTGACCCCCACCGTATCATACGGTGGCTTCATCTTCTTCAGCTTCCAGCAACTGCCAACTCTCTGGAAACCATACGGTGACCACCGTATCATACGGTGACACCTTCACCGTATCATACGATGACCTCTGTCTTCTCTGCCAGGTCATCACCTCATCTGGACTTCTCTTCTCGCAGTCACCGTATCATACGGTGACTGGCACCATACCATACGGTGGCTCCTTCTCTTTTCTGCCAGAAACTCTTCTTCTCTGGTCTTCATCTGCTGCAGTCACCGTATCATACGGTGAGCGGCACCGTATCCTACGGTGGCTTCACTTCTGCTGGAACTCGACCACTTCTTTGATCCTTGCTTCCAACATCTTCAAACTTGGTTCCTTCAAGCCTCTTCTGCCACCCTAGCCCCTGAGAGACTCACCATGCATCCAATGATCTCTATAACTAGTGTGTACTAAGAGAACCACCTCGAACCCTCTTGATAGTCCGGTTTTTCCTATGGACTCAAGCTAACACCTAACCAAGCAACACCCGCTTGGATCTAGCATGTTCTTAGCCTTGATCCATATCTTCTCCGCGACTCCATCAAGTCCGTTCTTGTGTAGATGAAGGCAACCAATCATCCTTGTCATTAAGTTCATGGTGTGTTGGCGTTCACCACCAACGGACGGAGCTTTCTTCATATGTGACCTATAAGATCTCACAAAGAGTGTTAGTCACATTCATGGTTCTCATCCTATCACCAAAACATTCATACCTTGGGGTTTCCCTAGCTCCAATGGTCATGAAGCTTACAGTTACTTTTCTAGTAGATTGTAGGGAAACAAATACCCAAGAGAAGTAAGAGTATGTTTCAGAGTTGTGTTTGATGTGACACTTTTGGTTTGGAGCCATTGTTAATGTCTCGTGTAATGTACGTAATTACTAATTAGTAACTCGGATGAAAACGGATCGGATCGGAGCGGATAACACCTTCCCCACATCCTAATCCACATTTTTTTATCGGATTTGGAGCGGAGCGGATAATATGCGGATGCGGTTATGGATACGGATTTTTTCGGATGTCGGAAATAGGACGGATTCGGACCGGAAGCGGATCGGAAGCGGATCTTTAAATGTCGGATTTGATATGTCTATTAGTAGAGAATTATATGTTGATAGATAGTTCATCAAAGCATGTAAAATAGCTAGTAGCAATATTACACTAACCAAGGAAATCTCGCCACCCGAACTACAAATTCTCAGTTTAAAATATAATGAAAACATGTAAAACAAATACAAATTGACTAATATTATCGGATAATCCTATTTTGAGCTTCGGATAATCCGCTTTGACATCTCGAATAATCCATCTGCGTCGGATTTTGCTAATCCCATATCCTAATCCGCATCCACATGTAATCGGATTCGGATCGGATCGGATTCTTTAGGATATCTAAAATGTCACACCAAATCCTCAAAAATCGGATTCGGACCGGACCGAATCGGATAATTATACCACACCACTTTCACCCTTAGTAACTCGTCATTGCCGCGGTTCGGCATCATCCGACAACTCTCAAGATTCAATGCCTTGGATACAGTTTTTTTTTTTTGAAACAAAAAATTCAGACGAAATTAACAAAGCAGCTCCTTACGATCGTGACAGCACTACAGCAGCACCTACTTGAAATAAAACGAACAAACACAATCAGTTGCTGAAATCAACAGTGACGGTTGTGGGCTCCGGTTCATCACTGCTTACATGCACTTTTTCTTATAAAAGAAGTTTAGATCCCAGCTTCCGCACCAAGTATTATAGCCTGGAGTAGCAAGACAATTGCCTTCTCTAAGGCTTCCTTTGGTATTACGGCGCTTTTCAAATATGCTTATTTATTTCTATTTTAGGGTATTGTTGCAGCTGGCCAGCTGGGAGCATCCTCTTACGATCTGTATCAGCAAAACTCACACTAGGAATGCAAGTATTCTTCAGCTAGCTACATTCTACAGCACAGCACCACAACCTAAATTGAAAGAACAAAAGAAAAAAAAAAGAAAATACGGATAGAGAACGCCCATAGATTTTAGACATTTTCAAAAGAAAAAAAAAACAACAGCCCATCAAAAAAATGATTCAGAAAGGGCACAAAGCCCATGCATCTGTCTCTCATTTTGCGAAGCAACCCAACACTGCGTTCATTACAGCCCACCACCGCATTTCTTCCTCCCAATCCCAACAAGTCCGCTTCTTCTTCCGAAAACCAAGAGAAAGAACTAATTGATCCTTCCACTGATCACATTTTCTTCAAATAAAACACGTTAATGGAAAGAAGGAAACCCAGCTGAAATGCAAGATATTGAACCGAATGAGAATAAGAAATCTTACCTTGCAAAGAGCCAGAAGGGCCAGCAGCCTTAACTGATGAATATGTACAGCACAAAAGCTAGAATCTACAGATCAAGGGGGCAGATGGAATGATGCTCGAGGATCGACGGATCGATGAAAGAAAATAACATATGATGAATTAAATAAAAATAAGAGGTGTTGGTCAAAGTTGAATGGTGATAGAGAAGAAGAAGAGCAAGCTAGATAGCTCGATAGGCGCTTGTCTGCGAATGCAGCATCATCAAGATTCTCATGCATCCAAAACAAAGACCAAAACCCGATTAAAGCATGGGAATGGGTGACTAAATATATGGATCGCTCGATGTGAATCTTGATGATGCCGCGCCCGCAAACAACGCCTGTAATTGTTCCCCATCAGGCACCTGGTGGTCCAAACGAATATACACCCTGACTAGTCGGGCTTGCAGATGCAGGGAAATATATAGTACACGAGAGGGGGGTAATGGTGATGGTGGTCGGTGCTGCTGTGCTGTATGCAGCAATGCCATGAGATGGGCAATGCAACTTGCCATGGCGAGCAGTTGCAAGATGCCAAGATGTGATGAGATCATGCTCAGACGAGTTGAGTCGGTTTTATATTAGTGTGCGACATCGATATGATTCGAAACAGTACTTGAATGGATTAATTAAATCGTTAAATATTATTCTCTGGGCTGGAGCTGGTGGCAAGCAGTACGTTGGCCAGTGTGCATGCTCTGTTCGATCTGCTGCCAAATTGCATGCATCCGTCGCCCACTAGCTTCATGCAAACTTTGCGATCCATGGATGCAGCAATCCGTGATCAACTCTTAAAATTCGCACAAAACAAGTGGCATGTTCACAATTGCTATTTTTTAATTTTTTAATCGGATTAGTCTAGAAAGGCATCTTTTTTTTCTTTAAAGCACACAGACATCAGCAACTGATTCAGCTAAATTGGTGATTGTGGGATCAAGCTCTGTTTTACCTGATACTCCATTGTGAGATCGGCGTACAATACAAAAGATGAGGTGGGGTGAACCCAAACGGTTGAAATGAGATCCAATGGTGAAAACAATTGAGTGATTAATTTGCAGAAAATCGCCCAACTAATGATGAGACAGATCAAAACATGTCCGCAGGCGATTGTCTAGAAACTCAAAGAAATAGCACCGAATGCTTATGCTGAAGTGGATTATTTATAGATGGGCTAACATTAATAAGCTATTTTGGCTCTGTCCCAAAAATTCCACACCACCTCTTGGTCTCTGCAAATGCCTGCTGATGAGGAGCATCCACATAGAGCACAAGGCAGGAATCAAGATGCATGGCGCGCAGAGCATAGAAACCCTCAAAACCACGAGGAAATGTTTATCCTTTGTCGTGCTCTTTCAAGTTGAGGACCAACTTGCTAGTCTTGAAACCTTAAGAATTCGGGGGAATCGATTAATGTTGATTTCACACTCCATTTTGGTGGGAGCTCAAAGTAGACTGGAAATGATTTTGTGCAACTGGAAATAGATTAATGTTGATTTCACACTTCATGTACTGGCTTTCGACTGTCCTTCCAACCAGGCTCAGATTTGACATGAAATGATTAAACATAAAAAAACATCTACATGACTGATTCGAAAGGTTAAACAGTCCAATCATGAACTTGTGGATTTGACACTAGCATAACTCATTCATGCCAATCTCTATTACGTTACGACGTGTAGCATTGTTCCATTTGGTTAGCATGAGAATCGCGTGAGGTATAATATTGAACCGAGACCGAAATGAGTATGAAGCAAACCCTCAAACAACTTCTCCAAATTGGAATCGAAATTATTGTTTTGTCGGATCCGTTGAGAGTGGCATCCATCATAAACTAATACTTCCAAGATCTGGAGGATAGAGAAATGTCAAATGAAGGTCATGCTAAGCTGGAAAAATGCCTGCACGGAAAAAGGCGCTCCAACAATCGCCATCTGCTGGGTAGTGCCTCCGTTTGTTTGTAACTCTGTAACAATCAGTGGTCAATTTTAAGACGGCACAAATTCAAGGATGGAATACAATTCAATCAAGTGACCACGACTGGTTCCTAACACAAGAAAATTAGTAGGAATGCGCCTTAATCGTCACAGATTTACACAAACCGTTCATTCATCTGATGGCTAAGTATCTCCTGCAGCACCAGTGGGAGAAACAAGATGAACATATAATAACCAACACCTGCTTTCAACTTATATGCAAACTTGAACAAGGCAAAATACAAAAAAAGAAGGATCTCCGCACTCTCTTTTCGGGTCCAGAGAGCGGGAGAAAGGATCGAAACTGAAGTGTTCAGCTATTCACTAACATACTGCCTCCAGTCTTTTGCAGCCTGCTAGATATGTAGTCAGTAGGACTGTAGGAGTGTCTCACCCTCTTACTTACATAAACTACCTCTCAGGGGCCACAGGCACCGGAGGTGAACCCTTGTATGTCGATACCAATTCCGGAGCACTCCGTGGTCGTGAATGGAGCGAGTCACTCAAGGAGCGCTTCCACTTCCTAGCGGCTTGCCGCCTGTTGCTTGTGCTGGCAGGGACACCAGAAGAAGAACGTGCAGTCTCAGGAACACCAATATCGAGCTTGGATGATAAGGTACGCAGATTTTCTCGGTGTTTCCTTGGCGTGCTGTCGCTACGTTGATTGACATCCAAAAGCTTGATGCTTGATGATTTTCTTAATCCAGCATAAAACACACCGTCGTCAGTTAAATAACCATTCTCCATACTGTCCCGCATGGCCAGGTCATCATATTCCTCGTCGGATCTGTTGCAGTCCTCATCAACAGAACCTTCCATCTGCTACAGAAATATCCACAATTATATGTTTATAAAATGGGCTCCATCACTTAGTTAAGCATGAACCTATACTGCAATGATGAGCAGATAACTTGCACGGGAAAATACCTCTATCCTATGTTAGGACTGACTTTAGAACCTTCATTGTTGATTAGATTGGCATTACAAATCAATCACGGGCATTCCATGTAATTCCAAAGGTCTAGGCTAAACAAATAATTCGAAACTGCCGATCCATGCCTAAATAGTCTCTTTTAATACCTAAGCATTTACAACTAAATATAGCTGAATACAAAATGATAACTAGCACTGGTTCAATGCAAATGCAAGAACTGTGAAAATATTTACCGCAACAAACAAAATCAGGTGTAACCATCTAAGTGAAATGTAATAGACTGCTTTGTCTTACCTCCTCATGGATCTCCCTGTTGTCTTCTTCGCTTAGGTCCTCGTCACTCCCTGAATTAGGACGAACATCAGCTTCTTCCTCCTCTTCTTCGTCGCTGCCAGATGCTGCTGATGACTTTTTTATCTAGCCCCAAATAATACAAAAGAAAAGGTCAAAACAGAACCGTAGGTTTGCAGTACTACTAAATTGACAAGTGCCACCTAACTGCGGTAACCACACAAATCCCCATAACCATAGTAGAAGTAGCAGTGTGTACCTCTTTACAGTGTCCATCTGACTTCTTAGGAGAACCGGCTGAAGATGGATCATGTCTGCTACTGCCTTCTGTAGCACTAGCCCATGATTCATCAGTATTTCCAGCTTGACTTGTACATCCTGTATCAGTGGGCCAGGCACTAATCCCAAATGTGCCGAACTGCAGATTGACTGACTCGGCTCTTCCAATGTTTAAAGGTCCGTAAATAGGATTTTCAACCGATTTCTGAAAACTACTGTCAGAACTGCATTTTTCATCTCCACCATTGGACCCAACCGGCCAAGCCTTGGAAACAGATCCGTCATCATTAATGATGGCCATTAGTTTTCTTGAGGATCCAAGCCGTTGAATTAATTTAAACATCCCTTTAGAACTCATGGAATTAGCCACACACTGGTTTTTATACTCTTCGTTTACCACAGCCACAGTATTGGTATCCGGGTCATACAAGTGATCTCCAGTCGCTCGCCTCCGGAGGCAGCTAAAGACAGTGGCATGGATAGATGCCACACTTCGATCAACATTTGTGTTGTTTATCTTTGGAACAAGGTATTTGTCAGCTCGACTGCAGAGGTACTCCTGGATAGCTCTTATGTTGCTGATGTATTTAACATACTTATTTTTTGTTGGGTCAAGCGTCATGTACTTTGCACGGACAGCAAATCTCTCTGTGTGCTTGCCCTCATTCGATATGAAGATCATAAAAGGAATTATTGAAGGATGCTTCCTCATTAGCCCCATCTGAAATGTTTTTGAAGGACATGAGGAATAAAGTGGACATGTGGGTCATGAAATTTACAATTCCATTTTGATTAGCAAGACAGATGCAATATAGTGTGTTTGGTCAGAGCTAAACAAATCAGCTGCAAAAACAGAAGGGAAAGATGTTTGAAGAATAATTTTGTTTGGAAGGACATACCACAAAATTAAGGCTTAAGTGAACACCCTCAACAACAACTGATTCTTTCCTATCTTCCCACGCAGTAATTAACCGATCCAAGCTATCAATCACCATCTCACTTTGTGCTTTATAACCTTCTATGGCCATTTGTTTCTTCCCAATTGTCTTTCCATCAATTTTTTCCGTAGGAGCCCCACTTTTCTCATTACCAATACTTGAGTTGCTTGACATGCCTGAGCGTTTTTTTGCTTTCCTCCTAGTTTTCGATTCAGCAACTGCTACAGGGTCAAGACATTCACCTGCATGATAAGTTGATGCCCAGAGAAGAGGGTTTTCTTTCTCTTCAACAAAGCTCCGCATCATATGACGTATGGAATCTGTGGAAACTACAGTTGTGATTCCTAACCTGCTTCCCTGTTGATACATTAAAACATCCGTAAGCAAGAAATAATTTAATGTTTCAATTGGTCCTAGCCTGGTCATTGAAAGAAAATGATATATTATTTTTAGGACATGTGTTCACTACCAGCTATGGAGAAGGATCCCATGCAAACGAAAATTGAAAAAGAAAAGAATATCCATGGAGGACAGACTTAATGGCCTAACAACTTTATTTTGTTCTATCCAAACCAACCAAGGCATGGGAGGGATAATTGTTATCCTGGTGGCATTGACAGGATGCTGTGAACTAATGTTCCAATCAGTAGTTCATTTGCATCTCCAATTTGATGTAAATTCTGAGTTTTTAACAAGAAGAGATGTGAACAGGGGAAAGAGGCCTGAGGCAGGTTCTAACCGAAGAGATGTAAATGGGTGAGATACAATAAGGTACAAGGTAAGGAAAAGAATGTGTACCAGCAAAGTAGAAAGAGTAGACTTGCCGCAACCACTAGTTCCGCAAAGAAGAACAGTGACAGATTCCTTTTTTTCTCGAATCCTGAGGCAAGCAAGATGGGAAAAATATAAGCAGCAGAGCAATGGATATGACAGATATGGCATCAATCCGACAAAGCTAGTGGGTTCACACAAAAAAGGAAATGCAAGTAGGGAGATATCCGGTGAAAACTGGACAAAAGTTGGAAAGTTGCAAGCTCCATTGAAAAACATATTTGAGGTTCTCAAAGTTTTCAAAAAAACAAACTCATTCATAGTTATTGTAGTGTTGTGGATGCACACCAACATTTCAAGACCAAACACAACGTTGGTTGTGAGACATTAAAACACCAAAATTGACGTTTGGATGCACTCAAGGACAAAATAAACTATTTTGCTCATTCATTTCCAATATGTGTTATTTTTGTAGAAGTATCTCGCAAACAGTATCCATTTTGGTATTCAATTTTTGTTTTCATCCTAGTACATCTGTGGATAGTGACATCTTCAGAAAGAAAAATTGGAACCTCTAACTATGTTTTCTGATCGAGTTTTCTGGCACTCATATATATAAGGAGATCAGATATGGTATCAGTTCTCAGCAATTGCAATGAAACATCTGAACTCTCTTCACTAGGCTGGCAGCTGGCACACTGTAACATCGTGCATTCTCAATCGATCCTATATGAATTTGCTCACACAGCAGACTGGCGAGTTCAAGATGGGATTTATATGTATACAAAAAAGGAAAGAAATTAGGGGAAGGAGGAAAGGAAGCATGCGAGGGTGACAGAGGAGGGTAAGGGAGGGAGGTCGAACCTGCAGGCGAGCATGAGATCGGCGCGCTGGTTGGGGGCGACATACTTGTATAGGGCAAGGGCGTCGCAGACGAGGTCGAGGAAGAGGTCCCTGGGGAGGAGGACGGTGGTGCGGCGCTTGTAGAGCTCGAACTGGAACTGGCGGGGACTTGTGGTGGGGGTAGCCTCGGCGAGCTCGTACCTCTGCACCCCGGCGGCGGCGGCGCTGTCGCCGTTTTGGTCACCCCGGATGACATCGAATACCCTGCGGCTGATCTGCGAGCGAGATGGGGGAACAGGACGGAGAATCGGATCAAATCAAATCAGTACGCTGCAGAGAGAGCACATCCAATGGCCGATGGGAGGATGAGGGATCGGTCGTCGTCCCAAAGAATGGAAGCGAGAAGAAGGAAACCTCGAAAGCGTGGCGCGGCTTGCATCCCATGAGCTGGAGGGTGCTGTGGAGGAGGGAGCGCGTGTAGCGGAAGGAGGAGGCGCCGTCGTCCACCACGACAATGTACAGGAGCTTGGCCGACGCCATGGCGCGGTGGAGGTCGCCGGCGGAGCGGAAGGTGGCGATCGGGTCGGTTCCCTTTTCCTTCGTCTCTCTCTGCTCCGGGTCTTTGTTCTTTTTTCCTTTTGCTCCGGGTCTTTGTTCTTGCTGGACTGCTTCTCGATGGATGGGATTCGTTCAGTCGGTCAGCTCACTTGGGCTTGGCCAGATGCCTGCCGGGCCCGACACGGCACGGCAGCTCGATTTCGACTTATTCGGGCCCAATATTCTGCTCCTTAGAACTGTTATACTAATAGCTGTTATTGTGAAAGGGGTCTTGGCCTAATGGTTAAGACCGAGTAACACCTCTCAGGTCATGGATTCGACTCCCCGTGGGAGCGAATTTCTAAGGATTTAACGGCACTTCAGTGGTAGGGGACGCTCGTCGACAGCGAGGCGCCAGCGTGACTTCGTATCTCTAGATTTGCCGGCTCAGTCTTCGAAGATGCTCATATATGCGTACGTGTGTATATGCGTGCGTTGTGAGTGTCTGATGTACTGTGTATCTCAAAAAAAAAACTAATAGCTGTTATTTTGATCTCAAAAAACTAATAACTATTATTTGATTCTAAAAACTAATAATTGTTATTTTGTTCTAAAAACTAATAATTGTTATTTATTTCAACTAATAATTGTTATTTCAACTTGATTTTCTATGTAACAGTTTTTTTGGCGGAAGACTACACTAAGATTTGAAGGCGGAATTTATGAATTTAGTATTAATTCAAAAACCAAACTGTTTTGAATTTCAAGAGGATGCTGGTGTATTTTTTTTAGCACAAGTCACCCTCCTTTATTAATCGATCAAAGAGTGTGAATTACATACGCCCTTGAGCGAGAAAGGAACCAAACATGCCTGCCAACAGGACTGTAAAAAAAAAAAAAAAGCTTATCACCAGCCTGTGAGCATCGCCATTCGATCCTCTGTTTTCGTGAGTGATATCAACGAAAGCAAAGCTACTCTTTTTAGAATTAAACCCCCTCATAGATGGCCCAGCTTCATTTCCTGGATACCCCAGCCAAAGCGTGAGTGGGCTATCTCAAAACGGCCCAGCTTCCTCTCATATGACGAAATGGAAACGTAAAGTCAATTGCACTTCCTACATTGGCTAAGAGACAACCACGAAACCAAGGGCCTGTTAAGCCCAACCCGTTCTAAGTGGATAAGGAAGGGAGGTGTGCACAAGTAGGGTGAGCGGTCGGCTAGCACTACACCATGACCAACCTATCCTTACCCATCTGACCGTTGGCGAAAGATATCTATGCGGACACAAAAAGTGTCGAAAAAGGCTTCTCAACATAACAAATATGGTCGTAGTAGAAGTAGTCGGAAAATTTTTTGCCAATAGCATCTATGCCGACATATAACTTGTAGCTAAACATACAATATAGTTATCATCACATGCGGAACAGATGGCGCGGCACGATGGAGATGGAGGGTGCCGAGGTTAGCTAGGATGCTCAGGTTGTCGAAGGGTGTTTGGGATGAGCGGTGGGGGGGGGGGGGGCGGGGGGGGGGGGGGGGGGGGGGGGGGGGGGGGGGGGGGGGGGGGGGGGCAGCGCTACGATGTTGTCGGAGTCGAGGGAGGTGGAGTGCCGGGCAGGGGTGGCGGTTGACGACGACGAGTGAGGCGGGTTGCAGGGTCGGAAGAGATGGAGGATACATGACGGGTGACTGGAGGAGGTCGCACCATCTCTTAACCACCCAGCAAGCTCCTCTTTGACTTTGACCCTCCTGGTTTGACGAAATTATTCTGTGAAGCAAAGCATTTTTTTTGTTTTCTGATATTGGTACTGTTACTGTGCATGCTTTGGTCAACCAATAGCCAGACAAGTGGTGCTCGGTCAATTCCAAACTCCACAGTAGTTATCGTCTACTAATAGCAACCTAGCTAGGCAGCTATAAAGCCTGCCTCCCATGTATATGGAAAATTGAACTGATGACCAAATATAGTATATTCAAAATAGGTGACTCGGTCACAAAAGAATAAAAATACTAGTGTGGACATGGACGTTCGTACTAGTTTGACGCAAGGTAGCTAGCCAAAAAAAAGAAGAGAACATGAGGGAATGATGGTCGCCGTGCTCCTAATCTATGAGTTGCTCTGCATTTTTATTGATGATGTCACTACTTAGCATTGCTGATAACCTTTTGCAGTAATTAGTTCGAACTAGCAGTTCAAGAACAGCTTCCGATTAGTTCTGCTTTTCTTTTCTTTCTCCTTTTTAAAACAAATTACAGAGCTTCGCTGCTTAACAGGTACTAGCAAGATTCCAATCGGAGTTGAATCACTCTACTATTCATGTTCCACGCACGAACCTATCTGGTCAAACAAAAGAGCTGGTTGAACTCAAACCGCATTAGTACAATTTGACCATCCATAGATCA
This sequence comes from Eragrostis nindensis, assembly GCA_012490785.1. Classification (NCBI taxonomy): domain Eukaryota; kingdom Viridiplantae; phylum Streptophyta; class Magnoliopsida; order Poales; family Poaceae; genus Eragrostis; species Eragrostis nindensis. The sequence continues at coordinate 156,654 of JAAXCT010001235.1, forward strand.
AATATCTGAACACGAGGAAGAACGCAGATGTCATATATGGTGCGCGCTGAGAAAGAGATCCATCGGGGAGACTGGGTCCGGGCACAAATAAGATAAAATATCTAGCCATATACAAATATATATGTCGCTGTCTTGATCGTCAACATATTGTACTACAATAATTGTTCCTGAATTCCAGAGCCGGACGCATGCATTTGGAACAATCTTCCAGATCAAGATCAGTGCAAGCAAATGAAGCAATCAATGGAATACAGTAGTAATATATATAATATTCATTTCGCGTTGCCTGTGGCTGCCACGCTCGCTCAACAACTTGTTGCAGCAGAGCAGAGCCAACGCAGGAAGAACGTACACATCGAACAAGTAACGGAGATTGGAGGAAAGAAAAAAATCGGTTGGCACCAGCGATCGAGCGGTGTAAGTGTGATCAATCGCTTGTAATTGGCCGGTGAGCTAGCTTGGAGTTTTCCTTCTTTTTTTTCCCCTCTCTTGGATTGGCCAGCAGCTCGCTCCGTTTCGCTAACTAAATCAATACTGGGATGAGAGCCGGAGGAGCTCATCCAAGTAGTCGGCACCCAGGTCCTCCAGCTCCACGACGCCGCCGGGGTGGCAGGGCGACGCCTGCTGCTGCGGCGGCGAGCTCTGCGGCGCGGCGGCGGCCCGGCCTCGGGTCGGGGCGGCGGCTTGCTCTTGTTCTTGTTCGGGGAGCGCTTCCGCAGGGAGTGCCGGCTCTTGAGCGCGAGGACGGGGGACCCGGCGGCGGCGGAGGGGGAGGAGCCGGAGAGCGCGAGCGCGCGGAGCGAGTCCTGGACGCGGTCGACGGGGAAGTTGAGCGTGGCGGCGGCGCCGCGCACGGAGAAGGCGGCCTGGTCGTAGGCGAGCGCGGCGGCCTCCGGGCTGTCGAAGGTGCCCAGCCACACGCGGGCGCCCTTGCGCGTCGAGTCGCGGATTTCGGCGGCGAACTTGCCCCACGGCCGCTTGCGGACGCCGATGAACGACGCCCTCTGCTTCTTCTTCTCCGCCTCCTCCTGCCGATGGGGTGAGGAGTTGTGGTGATCGCCCGCCGACGACGACGCAAGCGAGGAGGAGGATTGCTCCTCCGAGGAAGAGGAGGCCGCCGAGTCATCGGAGAAGGAACCCTCGGAGTAGTGGTCGTCCATGTCGTGGATGAGCGCGTCGAGCAGGTGCTGGATGTCACCGGCGGCGGCGCCGCCTCTGTCGAAGTCCCCGGCGTCCAATTCGCCGCTGCCTTGGTGGCTGTACAAGTAGGAGGCGTACGAGGCGTACTGCTCCATCTCCATCGATGGATCGATGTCCAATGATTTGTGTTATAGCTAGCAGCAGCTAACTATTGCTGATATTTGGTTGTGGTGTCAAAAGGCAAAGCAGAGGAAGAAGAAAGGAGAGGCGGCCCTGACAGGACACGAGGGCGATATCCCGCGGTTTTATAGCTCTGCGGCCTGGAACCGGATTGAATTGTTTGACTCTTCCATGGAGATGGGTGATGTGGACTACCTGAGTGGGCCCCGCCACATCTATGGCGAGCACGTGACCGAACCCATGGCCGTTGCTGACGTAGGGCGGCTGGATACGACAGGCTCTCCCGGCGTCACCCCTGACTCTGGCCAACCTTCGTTTGTTCCCGCCACCTGCATCCACTGAATGTGGCGCTTAGCTGCTGCTGCTCGCCAAATAAACCTCTCTGTGAGACCGATTAAGACAAGCTATCTTGCCAGGCATCAAAAGCGTATGTTTAAAACCGAGAGGACCGCAAATAATTACAATAAGAAACAGTATAATGTTGGAATGTTTGCGGAAACGGAATTTATGGGCCGCATGCCTTTTCGATACGATAATGACAAATAGATTAAAATAAACTCTTTCACAGAAACATATGTAGAGCATCTAAACACCACCTGATGAAAAAAATTATTTTCAAGTGATATTTTAAGATGAAAAGTGACACCCCGTTTTCTACCACGTGGCATAGGGTTTGTCGAACCCGAGTTTCATCCCATGATGGTTTTGGAGTTCATCGGTCGCGTGCCTTTTTTACATAGATAATGACAAATAAAGTAAAATAAACTGCTCCATAGAACATAGGTAGGGCAGCATCTAAAAACCATCTGATGGAAAAAAAAGTTATTTTGAAGTGATATTTTAAGACAAAAGGTGATATTCCATTTTCTACCATGCGGCGTAGGGTTTGTGACGGCAACACGGCCCAGTTTCAGCCCCTGATGGTTTTAGAGTTTTTCTAAATATACCAAAAATACTAATGGCATGAAACCTGTAAATCTTTAATACTCCTAGTAGGCATTCCGGCATAGATTTGAAACCGTTTTGGTTGTGCCTTTATCATTCTTATATTTATATACTCTGTCGTACATATTTAGTTTCCAACACCATTTATAAATAATAAACAAACCCTGGGTGAATTTAAATCATCCGAGAAATTAACCACCGCTGCTACCTCTTGCAGGCCAATCCTCAACTTGTTATTTTTTTTTTTTTGCGAAAACTCAACTTGTTGTTGTTGACCGTTAAATTATGCTGTCGGTTGTTAAAATTGTTTTTTAATTCTTGGGTCCCCTTTTTTTTTTTTCTCGGTCCATTGTGCCATCTTACCTACGTACGCTTCACCTGATTTCTTCGTCACCAACTGAAAAGAGTTGCATATTATTGACCTGAATTTAGGCACGAAAGGTTCAATGTATTTGGACACTTAATTAAATAATCCCGCTTTATGATCTACTATTCCGCTGTCTAATAACGGGCCAGCAGCAGAGCCAACAGTGATCAAATGCTACCGAAACATAGGACGGCTTCAATTTAATATGATTTGCTTACATAAGTGATGAAGTAGCGCTTGTGCTGCTTCCGGGAAGCAGCATAGACAGAGCAGCAGACCGGATCGGGGCAGGTGATGGATGACTGATGGAGTTTATTTTAGCATCTGTGCATCTGTTTGTGCTGCTTGTGCTGCTTCAAAAACAATAGCTTGCCACATTTGCGTCTGTGCATCGTGTGGCCCACTCGTGCTGGGCCGAGGAATTGAAGGAAGAAGCAAGGAAGGAGACTGTTGTTTCATAGTAGTACTATCAGTAAGTAAATCCACAAAACGTCATATCTCATATGTATACCTATAACTACTATATTTTAATAAGTCAATTTTGCAATTACACTTTTATTGACACTCGATATTTTAAACTCAAAAACTAAATTTAATTTTAATATCACAAAAATCCACTTTTAAGAAAGGACACAAAAAAATGTGTAATCTTACTATTAGGAGACAATAACAGTGTAAATATCTGCATACGAAACCATTTTTCAATCCTAGGGAAAGCGATAGTTCTTCAACGTATTTTTATTTGCAAAATTTAATATAGATTCCTTTAAAAAATAACATAATGTTACTTTTTAGAAAAGAGAATATATTTCAATATTATGTTACTGCTAAGCATGAACACAATACACAAGGGTGCGTGTATATTATTGTAAGGATGTATATCTGGGTGTGACTCCATCGTGCTAGATAGGGAATCGTAATCATTAGGCCAGTCTCAATGGAACATTTCATTTCATTCTTTCCAAGACTAGTTTAGGAAAGGGAGCCAGCTTCCTTTCATTTGGATGAAAGACCTCTCACAAAATATGAAAGTTTCTCATCTCTCTCATCATAATTAACTTGTCAAATTAGCAAAAGATGCACACATGGCATAGAATTTAATGCAACTGAAAGGCCCTATTGAGACTAGGCCTTATGGTCCTTGTGGGTCAGGGTTTTGAAAACCGTTGAAAATCATTAATAACCTTGGTTTTCGGTAAAACCGTTCAATAATTCCTAGGGCTCTCACTTCGACACGGTTCGGTAAGTAAAATCGTTTGGTTTTCAACGAAAACCGACCCTAGTATAGTGAAAACAAAAGCCGTTTGGTTTATTCGGTTTACTGAACGATTTTTCTCGGTTTTGAAAACTGCTACAGTCGTGATCCCCTGTTGTGGCTAGGCATGTTGGTTCTCGTTCAGTCGTTTGACTAAACCGTACTCAAGCCAGCTATTGTTTGAAGAGTAACCAATGAACATTACTAATTTGTATTAGGTGAACCGTAATTCACGAGTGTGTGCTGTGCTGCCAGTTTTGATCATGGTTTGGAAATATTGTGATCCGATTTGCTTATGGTGGCTGTTGTCGGCTGCTACAGCCACAACTGCAGCGGCAAACACAGCAAGCACATCGATCACACTCGAAAAGGGTAAAGGAATCAGAAAGAAAGGGATGGCTCTTGTTAGCGATCCTAACTGCTACTCTAGCGAGTCATTATAACTCTTGTAAGGGTGTAATTATACAGCAATATATAAACAGAGCAAGAACGACAAGCGTAAGTGGCACCACCGATCACCATCGGCGACGCTATCGCCTAAAGAATGGGAAGGTTCCTAGATAGAGCATTATTTGTGTCTACATATGGGACCGAGCTAGCACGCAATATATAATAACAGTAGTTGTCGCAGAACAGAGAGCACGTGGACATGGACACGCCCGGCCAGGTGCGCCGCATCGATGCTGGTAGTAAGTGAGGAAAAAAAAATGAATTCGTTAAGTATTCAGGTCCAAAATTGTACTCACTTCGTGGAAATGAGCTTCCATTCTTGTTCTTCTACTGTGCTTACTAATTTTGCAACTATATGTTGTCGTCACCCTGGAGTCATGACCATCTTCCACGTCCACGTCCTTGGAGAAGTTACCGCACGCACATCCCTCTGGCTCTGCTGGCTACCTAGAGGTCGCAATGTACGTCCAGGTTCATGCTTGTCACATCTGCTCCACCAATACGGATACGGCACGATCAAGGCAAACTACTACTACAAATGATGCGTATGATTTTGGTGTAGCATGCTTAATTTGTTAGTCAAACGTACGCCGCCTCTTCGAAAGTTTGAACAAGGCAACAAGACGAAAGTCTAGGCTCTCGGGCCCTTCGATGCTCAACTACTACTATCTCAGCTAGTCAAATAGCTGAGGCCCTTTAATTTGACTTTTCTCCTCTCTGTAACCGATGATATTTGTATACTAGTAGTATGTTTGGATTCTTTCTTGCTTTCACGTTCATGAGTTTTTGTCTCATCACGTGTTACATTGTTCATCTGAAATATTAATTAATCGTAGCTTTTATCCAAAACGGTAGGACCTCACATTGTTCATGAGCTATCTTTTTTTTTGAACCTCTCAGACCTGAGTACACATGTAGTATCTGTTCGTGAGCATACAAATCACAAACTCCTTAACGCACACCTACCCACACGACTAAACCTACATCTATACACAACTTTTGAACCCGCGTCCTTCTAGAAACCATCAGGATCATCTGAGCTATCTGATGCCACATATTGCATGCACTTGATTCATGTACCTTACAGGTGACTATAACTCTTCTCTATGCATCGATTTGACACATATCTGTGCAGGAAGTGGAAAGTTCCTTTTCCTAATAAATAATACAAATCTATTTGAGGAGCTTTTTTTTTTACCTTGGAAAATACATTTGAGGAGCTGATAAACCTAAGAAAGACCGCTCTTCTTTTTGAAACAAATGCAAACGCCACCAGCAATTGGCCTGGTTGACCGCCGATCCAACGATTCTGACTTTCTCCTTGTTGAACCTCTTAGTTGTAGACATGTTGATTGTTTGTGTGACAGAGATGTTTTTCCATTCCAGGCAAGGCTTCCCCGCCTAGGTCTAGGCATATCTTAGTCAAATATAATCGCAAAAAAAATTTCTTAGTCAAATATGGAATATGGGCCTACGAGAATAGGTCTTGGAGATGGGCTTTGATGACCCAGCCTGTTCATCTCACACTTTCCCCAGCCTTCCTTGCCCATCTGATTACTGAGCCTTGTAAATTCGCTCGAAGCCTCGCCTCTTTTCCTTGCTACAGTTGAGAGGAGCGACTTCGAGGCGACAAGGAGTCCGGCGGCGATTTCGCTCGATCCCCTTCGCCTCCGGTGCCCTCGCCGGGCTGGAGGAGGGGGGGATCGGCGATTTCGTCGTCCGGTGTATATACCCTCTCCTGTTTCCTTTAGGTTAGATAGGTTAGGGTTAGGTTTACCTGCTCCGGTCGACCGGAGCGAGGTTGGTTTCCTCGGCGACTTCTCCAGCAGGCGACGGCGTGGATGGAGCAAGGGCTTCTCCAGGATGTTCTTCGTCGAGAGCTCCTTCATCATCTCCGTCGGATTCCCTGCCAGCTTGGTGGAAGGCAGTGCGAGGTACTCTTTCCATCTTCCGTGCGGAAGGATGGTGCTTTTGTTCCCACTCTGTGTGATGGAGTGGTATGTCTCCCCTGGATCTGGAGTTTTAGATCTTGGGTTCTTTTGTTTCTCTCTTATCGTCATCGATTTGGAGAGATCTGTGTATCGTGTATTGAAATCGGGTTGGTTGGTAGTTACCATAATTCTTGGTGGTTCAGATCCCCTTCTGGTTTCTTTGCTGTTCGATGGATTGGTTCTTGAGGTGTCAGGTTTCTCAAGACTCGACGATGTGATGGCCGCCGGTCATCTTCTACAGCCGGATCGTTCAACGACAACAAAGCAAGTCGGTTTCGATTTGCTGCTCAAGACGGCAACTGTAAACTTCGTTTCTTCGTCGGGGAGGAGGCCGGTCTCAGGCGGGTTCCCGTCGACGGCGATGAATGCCGGGAGATGTTTACAAGGACTAGTTTGTAATTTCTATATTTTCGAAGGGTGTCTTTGTAATATGAGCTGTAATCATCAAGAATATCAATGAAATATCAACCCGGTTTTCTCAAAAAAGATTACTGAGCCTTGTACATATTTTGTTGTCCTAGTTTTTATAAGGAAATCAAAACGGACAGAGTATACGAATAAAATCGGTTAGGCATGCACCGTTTTCAAAATGGATGAGTGGAAAAAAGTAAGGAGGCACCATGATCTTTTTGGATGTTTCAAAAAATATATTTTTTTCGCATCTTTTTAAAAAATCATTTGAGCTATGTACAATGTTACCAAAGTTAATGCAGCACATCAAGATCTATTATGAAGACATATTAAATTTTTGAAATTATACTGATTTAGTTGTACTATTTCAACAATTCTACAAACTTTCTGAAATAGATCTTATAAATTTTTAACTAAAATATCTTTCTCAAATTGTTGAATTCGTATGGGCGGTTGTTTGGATGGTATTAATTTAGCTGGCCGTGCCGTTATGTGTTAAATGGCTAGTGGCCTGGTTGAACTTGTTTTACAAGTAACCTAACCATTTTATAGAGTGTCATCAAAATTAGATAATTAGTGATATATCTTTTTTCTTAAAAAAAGATATAACTCGCACCGACTTGATAAGACGATATTAATTTCCTTAAAGGAGTAGATAGCATTGAGAGTTTGCCGAGTTGCCAACAAAACCTATATAGTTGATGGTACCAATGATACTATATATTGTTTACATGTTATATAATTAACTTATCTCTAAACCATTGATTGTTAGATGGTCATTATTTATTTTATATCTAAATACTCGTTATGTTACCTCATTATTTTAGCCAACCAAAGACTAATATTAATCCTATTATTTAGGAGAACTCGGCTAATGCTTACTGATTATTAATTTACAAATTAGTCCAGCCTCCAAACATATACCTGAGTAATATAGTTAACTGACTATTCCCTTTGTTTCACAATGTGATTCTAGCTCTGGGCACAGGAAACAAGAAGAAGTAAAAAAAAGTGCAGCGCACGGAAAACAAGGAGAGATATAGAGATAGAGATGCATAGAGAAATGAGAATACTGCATTGAAATATGAGAATCACTAGTACTGAGGCAGACATTTGGAAGGTTATAATCACAAATATTGTGAAACGGAGGGACTAGCAATTAGTCAGCTTATTGTTAGTCCAAGACTGATTGTTATTTCGGTGGATCCAAGTGGGCCTTAGTCTCAAAGTTGTTTTTAGAGGCATTCCAAAAAAGGTATTATAGGAGGATTTGCTTTGACTGGATTAAGAAACAATGTAGGTGACGATTACATGAATGGATTAACAGACAAGGCTATTCTAGAAGTAACAAAAAAGAGAGCTTACGTACTCAATCCATCGTATCCCTAACCTAGGTCCATCATAGCTTATGCAAAACAATTAATGAAGAAATATGACGTATTTTGAAGATGGCAGGTTAGTGGTATATCAATAGTTGTTTCAGAAAAAAATGTATATATGAGCGTAAAACATACCAAATTTCATCCAAGGACATGACATCACTAAGACTTGAGGTGCGTACCCTGCCAACTTAAAAACTGATTGTTGATGTGAGATGAAAAAAGTAGCAAAATGAAGAACATTGCTAACCCAATGCTTGTTGGAAAAAAAAAAAAAGAATATCATGCACACATTTGTCGACAAGCTTGTTAATTTGGTGCTGCCATTATCCATTGCAAGTACACGTGTTGAGAGAGTATTTTTAGTGAGAAACTATGTGAATAATTGCCACATGCACCCAATATGAATATCTTGTATCTGCCATTGTGTGGAGTGGTGGGGCAGCATATTTACAGGGAAAAAAAAGAGCTAGCGTCAATATCAAAATATAATATATGCATATATGAGTCATCGTCGGAGGTAGCAAAGTTTAGGGAAATTTGGCGATGGAACGGAATATATACGGACCTCTTGCTCTTTAGCTTGCTAGCAAGCTTTTCCTGATTATTAGTAGATTTGGTTGACCCTACTCCACCGCAAAGGCATCATAGAAATTAGTTCTTTCTGGTATAGTAGGTCCCCCCAACTAACATAAAATGGAGAGAATAATATACTCCTAAATAATATGAGAGCTAGCTGAGACTCGGTCAGTCCTGTGATCCTTGGATGTATGGAAATGGAACCCATCCATCCATCCAATCCGGCCAGGCTCCACCGGAAAGAGCAAGGAAGAGAGAGATGCATGCATGGCGGCGTCAAGCGAGGCCTGACCAAGGCAGGCACGACTCTTGCCCGGCCGCCACCGACCCGAGCGAGACTCCACGACAGCCGCACGACGATGCATGGGCCCGGCGTTGACCGCGTCGTCCCCCTCCCCTCCGCCACTCGCCTCCTTGGCAGGCACGCCACGTGGCCCCCGCCTGTGAGAGAGGTCAAAGCGTAGTCAGCGCCACCACCAAGTGCCACGTACGTACGTGCTGCTGCTGGGCCCACGACTATTCGGCGCCAAGCAATGAAGCAAGCAGAGGTTCGCCTGCCCCCAGGTAGAGACTGACTCGCTGACAGCAATCGCCGCCCTCAGCAAATCTCTGCTCGGTTCTGCTAATTAATATGTCTGATTTCGTAGGTTAATATAGTTCACTGCTACCGGATATGCGATGCATGCATGTGCTGAATATGTTAATGAAACACGACCACGATGTCAAGCTAGCCTCTAACAGTTTCGCAAAAAGAAAAGCTACTGGCCCTTAACAAATTGTAACCGTAGGGCCGCATTTCGAAAGGGACACGTCGAAACGTGCTGAAATGGATCGTAAGGCCTGGCCAGTTCAGTGCACCACTCAACTAGTATCATCATCGGGCAGCTAGCTAGTGTATCTGTACAATGCATCCATGTCACCATCATCAATATCTCGATTCATGCAGCAGATACCTCTCTGCTACAACAGCAGCCATGCATCGCACCTGACTGACAAATGGCCTCAAAAGAGTGGCACAATGCCCGGCCTTTTGCAACAAATCAAAGCTCGGTGTCACAGCCAGTAAAATGTGCCTTTTAGTTTGTGCGGCCACTAAATTTCAGGCGTCTTAGTCGACGATGAAAAAAAAAGAACAATTAACAGGAGGAGTGGTGAGGTTATTGTCTAAAGGGGATGGATTTTAGGGCGTGCTTTCATGCCACCGTACAACGGAAGGAGAAAAGCCATAGACTGAAAGACGGGCGCCTTGTTCTCGGGCCACTGCCAAATACAATATCCTTTCTGCAAACAACAGCAACATCTCTGCTGACAAGTTTTGTTAGGGCAGGTTTGATTGCCCTTTGCTTCATTCCCAGTATGCCAGAAGTGAAAAAGATTAGTACAAGGGAAATGTGTGTGGCGCACCATGAAAAGAAGAAATAAAAACACCATATCGATCTCATATGTCAGAAAAGGAGAGGGAAACTAGCTAGCTCGGTGTAATTAACAAAAGAAAAGATGACGGCTGGATTAACTGATGAAGCAAATTAAAGCGATCGATGTGATGGATCGATGCATTGTCTAGCTCGTTACTCCTAGCTAGTACCATGAATGGTGAATCCATTCGATGTGTTGTATATAGTTGACAGGTGACGTCGAAGAGACTTAATAAGAACCAATAATGTTAAAGAGCAGCGCGTAGCGTTTGCCTTTACGCACAGCACTGACGTTCGTCCATCCGTAGGAATTAGGCAGAATATAGTGCCGGGATCGGGATTCAGAGGAGAAAGAAATCCGTGGAAGGAACCAAATACCCACGTGCCGGACCCACGCCCGATATCCCGTTCCCATGTCTTCCCCCCTCCCTTTTAAACCCCCTTCCCCGCGCACCTTCGTCTTCCATCATCCCTCTCCTTCCCGCCACCCCGCCACCCTTCCCTTCTTCTCGAAGCTTCTCGAACCTCACCGGCCTCTCATCATCTCATTAAGTAGTTAATTCCTTCCTTCTCCTCGAGAGCAAGCTACGCGCGCCACACAGCTTAATTAGCTGATCGATCATCCATGGACGGCGGCGGAGAAGGCGACGCGCACCCCAAGTACCGCGGCGTGCGGCGGCGCCCATGGGGCAAGTTCGCCGCCGAGATCCGCGACTCGAGCCGCCACGGCGTCCGCATCTGGCTTGGCACATTCGACACCGCCGAGGAGGCCGCCCGGGCGTACGACCGCTCCGCCTACTCCATGCGCGGCGCCAACGCCGTCCTCAACTTCCCCGAGGACGCCCACATCTACGCCCGCGAGCGCGGCTCGTCGTCTTCTTCCTCGTCGAGGCAGCAGCAGCAGCCGCCCGGCGGGAGCAGGGACGTGATCGAGTTCGAGTACCTGGACGACGAGGTGCTGCAGGAGATGCTCAGGAACCACGACGAGCGGAAGAAGAAATAGAATTAGTATAATGCGCGCGTGTGCATCGATCAGCAGCGCAATGAGCTTACCGTTACGTTACAGTACGCGTGTGTATTGTATGATCAGGCAGGCAGGCGACAAGCAGCTAGCTAGCAGCTGTGTGCCAATGCAAGATCTCACTCAACTCCACCAACTACTACTAACTAATTTGAGGATTTCCTAGCCTTTTTCTTAAAAAGAAAAAACTAATTTGAGGATTTCATCTATGCATACATATATGATGATGATCGGTCCGCCGTAGCATGAGCATTTAATTAATTTCCCCACCAGTTGGTCGATAACGTACGGTCGTTTCTCTGAATGCATGGTTGCAGATGCAGTGGCTGCGCAGCGCTGGATGAAACTTCGACGAATCTGCTGTGTGCATGCGTCCCTGCATATGTAATGCTCCTTCCGCGCGCGCGGAGACGCCGGCAGCAAGCATACATTGATCTGATCGATTCACTTATTGCAATCGGTTTCTTATGTAACCTGCATAACTGTTCGTCATCAAGTCACCAACAGAAGTCAGCCCCTAATAAAAAAAGCTTTTATTCACAAAAGGAAGTTGCTCTCCATCCGCGCGCGCAGGGCATTAGTGGTCACAAGTACAACAGATGAAATGATTTCTACACTGAACAGCACTTAACATTAGCACTAATGTTGAAAACTAAGGGCACCTGATAATGTGGAATTACTGCAATAGATCAATAACCACCGACAAGAAATCATGCTTCAATAGGCGGACGAGGACAGACTGCAGATAGTAGGATGGTGTTATTTGGAGTGAGTCACGTGACTTTACTCTTTACTACAAATCCTACATCTCTAGCCAAACTTTGCCTAAGGTGTCATGGAGAATTTGCCCACCACAATTTAGGTAAGTTTCACTCACAAAAAGTGGCACAGTTTCACAAACAAATGAGTCTATGACACGTGGGGACACCTTAGGCAAAATTTTGGTATGAAACAAACAGCTACTCCCTCCAATTTTATTTTGATGTCGTTAGGACATGATGTTTAGTGCAAATTTGCACTAACTTTTGTGCCCGAACGACTTCAAAAACAAAACCGGAGGTAGTACATATATTGTGGTAAACTGTGACAAAATGTGGCTATGGATCAAACAGACCCATAATGGTACACGCCATTTAGAAGAAACAACCCCTTGTGCATGTTTTAGAAAAAGGAAACAAAGTTCCTTACATTTCAAAAGATGTCTTATAATTTTGGGGAGAGTCTATTACCATGCACGATATCCAACCCCATGTGCACAATATTCTTTTTATTATAGGGACTGCTAATAATACAACGCCAATGTTTTAGAAAGCTTCCAACTATTGATTTTTCGGCTATCCAATTTTAAATCATTGTCAAGATTAGATTTAACTCTATACAAAAAAAAGAACAAAGTGTTTTTATGCGCTCTAATACCTGAATCATTATATCATAGTTACTTAAAAATGAAACAAAATATGATTATAACATAAGTAATTATAGTGTAAACTAGATAATTGTAACTATATAGTGTTATGCAAGAAAAATGTATCTGTAGTGTAAAAAAAAAAAATCATGTGTGAGAATCCTCTAAATCCATACGAGGTCTTTTTTCCCCTTAATATATGATCTCTCATAAATCTATGTGTGGCAAGTCCTATATTTGGGTCAAGGAATGAAAATATAAAGGGCAATTTTGCTGTAGAACACTGCTTAATGTAGGTTTTGATCACAAGACACTATCAAAACTGATTTTAGTTGTAGAACTCTGAGAAATTGTGATATTTGTCTTCAGGCTTTAGCTGGAAAAAGAACAACTATCAATCTTTTTATCTTGATGCACAAAGTAAGTTACAAGTCAAAATTTTGTGTATAGAGGCACATTCTGTGCTCATATTGCTTTTTTACAAAGTATTGTTTCATTGTTTGCATACTTTGGTTTAAAATAAGTATTTTTTCTTGTCTAAAAGATATATACAAAATAAAAATATTTAATAAAAAATGCATGAATGTAGAATGTAGCAATGCATCTGTATGCAAATTTCAGCTGGTTAGGCATTTTGTATATTGAGATAAAAAAAGTTGACAATTGTCCTTCTCCCGGTTACATTGTCTGAGTGTTCAGTAGACAAACGTCACAATTCCTCATTGTCCTAAAGCTAGCTAAAATCAGATTTTGCTGTGTCTTATGGCCAAAATCACAATAAGCAGTGTCCCATATCAAACTTTCTCAAATAAAATATCCAATGTTCTGGACGCAGCCAATGCTATGTTCTAGTCGCATCCAAATTTCTTATTCGACCAGATGGCATGGCATCTCAATTCCAGTAGCCCTACTCCACAATCTTCTAGCTAGTTAGCGTGTTTGAGTTGAATTGCCCTAGTAAAGTTCTTAGTCAATACCAAATCGGGTGTTCTGCTTGGGGTTTGGTTTGTTACTGGAAATTCAGCTAATTTTTAATTAATTAAAGACCAAGCAGGACCTACGCCACGCGTGACCTCATACGTCAACATCCAAACCTTTCTATGCATCTTCTGCGCCTAAAACCAATCAAAACCGCTCCGCAATTGTTTTATCAGGTTTTCAAAGATTTTAAACCAGAAAAAATCGTCCTGCTTGGGGTTCGGTGTTTTATTGGCCTGGCTGAGAATGTATTCGTTTTAGCAAATTACAATTGTCCATATGCCTTTGATTATACCTGTAAGTCCTCGCAAAAAAAAGATTATACATGTACAAGAATAAGGGAAAAGAAAAGAGAGGGAAATATTTAGGGAATTCACAGGTTTGGGTTGTTCGCAGTCAACAGTGGGCTTCGTTGGGCTAGAGTGGGCTTTCCGATTTGCTGCTTTATATCTCGGAACGCGATGTAGAGTACCAATTAGTGGAAATTACGTGTTAGCTCAAAAGAAAAAGTGGAAATTACGCCCTGGAAAAGGACAAGCAATGAATATCCTGAAGTAACAATCCGAAAGGGAGCAAGAGTTGACCAAGCTAGCTCCTAACAGTTTCAGTTCAATGAAAATCAGTGCATTTAAGATTACTATAACAAGCAGGCAGGTATGCAATTTCATTTCAAGCCAAAAGAAACTAGCAAGCCGTGGCAATAACAAGCAGGCAGAAAGCAGCAAAAGAACTCACTTTCTGAGCAGTCTTGGTCTTCATCACCGGACTGCACCTACTTGCTCTGAACGCTCTTAAATATGCGATTGGTGAGACTGCTCTGAACTTGCACTGCACTGACGATCTTCTCTCTGAACCTATATCTCTTCTTCTTCTATGACTGCAGACTCTGATCGCGATTCTAACCTTCTGATCTCTTCTTGATCCTGTGGCTTCTGAATTCATCACACAGAACCTGATCACTTCTCGCCCTCTCTCTTATTCTGATCTTTGTCTTCTTTTCTGAGATCACCAGGCATGCTCTGATCTTTGTTGCTTCGCATCTCATTCTTCTAAAAACATAAAAGGTTTTGGTGTTGGCGTCCAATAACGATCCGAACCGAAACATAAAAGGCTCGCGTTGCATAGAGTGTATTCAGGACGTGCGTCCTTGCATCCTGCCTTCGATCTCTTCCTCACTGTCGAGAGACGTAGGAGTACATCGCATCGAGGTCAAGGTGGTGCTGCCGTCGAATTGCCCACCCCTTCGTCTCCAGAACAACTACTTCCCGGACAGCTCGATCATCGTGGACCAACCCTTTCGGCGCCCTCGCCAACGCTGCCCACTTGTGCAAGAAGCTGGAGAAGACCAGACAGAGCACGGGAGAGAAGGTGTACAGGGATAGGGGAGAAGACGGTCCCGAATGTGGCTGATGACAAGTATTTAGGCCGCCGTCACCATCTTCGCCTTGAAGAAGTGGTTGCCATCGCCTCCGGCCCTCCCGGGTTTGCCGCACTTGGTTAGCATCACCTCGTGGCCGCGTTTTTTCTTTTTTTCTTTTTGCGAGGAAATTTTGAGGGCAACCTCGTGGCCGCGTTAGATAGGACTGAGCGTTCCAGGTACTCTTCTTCCTCTGCCCGCTGGTACGTTGATTTGATTAATAGAAGTGTCTTGTTCAGATAGGCACTTCTCTATGTTTTATTCAGTTGGACTCACGATGGCCTGATCGGCTGATCCTCACGATATCTACTTGCTGATGGTTGTGCTGCTGTGCTGGACAGAGAAGGGAGGAGGTCGAAAGGAGAACGAGAGGTTCACAGTATTTTGATCAAGTCTAGGTAATGAATTCAGTTCATTTGTTTCATCTGTTTTTTTTAATTATTAATTAAAGGCACGGTGTAATGAATGTTATTGTTCGTGCATATTGTCAGTTTGTCACATAGCAATGCGAAGTACCACGAGTGCATAAAAAAACTGCAAGCATGTATGTTTTTATATTGATTCAATGTTACTTTTAGTAGTTTCATTCAACTCACAGTAATCTCTATCTATTTGATATAGGTGAAAATCTGAATAGCCATGAATACCACTATGTACAAATGGCACAAATAAAACATCTTGATTACAGACACGTAACTAAAACACGTCTTCAATCTGTCTTTTCTAATCTAAATTGTGAAGATTTCTTGACCTGACGTCATTCCACGTCATCAATTAGTGTAATTACCGTCCGACTGAATTAGGAATGAACATGAACCGTCAGATAAGGATTAGGAAAACTGAGCTGACGTTGGTACGATTCGGCCCAAAGTCTGGAGCCTTCCCCTGCGGCTGCGCCTCTCGCCCCGCCGTCGCCACCGTGTTCGCAGCCCCGAACCCCGCGCGCAATGGCCGTCACAGCCGCCGGCATCTCCCACGCTCATAGCACCATCTAACTGCCGGCGGCACAGTTTTGCCGTCTTGCGCGAGGGCAATGTGGCTTGCTGCCGTCGTTTTCTGTAGCGGGTCGCCAAGCAACTAAATGGATGGACGGCGATTTCCTTGAGCTATCGCCTCTATGTGCTTGGAGCAGCCCAGCCACGGGAGAAGCACAGCTGACGCAAAATTCTACGTCCTGCTCCTAGACTTTCGCCGTTTGGTGTCCTTCAGTTCATTGAACTCCGATGCTGCAGCTGTCGGTGCACCTCTCCGTCTCTGCTATGCTCGCCCTCCATTTGCTGCTCTCTAGATGCTCGACCAAATGCCTCAAAGGTACAATCTGATTTACTTTTGTCTGAATCAAATGTTAGGGTTCGGCTGAAAAGCTATCAATTGAAATGCGGCTCTGCTTCAAGTGAAGCTTCTTCATATTCAGGATTGCATCAGTGTTTCCTTTTGACAGCACATGGATTTCGTATTGCACATAACTCAAATTCAATAACCTCATAGCTTGACAGAAGTTCAGCGCCTCTCTGTGGACTTTCAGAAAGAGTAGCATCCTTGCTGTCAAGTATGAATGGTCCAAAGATTTTCACTCACTAGCATTTTATCCCAACCTCATATGGACCAAGTGTAAAACCAATTGGTTTAGCATCATGCGATTGGCAATATCATGTAAATGTGTTGCAGTCTAAATCTGCAGGTTGCATTATGCACATAGAAATTCACATATTTGAGAAGCTTATTATTTTCGCTGGCTTAGTGTCATGGCCAGAGCAATAAGTCAAAAGATTTGTTTCTTATATTACCAATATCATATTGCATTTGCATATGTTCCTGCATATTATGCCAGTAACCTAACTTATCAATTAGTATATATGCCATTACCGGCAATGAACATACTTGGTGCAGAAGATATTATATTTCCTCAAATACACAATCTTATGAAATTTTAAAAGGTGCAGGTACTTAGGCAAAGGTCATGGAATTTGAGAACCCGTCCTAGAGATGCAATGCGCAATAGGTTATTGATGAGATGCCTGCCAAAATGCAAATGTCCATGGCTAATTGGCTATCTCAACCATGTATTCTGGTATCTATCATGTGCAGTGAAATTTGCTCTTTTTAAGTTTTGTGGACAACAATGACATCCAAGCCCCATAGATAATTTTTCCATTTGATCCCCTCAAAAAAAGAAAAAATAAGTTGTCCATTTGTATATGTGACAGAACTTATGATGAACAAGAACCGTATAATCTTTCAAAATAAAAGCAAGTAACCGTATTGTCTTTTGCATAGGAAGGGACAATCGTTGAACTGAGTGTCTACAATACTACATGTTGATGGTAATGTCTATATGGGTCTTAATGATAGCTCTGTGTACCCCTCATTTGAACTTTTTTAACTCCTATCTGTAGCTCCTGCTCGAGCATCTATCTTGGCATATATTCTATTTCATCATGAACAACCTTCTTTATCGGGCCAGCCTCTGCTATAGAATCCGGTAAAAGCTCGATTTTGCAGCTTGTGCTCACACGTTGAGAAAAGGTAACGGATTCTCCTGTCCCTTTACTCAAAAGCTGTTTCGGAAAAGGACTTTTTTTCCTTATGAGCAGAAGCAGAAGCTGGCCAATAAGCCTTGCCAAAGAGGCACTCAATGAATGTCAGATCTCCTTTTTTTTTTTTTTATGGGCTGGGGCAAACGACACATTGCTAAGATGTCACACAAATCATATTCATGCATTTTCAAACTTCATGAAGCCAGTTCGATTTATTTGGTCAATTCCTGTCAAATTATCAATAGTGTCAGTGATTCACATGCATGATCAAGTGAGCCCGACACGGGCAGAAGGGAAACAAAATACATTCTGAAACTTAAGTCTCTCCTTCCTTGCTGCTAACAAAAATAAAAAAGGGTGCCTTTGAATATGCATTTTTCTCCTTAAATGCCAATCTTTACACCTGCATACAACCACTTGATTTGTACATAAAGCTGGATATTACAAATTTAGTTTTTTTAATACAATAGAAGAAATACTATACTATATAATTTGTTGTATAAATATACTTGTATTTTGAAAAGGTTACCACCTTTTATACCTTTTTACAATAAACCAGGTAGATGAGTTGAATCCCGCCAGTGCATGTATAACCATGTACCTGGACATAATCAGTAGTGGGGCAATAGAACACAAGCAATGGCGTGCCCTTTTTATATTAATTGATATCATTCCATTATTTCCATGACCTTTGATTTTTAATTTTTATTTGTATAAGGGGAGCAAGTGGCTTCAAATTGCCTTTGATATTGCAAAATGTTTTCAGAGAACATGCTTTCTGATAAATTTGTGCCGATAACAAAAACACTAGAAAGTTGCTGCCGATGATGGTTCAAATTGCATTTAATTTTAATATGTAGCTCATCAGGTAGTCTGTTAGAAGGACGAGATCATACTAACCACAGAAAAAAAAACAAGTTAGCACCTTTTGTAAAATCATTTTCAGTGTCGATGCTGGCTTGATCAGATGAGATTTAGTAGTGCATGCATTTGATTGTCAAAGAACCTCATTTTGATTCACATGCAATGTAATATGGGTCACAGCACGGGGTGCGCCAAACGGCGCACCATTTTTCTAGTTTTACATTGGACTGTATTTTTTTTTGCATGGGAACAAATAAATAGGAGACGTGGTTTGGTTGGGCCGCGTCTGGCGTACAAAAGGCCCTGTATAGTGGGAGACACTAGTTTACAGCCCGCGTCTGGAAAGGTTGTGGTACCGAACTTGGCCAGTTAAAGATGTACCCTTCCGTCCTAAAATAATTGACGTTTTAGCTCTTGACACGTAGATTAAGGAAAGTTGATAAAGGTCGGTGCGCAGGAAACGAGGAGAGAGGTAGAGATAGGGATAGAGATGTATTGGGAAGAGAAAAAGGTGCATCGGGAAGTGAGAATGTTAATTATTTTGAAAAAACTAGATGAGGCTAGGATACCAAGTAAACTGGAACGAAGGGAGTAAGACCTTGTGGATGGATGTTCCACCAATAAACAATTCGGGCATTGTAATGCAATCAATTCCTTGCACGAGGATCTCGTCTAGCTGCATAATCTGCATGACGTCGATCTAAAAGGAAAAACTCTCTGAACAGGGCTTATCCTCGCCATCGAATTTCTTCGGGGATGTGCGATGGTCCCTCTCTCTGTATTCGCTCAGTATTCTTATTTTTCTTGTCATGTATAGCTAGCTGTGGTCCATAGGTGAGACAAACACTCCAGTGCAACTGTGCAGTTCCCACCCATGTGCGCGCGCCCTCTCTCCAGTCTCCACCCAATTGCGATTCCCCTTTTCTTCTCTCTTCTTCCGGCAAATCGGTGAGCTCGAGCGCACCTCAGTCCTCATCCATGGCGAGAGCGACCGAACCTAGAGTTTGAGCCAGCATTCGTACGTTAAACTTCCTTCTCCTCCCCATGTCTTCGTCCCTACCTCAGCGATGGCAAACCCAAGCCTTACCAGCCGCCATTATCACCATAGTCCTCCGCAACCCCCACAGCCCCAGCAAGCAGCATTGCCGCCCACAGCAATCACCGACAAGCACTTCTTCTCATTTGACAATCTTGTTGCGGATCCCCTTCTCCTCAGGCGTCACTCGTCAGATTGTGATTCCCCATCTCTATTTTCTCTGTTTTTATTTAACCTTTTGCTTATTAGTGGAAGGAGTGGAACCAGCGGGCTCTGCTCCATCTTGACTCTGTATCCACCCCGTTTATTAGTTACAGCTTCATCTTCATCGATTAATCACTATTCTCCTCCCAATTAATTCCATTTTTCGCATTATGTGAAAGAAAGGCCGTGCGGATTTATGTTTATTTCAATTTGAATGGTATTGTTGATTTTACATACAGATCTCTTGTTCGCCCCCCTTCTGGTAGCGAATTCTTGGTGCTGGAATTCGTTACACATGACCTCAGGTAATAAAGCTAAAAGAGTTCACTGGGTAAACGATCCTTATAATCGAAACAATCATGTTTCAGTGTCCATTGTTGAGCTTGTATTGCGACTAGTATTCAACAATGTAGAACTCTGTACTGCCCATAGTTCTGCATTTCTGGTTAGTATATGTATGCCAGCAGTTTCTCGTTAGTATATAATGATAGATATTTCAGCATGTAATTGGATGAAATACTGTTCAAATTTCTTGTTAATTCAAAGACTATTTCGTGTTCTAATAGCATTCAAATGAGTACATTTCTTTTAACTTTTGTCACACTATTGATGGTCACTTCTGCTGCACACATTGTTACTATATAGCTAGTTTGACCATTGAACATTACCTTATTTCACTGACCAATATTACTTCTGCCTTTACATGGCGGTCTGTTTTGAGAATCTACTTAGTCATATTTAATCTATAGCTAGCAAAAGGCTAAATGTTTCCGGAGTGTATCTAGCTGCTACTTGATATTTAAGCCACTAGTTCATGCTCAATATACCTGTTATATATTGATATCTGAAATAATGCTTCAGATATCTCGTCGTTCTTTTATGTATTTATTCAATTGTCAATTCTTAATAAATGCTATATATGGAATTCAGGGTCTTTCGAGATTTGCTGAGAAGTTTTGTACTTCAGATTAACAGAGAAGGTATTCCAAGATTTGGTAAGAAGTGCTTTGTCAGGCATGCTGTTGTGCACCTCTCGGCTAGCAGCCTAACTCTTCAGTCAAGTTCTATTTTAATATAACATCCCTCAAAAAAAAGTTCTACTTTAATATACCATCCCTTTATTTGTTATGATGAACCTTAAGTTCACAAGGATTGAGCCAAATTTACTGCATTTTAATATATGATTTTAGTCTATACGAGGATACCCTTCTCTACGATGATGGTAATCGTGACACCAAAACAAGAGATATGCAAAACTGCTACTGCAGTCCATAATTTTTAGTAGATGACTGTAGTCTATACTTGGTTCCTTGTACCAATGCTTGTACATGTAGCGACATAATTTTGATGAATCTTTTTAGATGACTGTAGTCTAAGGTCTATACTTGGCATTTTGCACCCGTGCTTGGGCATGATGCAACACATTTTGATGAAACTCTTGTGTATAAGAGGCTTTTAGGACTATACTACTAGTAGTGGATGTAGAGATCCGTTTGTTCATTGTTCTAGACTGTAGAGTAATCTTCATTTTATTAAAGCAAGAGCTCTGCATGTTCAAGTCTGAAGTTTTAGCCACAGAAAGAAGAGAATGTTCATCTGCAGAAATAAACTTTAGCCTGTTAGTAGCAAATATCCATAGTATGGTTGCTCCAAGTTTCCATCTATTCAAGACATTTATTTGCAAAATATCTAGTTGAGAGTGTATTATTAACTGGAATGCACCCCTGTTAATCCAGATCTCTACAAATTTGTTATTCAAACTGTCAAATTCAATATTGGTTGAGGGTGACAAGAAATAAAGATTGCAATGTTGGTTGAATTGTCAGTTGTGTCCCTTTCATACTCCCATGCTTATATACCATTTGAAGTACTGCAACTTATTTTCGTTTTTTTCTTGGATCTTATCTGATAAATTATGTACTTGTGCCCCCCTTCTTAATTATTATATGTTTACATATATACATATTTCTTTTTGCAAACTTTTAGTGCAGAGCATTGCATCCTGAGTATACGTTTGTAGTGGTCACAGACTCATACGAACAAAATGTCTAAAATGTACTCTTGTTTCCTTCAGTAACCAATGATGCATATTTGAACATGTTCTTGCAGATTACAGATTGAAGAATGTTTGTGGACTGTTCTAAACTTGCATATTCAGAAGAGGGTTGTGCTGATGCAACGGCTACATCCACGTCCCATGGCTTTAAGTCCACAACACTCTTGCCTTGCAAATTTCGCCCACTTACATTTGAGCACTCCTGCTGTATCTCTGAAAAAAGTACTTATGGAGCATACCTCTTGTATTTTGTTGTAGTTGTAATGGACAAGAACTAAACTGTAGCATTGACCATTATTTCTATTAGAACTAGCTAAATACGTACGTTGCCATGACACGACAAATGCAAATGATTACATGTGAATGTAACGTCCACGTAAGAGTTTTTTGTTCACTTCCTTTCCCTCCCTCTCAGGCATACTTCTTCCAATCATTAAAGAGTCAAAACCAGAGAGCAGCTAACCTAATGGGTGTTATAGATATTCCAGTTTGTCCATTTGGCTGTACAACAAATGAGACTATACATCCGTATAAAAAAATGATATTATACATAATCTACTCTTCTACTGTACCAAGGCAAATAACGTTTGGCATCACCTGGGTTAGCAACAAATCAGGCTGTCAATGTTCGCAACAAATCTGTCTAAAATTAATTCACTTTGGCAACATTATCTTCGACATACATACATCATAAAATGTGGATGACCAACTCATCAGTATAACCAGAAGATTAATGCCATAAGTCTACTAACAATGTTACTACTGGATGCATGTCCAAGAGCATGTCATATCATCAAAATAAGAAATAAAACGGCTTCAGGTGGACCTCGGTTTCAGCTATTCATAACTATATCAACAAAATTACAACTGTCAGGCCAACTACTATCACTTGAACACACAGATATATTAATTGTAGAGGCAACACCTCCAGAAGTCAGAAATGACAATGAAGAATTTTACAAAAACCAGGCAACAGAGGCTCACTGAACTACCATTACAGAAATTTCTCATTGTACCTCACAATAAACTCAGCTAATGAATTGAAACCTTCACTTAAACCTGAAAAGGAAAAGCACAGGTTCGTCGTCTTTAGCAGGTAGCGATGAATCCAAAATAAATGCTTTTGATCGACAGGTTTCTCTTCAATGAAACTGCATATGTTTGTTCACATACAAAATTTCAATTAGCAATGTTGAATAAACTGGTCAGCCATTTGAAATATGCACATGGATGCTTTACAGATGTTAGAACCGTCACCTGAGACCCTGCACGTTTGGGTTCAGGCTTAAAGAGACATCTACTTTTATTTTCCAAGATTACAGCCCGACAAGAAATGCTGAAAAGTAAACTAAATGGCTGACACCCACCATTCATTTAATTAGCCTGTTTGTGTGCTTGTTATTCCTTCTGAGCATGTATTTATTGCGAGTTATGATGTGCCCCAACCCAATCATTCATTTAATTAAATGACACCCACCATTCATTTAATTAGCCTGGGAGGCTGCTTCGCCCCTCTAGGCCCACTTAAAATCAATACGGTATTTCTCCAAAATCACACGAGTTGCCCCTGCCTATTCTTCTCTCCCCCGACTCCTGCTCGCCGATTGCCGCCGCAAGCGCAGCCTTGGGCGGGGGAGCGGCGGCTCAGGAGAGAGAAGGATAAATGGACGAGAAGAACAGAGAGGAAAAGAAGACATCATGAGGAGGATGCGAGTGGATGAGAACACAAGAGGATTTTTATTGGGATTGGTAAATTTTAGATAATGCTAATTATTGGTAAAATCTGATAATTTTTAGATAATGCTAATTATAAAAATGTTCTTCCCGAGTGCTGTGGCACCAGGGTAAAAGGTTAAATTCAGTCATTTAGCACTAATCTTTCACCTAAATGGCACCACCTAAACACAATTGTTGGCACCACCTAGGCAGTGGCACTCGGGTCATCGGACTGATAATTTTATTGGGAGTGGCAGGAAGGGTGAGTGCAACCACTGTCTGGATTGAAACCACTGATTGTCTGAATTGGAACCATTGAATGTTCTGAAATGAAGCGAATGTCTCTTTTAATGACAGGTTGGATGATACATGTTTCTTATGGGAAATGGGACTGGGTCAATATATTCCGGGCACGGAGGGAGATTTTGTTGTTCCATCATATACACTGCATGTTGAATACTTGGTGTATGTGATTATGTGTGGCACCTTATATATGTGAACCTTGTGAAACTTCAAATTTGTTAAGGTAATCCAACTGTGATGTGTCTGTGTCTGTGGATCTTGTGTGAATGTGACTGTTGTGTGCTAATATAGACCCTTTTGTGCAAATATGAAATTGAAGTATGAAATTAATGCTCATTCTTTCAAAAAAAAAAAAAAGATATAATTCAAAATAAAAGAACCAGGAAATTAAACATTTGCAATTTTTGGAAAATAATTGAAGTATGCTTCAAAAGAAGGGCAAAATCGTCTTTTCACCCTCAACTTAACACCGTTAACTTTTAAAACTAACGGAAGGGCCACATAAGAAACTCAAAATTGCTTTTGGTCCTAAGAAGGAAATTCAAACGTGAGAGAGCCATAGAAGGCAGTCTCATTTGTTTCCGAAGAAGCCACCGACACAACCCGAGCCTTCCAAACAGGCCCTTATGTAGAGCAGCAAGCGTGGTTCAGAAGCTGTGCGCAGCGCGCGTGGTCGATTTCAATTTCGGTGTCAGAAAATTTGAAGTTCACCAGCAGGTAAGCGGGCGGGCAACTGAGGAAGGAAGGGGGAGGCAGGTCAAACCTGTCGGCTGCTCCGCCCCAAGCGCATCACGTTGACGGTCTTTGCTACTTCGCGCCGCCTGCATACAGTAGTCGCATCCGCCGTCGCGCCTACTCGACTTGTACTCCCGCTGTCTTCATCTCTTGATATATAGCAATCCCCACAACTTCCATGCCTACTATGTTGCACCGAGGTATGCAACTGCCTTGGGAAACTCAAGCGACGGCCCGAGGTGGCCGACCCCATGGTGTCGAAGTCGCTGCTACAGCCCTTGACGAGGAGCGACGCGATCAAGGCTGCGGTGTGGCTTGGGACGGTGGGCGGCGGCGGCGAGAGGGTGAGGGAGCGCCGCCGCTGTGGCGTGGATGCCCCCGGGATCCTGGGTGCCTATTAGGGGAGGATAGCAGCAGGGATGCGACGCCGCCGCGCAGCCCGATGACGGCGTTGTGACTGAGGGTGGTGGCGGCGAGAGGATTGAGATCCTCCCGAGAGGGCGAGGGAGTGAAAATTTTTCTCCCTCGTCTCTTTTTTTTTTACGCTTTTATTCAAACTCAGAGTAAGCAGAGGTACAAACCCCGTCCCGGGGGGTTAGCAGCCAAATGTGTCACCCTACTGAAAAATAAACAGAACCTTTTACAAGTCTATGTCTATGAGCATCAACATTTGAACTTCTTCGTTCATGAACGATGTCAACATTCCCAAAGCTTGTAATCATTCGCCGTCAATGGAAGTGGCGGCGGAGGCGGAAATGAGAGGAGATGTGTGACATCCTGGCAGGGCTTAATAGGATTGATAGAATACTCATGTCAACAAGTTGCAACTTTTTTTCCAGAAGCTCATCTCGAAAGAACTCCGAGGTAGTAATTTCGGGATGGGTGACCGACCGGAAAGTTCTTCCCAGGTGCGCTCGAGTGAGGACAAAGTGCGTAGAAAAGACTTGTGTTGGTCTGTGAGGACAGTCTTGAGATCCTAGAGAACTGCCAGGTGTGAGCGGGCCTGGCTCGGGGAGCGGGACGTTACAAGATGGGCGAGGAAGAAGAAGAGCTAGGACAATTTCTCCAAAAAATTGTTCATAGGCATAATACCGGTGTGCTCAACGTTTCATGGGTATTTTATCGAAACCTAATGTTAGGAGGGCATTCTATCGAAGCCCCTTAATTTCGTGGGTGAAATAGCAAGGCGACACGTGAGACTCGGGATCCCACATGTCGGCGCAAAAAATCTGTGCAGAAAGCTATACGACGGACCACGACCATCACCATCACCAACCTGTAATTTGAAGTATGGTAAAGATTGGGAATTTCAAGTTATTGGCTCATTCTGTTATTGAAGAAAAATCAGTATATGTCTTATTTAGATTGGAGTTCTTGTTCCTTGCTACCCAAAAAAAGGAGTCACCAAAACACTGAAGTTGCTAGAGGAGTTGCTAGTGAACTGAATTGTTGATATCGTCCTGTTTCTACCTGTACCGTATTTTTGTGAGCTTTGGTTCAGGATATGTTGTTGGCGCCTACTGATAGTTTAATCATCTCTAGTAAACCTAAAAATCATGCACAGATTGTTCTTTAGGCTGCAGTCAAGGATCATAGTGAGGTGCAGGCAGAGAGGTGGAGGATGTTGCTGGTAAAAGAAACCATTCATAATTTTTCTTTGTATTCAATTCATAAGAGTGAAAAAAGTTTAGTTTGGTGACATAGCTATTAAAATTGGGGTTATTTAGACTGGCGCCATTACACAGAGTTGAAATGCCATTGCAAATATGCCATTATGTACGCCTGGAGCTCCGATGAGCCTACCTTAGGCCGTCGTACTTTCGTATATATGAAAATGCCCTCGTCCTTGGCTTATGCAGGTGCCCTCGGACGGCCTAAATCAGAACATGTGCATGCAGAGAGATTTCATATACATTAGCAAAAAAAAAAAAAAGAGAGATATCATATAAATGGAGTTAAAACACACCTACACGGCGAAGAAACACACTTCCAACCAATAAGAAGACGCCAACTAGGCAGCACACGGACGCCAACTAGGCAGC
This sequence comes from Eragrostis nindensis, assembly GCA_012490785.1. Classification (NCBI taxonomy): domain Eukaryota; kingdom Viridiplantae; phylum Streptophyta; class Magnoliopsida; order Poales; family Poaceae; genus Eragrostis; species Eragrostis nindensis. The sequence goes on from JAAXCT010001235.1 coordinate 183,080, forward strand.
ACACGGATTGGAGGGCCCATGAGCAGTACCAAACCGACTCAAATTACTACCTCTGTTCTTAAATTGATGTCGCCGTTAATTTTTTAAGTTACGTTTGACCTTTTCGTCCTATTCGAAATGTTAGTTCAAATTTGAAAAATGACAAGTTATGTTTAAACTTTCTTTAGTGATAAAACAAATCATAACAATTTATGATAGTTTTTTGAAAAATGAATAAGACGAATGTCAAACATAAGTCTAAAAGTCAACGGCGACATCAATTTAAAAACGAAGGAAGTACGTGTCAAGTCAACCAGATCTAACATCAGAGCTCTCCTATCAGTGTCCACGTCGAAAGACGGCGCGAGTGGTGCAACCCACAGGTCGGCTGACCCCCTAGGTCGGTCGACCCAGTCTGGAGAGCCCTGCATGCACCTGGCGATACCCGTGGATTGCTTAAGATAGCGGGAAAAGGCTCCATGACATTTGCGCGCTCTATACAACTCGTTTGGTCGTCGAAAGGAATAGTTCAGAGAATATTTCCTTATTCGTAGGAGGCATCTCCACTTTTCTAAGGCACCCATCCACTATAAATAGAGGGGTGTGCCCCCTCACTCCAAGGCACACAAAGAAGCAATTTTCTCTCTTGTATTAGTAGTAGTTTTCAAGCTTTAGTGGAGTTATGTTTAGAATAGCGCTCTCTCTATTCTCCAAGTCCTCTTAGAGAATTTGGTATGTCTTTTGTATCTCTTTTTCTTTGTAAGACTTTGTTCTATTCAATAGTATTTTTTTATATAGTCTTGTCTTGGCTAAAAGTTTCTTGTTTGGTTGTGGATCTTTGGCTTGCTTATATAAATAGAATAATCATATGAGTTAGTGTCATTTACGGAGGCAGTAAAGGAAGGGTAAACTATAGAATATGAATGATTCATTACCAAGAGGAACGATTGCCTTTCGTTGTTTTATTTAAAAGGTAGTAAAATATCTTATTGGAAATCAAATACAAATCTCCTTTAATGTAACACATTTATTTCTGTAACCGAAGCACCTGCTGGCTACTTTCTACGTTCTCTGATTTAGTAAATAATAATCACCGGATGCATACATGCTTTCTTTGGTACTAAAGTCATTGAATCAAAGCCATGAAAAATAAATTTCTGCAGGTTTATTAGGAAAAGGAGGTTGCGGTTGCGCCATCCGTGACTTAAAACCCAAAAACAGATAAGGAGACCAAAGAACCGGAATTCCTGGTATCGGACAGCAGTTTGGGTAATGGTATTCGATAACCGATTTTTTTGCTCTTAGTTTGGGTAACCCTCGGGTACAGAAAGGCCGCAGGGATGAGCAACCGAGTAGAGCAGGAGAAAAATTTCAATGTACGCGAATAACAGTCCATGTTTTTTTCTTTGTTTTATTAGTACTTTGGAGAGTACATGCCAGATTGGCTTAATTAAGTCACTACCTGCCGCATCATAAAAATTTCTCAAACTTTTTTCTCAAAACAAAAAGAAATTATCAAATTAAAATTACATATACAAATAGATATTTAAAAACCAAAGATCGATCCGATACTTAGGTACCCGGATTTTTTGGGTACTCAAAATTTTGATAAACATTTTAGTAGGCGGTAGAAACCGAAATTTAGAAAAGACTGACTTCAGGTTGACCGAACGTTGTACTGCGGCGCACGTCAGCCTGCGTACCCGAGAATAACTCCGCAATTCCTGTGAACCGGCGGCCCCCAAAGCTGGGATCCGGAAACCTAGCGTTCTCCCTTATACAGTCTATAAATAGGAACAGTCGGCATCTCTTCCCTCTTGTGTTAGTTCCTCTATCTACAGAGAGCTTTGGCCTCCATCTACGCACTATCATCAACCAAACTCTGCCAACAGGCAGTTTCATATGGCGGCGATGACTGGGAAAAGCATGTTGTTCTTGGCCCTTGCAGTCCTCGCGCTGGTGACTTCGGGTTCGGGTACATCAATCTCTCTCAATCAATACCAACTCGTTACTATTATCAGCAAAGAACGACTCGCGTGGCGTCTCTTTCGACGAAAAAATCCTGCTTGATTTTTTCTCCTAATAGTTGCAGATGGGATGCCGATTGGGTCTCCTGAGGGTGGCTTCTTGCCCGACACAGGGTACATGTATTCCCGGTAGGTAGTGGCGAGTGTCTAGAGGACTGGTGCCAAGATGTTTGCGGCAGAGGAGACACGAAGGGCAAAGGCGTGTGCGTCCCAAGAGGATGCCCGTGCATGTACTGCTCTCCTCCCAGTAACTAGTGCAAATCATTGCAGCGTTCGTGTTCTTGCAGTTCAGTTTTCATGGCTTCAATGTAATGGCGAATCGCAGGAATGCTACCAATAAAAATTAATGAATTATGCGTTCAATGACCCTTCTAGATCTGATGTTTAGAAGGCCTGCCGCTGATAGGAATTCATTAGACCCAGGAACATCCGCATTCCGCAGCAGTCATTTCCATTTTTCTGCTTTGACTCCAGTGGACTATACTACTTAAAACAACAGAATACTCAATCTGTTTCAATTTATAAGTAGTTCTGGCTTTATACCAGATTTATTGAACATTCTCTGAACCTGGACAAGCATATGTCCAGATTCAGAGAATGTTGCATGAACCTAGACACCTAAAAACATAGCCAGAATTGCTTATAAATTGAAACGGAGAGAGTAGTATATAATAATCATTATCGTTGATTGATAGGGGCAAATTCTTATTTGACTAAGGCCCTCTTTGATCTATAGGACTAACAAATACTCTGACTAAAAATTAGCTGACTAATTATTAGTTAACTAACAATTAGTCAGTTGCATGTTTGGAGTCCTGACTAATTATTAGTCCAACCTACAAGGAAATGTTTATTGTGCCCTTGACTAATTGTCGCAGACAACATGTGGTAATACGCCTTTGTGGTCTCATCTGGCTCCTCCCTATGTTCTTCATCGAATTGTGCTTCATGATAGTCATGTAACATGTCCCCAACCTCGGCATCAGCATCATAATCATCTACGCGTTGTCTCACGACCTCGAGTCTCATACGTTCGGCTTCACCATGGTAGATTCATAGGATATAATCTGCTGTAAATCCATTCTTACAAAGACGTTTACTCATGACCATCTTTGTTTGTCAACACGTGTTGTTACAACGGCTGCAGGGACACCAAGTGGCAAGCGTTCTTTTAACCTTGGCAAATGCTAGTTCCAGGAAAGCATCGGTCTTCTCAATTCATTCATCGGTCAACGAACCCTGACTTGACACTAGTACAGATCTGTTGATTTATGACGAAATTACTGTAGAACTGTCACTATTTTGGGGGTTTTCCCCGTTTTCGGTCAACTATCATGACGTTTCTGCGTTTCGTCACTGTTGCCATTCGGGTCCATGAGTCAACCCCCCTTATACTAAGGCTTAACTTAGGACAAACATGTCTTGCATTCATCTCTCCACCAGGAGTACTAACTAGCAATCTATACTTAAGCATTGACATGGGTAGGTTGTGTTTATCAACATAAGCAGCAGATATAAAAGAATGAGATGCTCCAGAATCAAATAACACAACTGCAGGGCGATCGTTTGCGAGAAACATACCGAGAACAACATCGGGGGCTTCCTGAGCATCCTCCAAAGCCACATGGTTGACACGAGCACGAGCTTGACTCTGTCCAGCAGGGGTTGCATTGTTGGCATTGCGGTTAGGAGCAGAAACTGTACCTTGGGCTGAGTTCTGATCTTGGCGCTTCTTAGGACACCTCTTGACATAATGGCTGGGGTCACCACAATGGAAACAAGCTCCTGGAACTTCAGTGTTCTGTCCCTGATTGGTCCTCTGTGGGGCGGACTGAGCAGTGCGAGGAGTCTGGGTGTTGGAGCGCTGAACCTGACGCTCAAGGGTTTAGAATCCCTGTCCAGTAGACTGAGTCCTCTGCTGGCTGTTCTGCTGGGGAGGGCGGTAGGTAGGTCCAGCTGCTGAAGATCCCAAACGAAGCCTTGAGCTGGTCCCTGTTGGCAGGTTCTTATGCGTGTAATTAAATTCATTAATTCTGCAAACACACGGATCACCATTGTAGCACTTCACCTTGGAGTATTCCAGGGTTATCGTATTTATATTTCCGCAGGGAAGTATAAAGAAAGGAAGCTAAATAGTAGCAATGCATTGCACAATTTGGAGAAATAATATATCAACTATACTTGAGACGGGGGGTCAGGTTTGCATGATAAAAGGGTTAGCACACACCATGTAATCCTAAGTGATAAAATAAAATAAAAACGTAGTATACATTTGGGAGAGCAACGAGATAGAGCCAAGACTTCCTATATGTTCATCTAGTATTTACTCTTTCTAGCAGTTAATTCTACAAAAATTATCTATTCTAGTTAAGCTTACACACATACAAGTCATGTTGTTTCGAGGCACGCACGTGCTAGGCCATGTGAACCGATGCTGCTAGTTCGACCTAGGGAACCGTACGCTATAATTAAGACCCTGCCTGTCCAACCCGGACGTGGTGGATTACAGAGACCGGTGTAGCTGTCACATACACTCGCGGCTACTATCCTCCGTGGGGTTGGGTGCCAAACGTGCATAGGCCAAGCTCTAAGCTCCATGCATACAACCCGCCTAGAGGAACTACTCTTGATCAACGGAGCAGTCCTATCTAAGAATGGAGCACAGATTTCACCAAGCGCGGACGTCATCTCCGACGGAGGCACTCTCTCGTACTCTTTAGACAACAATCACAAATCCCACAACAAGACTTCTACGAGTACTTACTTAACGGAATAAATAAACTTAATAGAAAAGAACCACTAAAAGAAATAAATAAAGATAAGCTGAATATAATTTTATTAAATAATATCTCTAAAAGAGTAAGGATACAAAGAGCTATACCAAAACTCCGAGAAGACTACGGAAGCCCGAGAGAGCTCTCACTCTACTCTACGCTACTCTAACTCCCAAAGTAACTACTAAACAAGAAGTAAACACTTGGATGAAGTGTGGTGCGATTGGTTCTGCAGCCAGCCGGGGGTATTTATAGCTTGATCAGGACCAGGGGAGCTTTATTGCAGAAGATTGAGTGGCGGGGCCGCCAAGGCAGGCCGGCCGGCCCCCCTGTGGCGGTTGGCCACCGCCTTCTGCCTCAACGCTCCTGATCACTCCCTGAAGGCGGTCTGAAGGTCGGCTACTTCGTGGGGGCGGCAGAACTGCAGTGAGGGCCAAGTAAAGGCCCAAATGGCCCACCTTCTAGAATGGTGGTGGAATCCGTTGGGCTGGGCCTTGAATTATGCGTGGTGGACCAGTTTCCAGCCCACTGGAGGAAGCCCGGGACCAGTGGCCACCAGGAGGGGCCGGCCAGCCAGGGATTTTCCCTGGCTAGGCCCACTTTCTTCTATAGTCACTCCTGCATCCAAATATTCACCAAAACTTGTGGAGTAGTGTTATTCCTAGCTACTATGCATAGAATCTTGGTGATATGCTTTTATTTACCGATAGGGTGGCGGTCAAAACATGGTTTAACGACCGCCAACAGTCCCCTGCTGACTCTGACGCTCCAGCTTGCGCTTCCTCTCCATGTTGTTCCTCCTGTTCTCAAGGACAAGAGCAGCATCACCATTCCCTGGAAATTCTGAAATGCACGGGCCTCAAGTGCATAAGCAAGTCCATCATTCAGACCCTCCAGGAAACAGTCCCTCTTCTTCTCATCAGTGTCAACCTCTCCTTGGGCATACCTGGACAGTTGGGTGAAGCTAGCAAGATACTCATTCACCGATATGGAACCCTGCCTCAGATTCTGGAACTCTCTTCTCTTCAGCTTCATCAAGCCCTCTGGCACATAGTGAGACCTGAAGCTGTCCTTGAACTCCTGCCAGTTGATACTATCTGGCTCCTCATGAGCATTCACATAAGCATCCCACCAATCAGAAGCAGGATCATTTTGGTGGAGAGATCTCTGCAGACTAGCAGATACATATAGGGGATATGCCATGTCAATAGTAGGCAAGGGTGATACAACAATGTTTTGGAAGGACAACTGGAATTTTGGGTGTCTTCATATTGTATACCCTCACCTCTTCTCATTTGCAAGGGAGCCAAACTGCTCAGTGAGACGCTTCATCAACTTTTTGCCTGATTATGACAGAATTTTTCAACTGCCATTATCACAGCCTGCTGCTGAACAGTTGGCTGCCCTTGTTGAAACAATTCAAGCCTGGAACAGAAATGAAGAGCAGAATGATCAATGGGTGTACATCTGGGGGAATGCACATTATTCTAGCAAAAGCATGTATAACCAGATTATTGGTCAGACACATGTAGCACCACCTCTTCAATGGTTATGGGAATCCTGTTGTCAGAAGAAGCATAAGGTATTCATTTGGTTGCTGTTGCAAGACCGACTGAATACTCGAAACTTACTCAGGAGGAAGAGGTTTCATATACCTTCCGTCAGTTGTGTTTTATGCACAAGTAACATAGAGGAAATAGTTATGTATTTGTTCTTTGGGTGTGCCTTCTCACAAATGTGCTGGACAGCACTCCACATTATATGGGACCTTTCCTTGCCTCTGATGGAAATGGTGCAGGAATATAAAAGTCATTTTGTTGGAGAATGTTATATGGAAGTGATTACAGTGGCAGCTTGGACCATATGGACACATAGAAATAGCATCATCTTTGATGGAGGAGTACTCAGCTTCCCGAGGTGGAAGACAGAATTTCGTTCAGCCTTCTCGCTGACGATGCACAGAGCAAAGCCAAGTCTCAAGGAAAGCATGGCTCTTTGGCTGTCTTCATTGTAAATTATTTTTTTTCTGCTTTATTTGTACATAAACACTAACCTCTAATTATCAATAAAAGTACAGCAGGGGAATTCCCCTTCTGTTTCCCTAAAAAAAAAAGCATACAAAACCTTCTCCCTATTGTTGCACTGGGCCACCTGCAGCTTCTTCTCAATGGTCTTCAGCTAGTCATCAGCATCCATTGGATCCACAGAGTGAGAAAAGGTAGGTGCCTTGGTCCACTGGAATGCTCCAAGCTTGTCCCTTGGGGGGGGGGGGGGGGGGGGGGTGCCTGCTGCTGGGGCAGCTGCTGCATCTGGACCATATTCTGCTGCATGGTCTGAAGGAGCTGGGTCTACACAGCCAAAAGCTGCTCAAAGGTAGGGGGTGCTGGGCCCTCATTGTTGTTGTTAGCTCCCCTCCTAGACATCTGATAAGAGGAGAAAGGTGTTGTAGGCCTGATTTTGAGAGGCGCTAGGCGCTAGGCGGGCGGTGACCCTCCGCCTAGAGCCTAAGCGTGCTTAAGCGTTTCTAGGCGTTGCCTAGGCGTTTTGTACTGTAGCGAACTTTTTCCAAAAATTGTAAAAATGTAGAAGTTTATGCATCACTAGTTCCATGAAACATTCATAAGAAAAAATACAAGTAATTGATTTGCTTAGTTCAAAATTAGAAGATACATAAATAGAGTAGAACTCAGTTCAGGTCTTGATCTTCCGCAAAATCATGTTCTTCATACTCGAATTTCTCTTCTACATGAAGGTATCTCATTCTTGCACTTTGACACCAATCTACAATCCAGACGTGCAATTAACAAACAATGTACTGATATAAGTGCCGATGGAGGCCATACTCATGTGCAGTGGATCAGTACACGAATCAGAGAAGTGAAGAGAAGGAGCAGATAAGAAAGGAGAGAGGATCTCACATTGCTTGCCAGACGAGAAGTTGGGTGACGCCTGGGATCGATGCAGGAAGACGACGAGCAGCTCAGAGGTGCAGACACGCAGGAGCGGCGCGGAGCAGGGGATAGATGAGAGCTTGACCTCAGGTCCGGCGGCGGCGGCCCGAACTCCGACGGCTCGACCCAAGATTCAGCGACAAGTTCAAGTTGGCCATCTAACCCTAGGCACGTGGCCTCCCATTTATTTGGCTGCCGCCGCGAACTCCCACTGGCGCCAAATCCATCTCCCGCGATGCGCCAAATCGATCTCCCGCCGAGCGACCTCGAGCGCTGAGGCGGCCGCTTTTCTCCGCCTTGCCCCGCGTACACCCGCCTGTGCGACGCCTTTTGCCGCCGAGGCGTTCTCAGCGCGTAAAGACCGCGTATCGCCTGAGGCGAGGCGTTCCAGTCACGCCTAGCGCTTCGGCGCGCCGAGGCGTACGCGGAATAACGCCTTCCAAAACGTGGGTTGTAGGTAAGACAACATCAACAGGGTAGAACAGATTATCAAGGTATAAAGGAATCATGAACTGAATTGGAAACAAGATACAATAAAGCTTGGATGGATATGGAGAATGGTATGGTGTAAAAGAATTAGCAACGATCAAGGTAAAAGACTAGATGGATTTCAAGAAATTTCGGCAGCAACTTGGTGTAAAATGCGATATATCAAGGTGGCAGATAGATATAACAAAAATGATATAGCAGAATTCAACAATGCATCAAGACCAATAACCAAAGATTGCATAACAAAAGGACATTCCACAATGATTCATGTCAACAAATAGATATTACATCTCCATGATATAAGACAACTCAACAACATAACCAGATTGATAAATAGATATGAATGATATAAGGGTCTCAAGATTGTGCATAAAGCTAAAGATTCAAGAAACCCAAGAGAATATAACCCAAGTATTAAGTCTCTAATAACTTAACTATATTAAGATATGCCTGTAGGACAAGTCTTACATCACATCACACTCAACCAAAGATCCAAATCAAACATAGCACACACTACAACTAGACAAGCATAGTTCACACCAAAGGACAAAAAAGATGTGATAAAACTCACGCGAATGTCCTTTAATAATAAATTAAAGCACCTCAAGGCGCTAAACGATACTAAACGAACTGCTAACTTTAAGCAAAAGGGACTCATATGCCTCATCACTGTTGTCTTCAAGAGTCGATCCGAGCCATCTAAAGTTTGAAGTAGAAGAGACTCAACAAAACAAAACCTTTAGCAAAGACATTGAAGTAGAAGAGACTCAACAAAACAAAACCTTTAGCAAAGACATTTAATAAAGAATAGTGTCGTAAACAAGGAGCGACAGTAGAACAATAAGGATAAGGAGAAAGTATAGCAAGGTGGATATAAATAAACAATATAAGCAGTTTCGATGTAAATAAAATTTTGAAGCATAAACAAGGAGTATCAATAAAGAACTAATAATTTTTATGAAAATAGGTTTTGTATAAGTAAATAACCTTAGAAACGACCATGTCTAACTAGGCTTGCGTCCTACAGTCAACACGGCTCTGATTGCCACTTTGTCACACCCAGTTTTACGGACAAAACTGAATGCATAGCTATATGTGTGCCAGAATCAAGTTTCACACATATAGAGACAATAGTGAAATAAACAGTACAACCAGTGTTATTATTACATCGTCTCATCGTGGCATTATTACATTAATTGAATAAAATGTCTCATTGTACTAAATAAAACGACAGCGGAAGACACCCAAACACACAGGCGGTTGACTGGAGACGGCACGTCTAGTATTCCTCATCGAAGTACTCCATGGCTTCTTCACCTTCTGAGCAGCATTTCAACATAGAGTGGGGAATAGCAAGTGTGAGTGCATATCGTACTCCGCAAGTGTAGGAAAAGATGACATGCAAGCTTAAACAAAAGAAAGGCTAACATATGGTTCAAAGCAGAAAGCAACTATAATTAAATTAATTATGAAAGCACCTATTTCCTTGATCATGTAGAACCCACCCAATAGTTACCATCAAAGGGAACACTACAAATTACCCACTTGTAGAACGGGTTATCCACCCAAATCCATACTACAAGATACCCTCTTGCAGCATCAAACTGGTTACCCATTAGAACCAACCATCCATCCATCGCTCCTACCCGGAGACCATCCAAAACCAAACCAACCAAAGCCACTAATCATGTGAGGATCCAGGACGCTCCTGACCGTGAGCACGGCTGTCATGACAGTTTTACTTCTCTACAGAGGTGCACAACTTTACCCACAGGGTGGTGATTCCGTCACTATTCAGCGGCTAAAGTCTCCATGTTGCCACATTCACACTACCAAGGTGTGAAGCCAGGAGATCACCACATGGTCTTTCAAAGCGCTTCCCAGCCTGCCAACATCCTCGCTAAGGTTCCACTACTGCCAGTACCCCTGCAACAGTAGCCCCCTCTGGCGCCGTGGCTAGGAGTACCCCTCTATCACCTGAGTTCAGAAGTAACCCTTCCTCCCTCTTTCCTTGAACACCAGCAAAACTGGGAAGACAACATAATACTTGACCAAGTCTACCATAATCAACCCTGTGCTTTGCGCTGTTGTCCTGGGTTGCCGCTCCACGAACCGGTCCTTAGCTAACTTGAGCAAGACTAACACATACCAAGGTCTCGTGCTAACTGCACCATCATCATCATACCCTTGCTCAAGCTACAGCACACCTAAGTTCCAGGTTGCTAAAAAGATTAACCGGTTCACGATAATTATGTTGAAGTGAACCATTAGTCAAAATTATTAGTCAAATTATCATCCAACCAAGTTCACCAAGCTAAGCAAGACCTACATCCTCATACTATCATCTACCACAACCAGGCAACAAGGAAATACTATGGAACAAGATAAATGACATATAGGATTCATATTAAACGCTATGCATGCAAATTAAACTAGAGGGAGAAAGACATAGGTTCAAAATGGTCAAGGACACTTGCCTGTTCCCCCTGCTGCTGCTTGGTCAAAATCCTGGTCCTGGAAGTTCTCAAACGACTCCTCTTCTAATAACGGTAATATGCAAAGCACACATACACAAACAATAAGGAACAGTACACCAAACAGTACCAAAGTGCTACAAAAACTGTACCAAAAGCTAGATCTCGTTCCTATGATCGCGTGAGCGCAAGAATCGCTTAAAACGGAGTTAAGATCAAAAAGTTATAGGCATTTGAAGTTAGAGGGTTTAAACTGTAAGTTTAACATTTTTGAAATTATTTTTATACTTGAAAAACTGAGTTACTGTGCAAGCATGACGTCGTGGTGATGCAGTAAAGAGTAAAGGATTAAAATAAACTGGAAACTCGGTGAACCAGGTCCACGAGCTCCATGGACCGAGCAGGGTCGCCGGTCTACGGGTCCACCGTGGACCACGTCGCTCGAGATGACGAGGCGCGGCGGCGCTCCGCCGGAATTTGGCCGGAACGGCGACGAGGGGTTCGGAACCTCGCCGTGGAGGGCCGGGGAGCACGGGAAGACGACGCGGAACCCACCTCGGTGGTCGCGCGGGTCAGCGGAATCCCGGAAGGCGGCGTTCGACGGCAAGGACGGGCGGCGGATCGTGAGCGATGTCGTGGAGGTCTTTGGTGCGACGGAACTCGTCGAGGAGGGGCGTCGTGGAGGCGGCTCTTCACGGGAGTCATCGGGGGTGGCGGCTTCGTCCGGGGCGGCGTCCTGGCTGGCTTCACGAGCTCGAGGCGGCGGCAATGGCGTCGGGTGCGGCGACTCGACCTAGGGTTTTGGGGCGGAGAGGAAGGCGGCGAACTGGCAAAAAGTGACTCAGGAAGGGTGCGCTACCCAGTTGAAGTGCGCAGACCAAGGGATTCCGGCTCGAACGCCAAGGAAAGCGGTGCGGCGCGGCGTACGGCGGCGGAGCGGGCCTGCGGGGGCCGGACGGGTCGGGCGAGGGCTTTGGCGGGCTGAGGCCGGGTTGCGCGCGGGTGGAGGATGCTGGGCGAGCTGGGCGCGGGGTGAAGGAAAGGAGACAGGCCGGCCCAAGCGGGGAAAGAAAAAGGAAAGAGGAAAAGAAAAAGAAAAACTGGGCCGCAGAAGGAATTCGGCCCAGGGTCCGGCTGCGGAGAAACTTTCTTCTTTTCTATTTCTATTTTCCTTCTCCTAGTTTCTATACTAAACAAAAACGAATTCTACTCGCATTTTAAATTCATTTGCCATACATTAAAATCCCTACTGCAATCTACTCCAGCATGAATGCAACAAACAATTTTATTATACCTAAATTAATTTATTTAATTTAGAAAATAGCTCTTTTGCCTAGGAAAAATGATACAACCTAACTAATTAAGAAGAAATTTTAATCTATTGCAAAAAGTTTTAAAATTGAGTGAAATTTAAGTAACAATCCAAAATTTGAAATTTTGGGGTGTGACAACACGTCAGGCACTATTCGTCATTAAAATGGGGAAATATGCCCACATGCATCCTAGTCAGCACATAGCGGACCCACACGCATCCCAGTCAGCATATTGTGGCCCCACACGTCAGGCAGTATTTGTCTTTAAATTGTGCCCACGCATATCCTAATAAGCACAAAACGGATCCACATGCATCCTTGTCAGAACATCGGGACCCAAACGTTAGCCAGTTTTTGTCATTAACTCTGTTTTTTTAGACTTAGTTTTCGTCATTAACGGGGAATCATACTTGATGTGTGGACCCTATTCAAATTCCGTATGTAAGGATCGTGTGACCGAGATGGGGGTGAATCGGACACACCATGAACTAAAACTCTTTGCACTTCTAACTACTCTTTCTAATTGCACAAGTAAAGGATACATAACTAGAGAGTACGTGTGCACTATGTGATAGTGATCAAACAAGGATAACCATGTGTTAGGACTTGTACATGCTAGGAGCAAGGTATACATGAGCATATAAGAACAATCTAGCATATAACAGTATACAAGATAAGCTCAACAAGTCATACATATGCTAGTGTATAAGGTAAAGGCACTCAAGCATTCTGGCAAGCATATGGGTAACAGAAAGGTAGCTCAAGCAAGTCCTATGCATGCTAGTGTATAAGGTAAAGGCAATTAAGCAATCTAGCATGCAAATGGGTAACACATACGGAAGCTCAAATACGTCCTACACATGCTAGTGTATATGATAGATAGACAAGCAGACTAGCATGCATATAAGTAACACATGGGAAGTTCAAGCTAGTGATCAAGATAACAAGATAGATACAACATAAGCATAACAAGATCAGTAGTTGGTGTCAAGCAAGAGCATGTAGCTATGAACTAGTAAGTACATATGAATAACAAGCATAGCACATATCACTAGAGATAACGAGGAGCTAGCACACGAAAACAATCGCTAAGCAATCATATGATAAGCACAACAAGCATATATGATAATCAAGATAATAAGTGCAAGTAGTAGAGAGTAAGAGTAAGAGATTGCTCATCGATTTTTCCCGTGGTATCGGAAGGATGGCGCCTTCTCCTAGTCCACGTTGGGTCACTCCCGCTGGAGTCTCGACCCCGTTCCTCCGCTCGATGGCGATCCCCTCTAGAGCACACTCCACTCTTCAAGCCGGTGATGTCTCCAAGAGCACGCTTCACTCCTCGAGTGAAGTCACGGGCTTCACCCCGCCGCACACCGGCAATGCTCTCCTCCATGGAACCATCCACCACTCCTTGAGTGAAGTCGCGGGCACATCCCGCCGGGCTTCTCCCGGGTACTCCTCCGAAGGTAAGGCTCCGCACTTGATGCGTGCCAAAGAGCGGTCCACTAGTGATGTTTCTTTTGCACGGGAAGCTCTAAGACCGTGTACAAACTTGTGTCGGCTTCCTCTATTTGACAAGCTCAACACCGACGCCTAACCGGTCTAGGCCTTGCCATAGGCCAAGGGTAACAAACCAAGACCGCCTCCCTATGACCACACTAGTCCTAGAGGTGGATGGATGCTCTCAACCCTCTCAAGCACTAAGCTTTCTTCTCTAAATCTTCTCCATGTGCTTCTCCTCTCTCTCAAGCACCAAGATTTCTCTCTAAAACTTCTCCATGTGCTTCTCTTGCATCCTCTTGGCTCCCTCTATGTTTCCCTACTGGTAACAATGGCCAAAGGCACCCTCAAGGGGCGAGCAAGCAACTATTTATAGGCCTCCAATCAAAAACTAGCTGTTGCTCCAAAGTGGTCTGCCAACTGAGTCACCGTATGATGCACCGTATGATCCTGTGACCTATCACTGTATGATCATGTGACCTATATCTGAATCACCGTATGATGCACCGTATGATATCACCGTATGATACTACGGTTCCGGAAACATTTCCCACTTGGTCCTCCATACTCACCGTATGATACCATGACCTTCACTGTATAATACAGTGACTCCACAGATCCTGTCCTACTAGACTTCATCTCTTGAGTCACCGTATGTTAGCATGGCTGTCACCATATCATACATTGACTTCACCGAAGCTGAAACTCCTTCATATCTTCTTGAACTTGCTTCCAACTTCGTCCACTTGGCTCCTCAACTTCTCCATTGCCACTCTAGTGCCCGAGAGACTTCTTTGAGCATCCACTCACCTCTACCATTAGTGTGACCCAAGAGAAATGACTCGATCCCCCTTGATAGTACGGTTTTTCCTATGGACTCAAGCCTACATCTACACCAAGCTAACACTTGCTTGGTTCTAGCATGTCCTTAGCCTTGATCCATCTCCTCAACCGCGACCTCCATCAAGTCCTTGATCCTTGTCATCATCCGTCATTGAGGCAACCAATTCTTCCGATCATGTGACCATATGAAAACATTTCCTTCATCCAAAGATGTTAGTCACAATGATCTAGTTGTCATAAAGGATAACCCGATCGAATCATCATATAATGTGCATAAGATATGTAACAAAGAACTAGCACAATAACAAACATCACATAAGAAACAAGATCATCATGGTATAGGATATAAAGCAAGACCAACATGATGATCAAGAGTATGTCAAGGCATAAGATACATAGAGGAACACATGACATACTCACCTTGTCTCTTACCTCATGTGCGTAGTAGTCACCTCGTAGAGTAGTCCTCATGTTCACTTCTCCTCTTTAATCAACTTCCTTGCAACCTTTGAGGTGTTGGCACTCCAATAGTGTATCACTACATCCATGAGACTAAACATCTTGCACACTAGCAAACCTTGTTAGTCTTAATGAGTATGTTGACATCAATCATATGAACCATGCTCTAGGTTCATTGATCTTACGCAATGTTTTAAAAAGCGGTAGACGAAAGCGGGCGGTGGAGCACCGCCTAGCGCCTAGGCCGCCTAGGCGGCGCCTAGGCGTTTCTAGGCGTTTGCGATTAAGCGGTGAATATTTATGAAAATAAAAATGAAAATAAAAGAATAAAGGAAGAGGGACTTCAGTCTTCAGCAATTGGGCTTCAATTTGCTGGCCCATGTAGCCCATCTAGGCCTTAATATGCACCTGAGAATATCCTAGACCACCGATTCCCTCAAACCCTATCAGAAAAAGAAAAAGAAAAATCCTCCACGCACGTTTGCTGCCAGTAGCAGCCGCCACCGCCTCCATCGATTAGAAGACGCCGCCGCCTCACAAATCCAATCGAAGAACGAGCTGTAGCCGGGACGGAGGAAGAGGAAGAACGGGCGGCTGGAAGGAAGGGCAAACGGGCGACCTCTCGATCTGAGCCCGATTGGATCTCGGCGGCCGGCGAAGCTCTCTCACAACGAACAGAACGCGATACGGCGGCGCCGGGCGGGAGTTCTCGCTAGCGGCGCTCGATATGAGGTATGTCAGGAAGGTTGGAGCTCTCCACGGCAGGCGCACAACCCTCCTCCTTGCTTCGTCGACCTCTACGTGCTTTTCTCACCGCCCAGGTTTACGCCAGAAAGCGGAAAAAAGCGTCGCTTTTCATCGCTTTCGGCCGCCTAAGCGGTTCACCGCTTATCAGCGACGATTTCACGAAGGCGACGCGGTGGTTCACCGCTCAGCGCCTAGGCGGCGCTTAAGCGCGCCTAGGCGCCGCTTTTTTAAACACTGATCTTACACCGTACCTCCTATGCAAAAAAAAAAGAAAATAGGGGAGGGGGGGGGGGTAATGCAGCCCATGTACAATATCCTATATTCGGCCAGAAACATTTGGGCGGGCCGCCACTCTGTAGCGATGATTGGACCCGTCATTTGTTATCAGATTGGCCATGGTTCCTTTCCCATCTCTGTAGGTCGGTCTGTGCAGTGCTCGTTCGCTCCGCCTCTCATCCGCGCCGCCACCGCACCGGCCGGCCTCACCCTCACCACTTTGTCTCTCCTCCGGTCGCCATAACCCAGACACTTGAGAATAGAGATTGACTGCCGCCGTCCTCTGCAGATTCGAGACCCCGGCCACAAGACGCTATATCTAGCGTTTTGCCGCCACGTTTCCTCAAATACGAGGTCTGCTGCCTGCGATCTACGCTGAGTGGTTCCCCCATCTCCTACTTCATCTTCTGTAGTGGTGACACTTGAGAATAGAGATTCACCGCCGCCGTCCTCTGCAGATTCGAGACCCCGGCCACAAGACGCTATCTCTAGCGTTTCGCCGCCACGTTTCCTCAAATCCGAGGTCTGCTGTCGGCAATCTACGCTGAGTGGTTCCCCCATCTCCCACTTCATCTTTTGACCGTCAATTACCTGCACGAAAGAATTAAAATGAACACCAAACATAGTGATAGGACTTATAAACTAACTATTTCCACAAGCTTTGGTGAAATTATGCATGCAGGTGATTGAAAGCCTAAATGAAGAGGAAACACAACCCAAAAGAGCAGATTGTACACCCCGCCAAATCAGGGCCATTCCCGAGGACTTTTGGACCCCCAAACAGTGCCAAACCAACTCAACAAATGGCAAACACCTAGGTACCAATCTCAGGCCCATCTGGAAGCAAAATCAAGTGGAGAAGGTACAAGAAAAGGACCAAGCCCAGTGGGGCCCACCCCAGGTCGGCCGACCTGGGTAGAGGGTCGGCCGACCCCCTATGGTGGCCCCACTGGCCCATATTTTTGTGGCTGTTTGTAACCGACGTTCCAAGTGTAGCATCCCACCTCAAATAATGAGGGGTTAGCTTAACAGGATCGAGATCGGGTGACACTTGACGAAGCAAGAGTCCAGAAGTACACACATATGAACATAAATAAAATATAGTACAAGTGAAATTTAGTTATTACAACTTAAATTCGGATTTTATTCTAAAAGAGTTTGAAAAGCATAGCGGAAGCGATATACAACTCGGCGTCAATTATCCTATGATGAAGCATATTCAGCCCGTAAACATGCTTCATTCACGTGAGCCAAAACACCTCCTGCAAAAAGATTTAAACAACAAACCCTGAGCAACTAATACTCAGACCCGTCAAAATGGCCTTCTAAGTCCGACTCCTAGCATGCAGGGGGCTGACCAAGGTATTGGAAAAAATTGCATAAACATAGCACTAAAAGTTGGTCCTTGCTTTCAAATCTTAGCCAAATTAAAAGGGTTCATGCATAAAAATATATATTAGCACATATGCTATTACATACAAGGTTGCAATACAAATATTTAAGTATCAAAACAGCATATATACATCATCATGTGCACTTCTTACTACGATGTGACGCAGTGAACAAGTGGTACTTAATAACCGCGAGGGACGGCGATTCGAATCGATTTACACCTGCAGGCGAAACCCGGAAGACACGACGTACGCACACTCACAAAGGAGTCACGCACGACAACCTTTCACAAGATACCATAGAGCCGGGCCGTTTTCCACCTCGCCCGAGTACACGTCCTCCACGCGATACCCACGCCGGAGCTATCCGTGGATAGCCCGTGTACTCTCCCACTAGCACATACCCATGAACCACCGTGGCTTTCATCATCACTAAAAGAGAGGTGGGTTCACCCTCCAACACTACAATCATCGAGTTACATCGGTTTACTAGTGCCCATATAACTAGCATGCATCCGATACGTTCAAACTTGTTCAAGCAGGGCCACAACGAACGGTCCTCAACCGACACAAACGGGGTTTTGGCGAACAAGGACGACCTTGCCACCTCAACCTACACTTGAACTACCCCGCTCGGTCTCATATTCATCATCATTATGTGAGAGTAGTAAAATATACCCGAACCACTTATACCAGGCGGTCTCCATACCACCCGATTTTTCTACCGAGAACTCGACATTAAGCATAGCAAATTCTACCGAGTGGCTGTACAACTCCAACCCATCCCATAGGTAAACATAGGGCAAATGCATCTACGGTTCCATATAACTCCTAAAACGTAATGTACATTTCATGACTCGAATACATGTGACAAAAAGAAAACTTTACAAAATTAGGAGTGCACAGGGGCTTGCCTTGGGCCTGGTGGCCAGCACACCTGAAGTGTTGGTATCAGCACCGCGATCTTCAGCTATGATCTCCTTGTCATCAATTCCGACGTCGTTCCCTAAATGATGTAATGCAAGGTCAAGAATTAAGTGCAACGATCATGCAAAACTTGGGCAAAAGGATGAGCGCAATGGCATGATGATGGTGCTGATGTGCTGTTCAGAAATAGCACAAAATATTCCAAGTTACTTTTTGTTTGAAGAAAAACCGATAATAGGATTACAAGATTTCTAGGTTTTAAAGATCGGACAAGGAATTTATTTTACTTAGGTCTTTAACATGGTTCTGAAAGACATAAATATATGTGTATTTTTCTTGAAATCAACAGTGACATGGGGAACATTGCAGCCAAAACTTAGAACATTTGCATGTAGGAATAAATTTCTAAAAAAGAAACAGTGCAAAGCATGAAAATGCAATCACTGATAAAATATGCAGAGATTAAACATGCCACTTGGTGAGAAATTCAGGGATGCCATGTGATGAATGCACACAAAAATTTCATGAATTCTTCATGTACAGAAAAGGCTATAGAAATACATTAAAGTTTTCATTCTATGAATTTTGTAAAATTATTTGTGGTGAGCCTTGGTGATGTTCTTACACCATTGGATAGATCTTGGCAAGGGGATTCTAACGCAATTTTGTTTGCTATTTTTGGATTTGTATTGTATTTTATATCGAATTTACAATATCTGCTTAAAACCTGGGAAAAGAAACGAAAAAGAAAAAAGGCAAAGGAGCCCGGCACTGTAGCAGTGCGGGTGTCGATGGTGTGCGCGCGCACAGCAACGGGGCGACGCGGCACGGCGCGGCGCGTTCCCGGCGAACGGCGGCGAGATAGTAAAAAAAGGATGGGAGCACCACGATGAGGGTGGAGGGGCGACTCATTCCCCCTATGATGTTGACGTGCGCGGCGCGCGAGGATAAGCCGGCGGCCAGAGGTGGCGGCGTCGGCAATGGCACGGCGGCGTTCCAGCCGGGGGAGTGGGAGAGGAGGAGAACGAGCACACGAACGGGCTTCACCTCGTCGGCTTGGACTTGTAGGTCGATGATGTTGACGAGGAGGTGGCTGGGAGGAAGGAGTTTATCGTGGAGGTGGCGACCCGGCGGACGGCGGTGAGGAAGAAGAAGAAATCCGGCAAGCTCGCTGCACTAAGGTCGACGAGATAAAGTCAGAGAGGTTGTTGGTGGTTCTTATGCGATAAAATTAAATTCATTAATTCCGCAAGCGCACGGATCACCATTGTAGCATTTCACCTTGGAGTATTCCAGGGTTATCGTATTTATATTTCCGCAGGGAAGTAGAGTAAAAGGAAGCTGAAAAATAGCTATGCATTGGATAATTTGGAGAAAGAAATAATGTATCAACTATACTTGAGACGGGGGTAAGATAGGCATGATAGATAAGGGTGGCACACACATCCTCAAATCCAAGATAATAAAAGAAATAAATGATAGTATACATTTGGGAGAGCAACGAGATAGAGTTAAGGCTACCTGTATGTTCATCTATTATTTACTTTTCTAGCAGTCAAGTCTACAAAGATTATTTACTCTAGCTAAGCTCATACACATACAAGTCATGTCGTTTCGGGGCACACACGTGCTAGGTTAACCGATGAAGCTAGTTCAAACCTAGGGAACCGATTGCTATAATTAAGACCCTGCTGAGTCCAACCCGGACGTGGTGGATTACAGAGACCGGTGCAGCTGTCACATACACTCGCGGCTACCATCCTCCGTGGGGTTGGGTGCCAACGTGCATAGGCCAAGATCTAAGCGCCACGCTTACAACCCGCCAGAGAGGAGCTACTCTTGATCAACGGGCAGTCCTATCTAAGAATGAACAAGCACAGATTTCACACGACGTCATCTCCGACGACGGCACTCTCTCGTACTCGCTATTCCAACAATCACGAATCCCACAACAAGACTTCTACGAGCACTTACTTAACGAATAAATAAACTAAATAGAAAAGAACTACTAAAATAAATAAATAAAGATAAAACTAAATATAATTATATTGAATAAAATAATATCTCAAGAGTAAGATACAAGAACCATACCGAACTCCGAGAATATCCGGAAGCCCGAGAGAGCTCTCACTCTACTCTACTCTACTCTACCTCCCCCAAAGCTACTACTCAACTAAACTAATGAACACTTGGATGAAGTGTGATGGTGCGCATTGCTTCGGAGGCCGAGGGGTCCAATTTATAGGTTGTGAGGCGGTGGAAGCACCCTGGCCGACTTTGGAGAGGCGGCGGCGACAAAGTCGGCCGGCCGGCCTAGCGGGGTGGCCGGCCGGCCGTCCCCTGTGGCGGTTTGCCACCGACTTGCTCCTGGACGCTCAGATCACTCCCTGAAGGCGGTCTGAAAGTCGGTTCCTTGCTGGGGTCGGCAGAATTGAAGTGAGGGCCAAGTAAAGGCCCAAATGGCCACCTTCTAGAATGATGGTGGATTCTGCCGGCTGGGCTTGAATTATGCGTTGAAGATTATTTTCCAGCCCACTGGAGGAAACCTGGGGCCTGCGGCCACCAGGTGGGGCCGGCCGGCCTAGGGTGGGGCCGGCCGGCCAGGGTATTTCCCTGGCTGGGCCCACTTTTTCTCCATTATTCACTCCTGCATCCAAATATTCACCAAAACCTGTGGAGTAGCATTATTCCTAACTACATGCACAAAATCTTGTGTTATGTATTTATTTACCGGTAGGGTGGCGGTCAAAACATGGTTTAACGACCGCCAACAACCTCCCCAAGCTTAAACTTTGCTCGTCCGAGCAAACTCAACTCAGGGTACCGGCGGATCAGGAGTTACAAAGCAGCGCCCATGGGTAATAAAGATGCAACAACATACTCCCTAAACAGTGGTAAGTTTTCGAGAGCGCAAAATATTCATGAGTGTTGCAGAAATCGTGGGGCTTATATGTCACACCTTGTCATGCAGCTTTGAAGACTAGAACGGCATTTTTCGGACAAGTACACAATTCTAGCAGGTATGCATCCAGAGTTTTTATGTGCTGCAAGGTGCAAAAACTCTCCTTCGTTTTGGGTGGCACTTCTCTTACCACTCCGATGTGAGTTCTATATTCCTACAAGCTTCACTCATCCTACCTTCTACCAAATGAGGCTTTGTATGTGGAGCTTGGTAAGGAATGCACAAATGTCATGCACATATTGTAAAGCTAAAGGATGAGTCTCAATCAACATAGCAACTCTATTTATTTTGGTTATAGGAAATGATGTGATGGAGGGGGAAAAAAATGAACTCACACTTATGGAAGGGGGTTTTGAAAAACATTGGTCCTTTATTTTGCTCAAGATGTTTATGATAAGAACCATATAGCCATTGACTTGTCATGCAACCATGGAGTTTTTTTTTTTTTTTTTACTACTCCGTGGTGCAAGGGGCCATAAATTTTGAATGTTCAATGAAAACATTTTGAAATATTCTTGAGCATTTTGGATGGACCAAAAGTTTTGCAAACTCTGAAATGTTTGGTTGATTTATCCAAACATTCCCCTTTTTATTGGTGGAGAGAAATTTTGTGAAAACGCACGCGAAGAAATTATGACCAAAATTAGGAGTGCTTAGTTTCAAGAGTACATCAAACCTTAACAAAACGCAATGCATAAACAAATGGCTATGAGTGGGGGCTGTTCGAATATTATGATATGGCTCTGGTAGGTAAATAAATCCTCACACTAAGAGAAGTGTGCCAAAACAGAAGGGTTTAGGTACTTGCAGCAATTCAAGAAAAACATCTCTGGATGAAACCATACTAAGAATTGCAACAAGTCCTAATCATGCCATATCACAATCCACAATGCTCAGACTTGGTGTAACAAATGCAACCCACGGAAATAAGCAAGACTCATGATGTGATCATGCTCAAGTAAAAATAACACATATGTCAGGAGTAGAGGTTGCATCTATGCGACACATGGGAAGCTAATTTGTAACTCGATCATCATTTCCCTTAAGCGTAGCATAACACCAAGATTCTAGCATTTATTCGAAACAGGGAGTTTTATTTATTTATTAAGGAAAGTTGGGAATACTTACCTGGGGGTCCTCCCCAAGCTTGAGTCTTTGCAAGACTCGAGCTTGTATTGAACTCCTTCTTACCTGGGGGCCCTCCCCAAGCTTGAGTCTTTGTAGGACTTAAGCTTGATTCAGGCTCTTCCTCCTCCTTCTTGACCTGCAAAAAAGAGCGAGGATGATACAAGTGGCTGGCCCCTAATGAGCATCGCCGGGAATCCTATTATTTTTGTTGTTTCTTAAATTTTTTTTTCAAATTTTTATTTTGTTTTTATGATTTATGAAAAGAAAAACAAGTGCTAGGCCTAGCTAGGATAACGATTGGGATGGCCTCCCCAATCGGAGGGTTCTCATGTTTAGTCTTTGAGCTAGACGTTCTCCCATGTCTTCAACTTGTTTGGACCTCGCTCTCGCTGGAGAACTCTGCGTCGGGTTTCGAGTGTTCTTCTTTCTTCCGCCACATCTTGGTTGTCTTCTTTGTGTTGGTGGCGGCGACCTTTTCTTTAATAGGCGCCTTTGTTGTACTCTCATCGGTCGATACCGTAGCTGCCTTCTTTTTCCTTGAGCGCCTCGCTCTCCTCTTCTTAGGCGATTGTGACTCGCCTACTCCTTCTGCGGAGGAGTAAGAGGGGCTTGAGGTGTGTTTTTGGCGGCTGAGGCATCCTCCTTGGAGTCCTCCAATATTTTGCTAGCCTTCTTGCATTCTCTCTTTCCAGATAGTCTCTCATGTATGCAATGAGCTTGTCTTGTTGTGGCATGGGTGAAGTAGTCTCAATCTTCTCCACTCTCCTTGGGTCCTTTCCATATATGACCCGTACTTGCTTGCATTGTTTCAACCTTGGATTGGGAAGCTGAACGTCTCTTCTCTCCAGTCTTCCCTGTTGAGTTTAGTCCAAGTGGATCTCTCCTGCCCCCACGTCGATGTTGGCATTGGTGGTGCTCAAGAACTGCCTCCCAAGGAGAGAGGAGCCTTGTCATCTACTTCCATATCCAGCACAACAAAGTCAACGGGGATGAGAGATTTCTGATCTGCACGGGACTTCTCTCGACAATCCCTAAGGGCAGGCGTAGTGACCCCTCTGCAAGCTGGAGCTTCATGGTCGTTGGACACAATGGATGGTTTTAACCCATCGTACATCGCCCTCGGCATGAATGCTCACTCGCCCCTAACTCACATAGAGCTCGAGCGAAAACAACGGTCGTTGACCAAGCACGGAATGGTTTCTTGGCCATCCGGGGTCTTTTCTGATCACATCCTTGGGGAGTGCGGAATCCAAGTCGCTTTCTTCACAGCCTGATGGTTTATGCATTCACACTCTCCTTGGGATTGACTTCTGGTTGCCCAGGAAGTTTACCCGCACGAGGAGACAGCACAGTTGAAGCTATTTGCGCTATTTGCGTTTCTAGCATCTTGTTATGGCTTAGCTGATTTTGCAGAGCAGTGCTGAACGACTCTAGTTTGGCATCTATGCTCTCTAAAGCCTTGTCGGTAGTAAGAAATTTCTTACTAATGCTGTCATTGATCTTGACCTGGCCGAGAACTAGATCTTTGATAGAGGGCTTATAACGGGAAAGATTACCATTGTTACCTCCCTGATTCTTGTTGAAGGAGAGGTCGGGCCTAGAGTTCCAGCCGTAGTTGTTCTGGGAGCGGTACCCATTGTCATTGTTGAGGAAATTGCATTCCTCTCTCGCATTTGGGCAATTGATGCCCGAATGCCCCACGTTGCCGCATTCCTCACATGTCATGCGGGAATCCGCAACTTGCAGGTCCTGTGGAGAATCCACCTTGCGGAGTAGCTGATCGAGCTTGATAGCGAGCGTGTCCATCGTCTCCACTTGGTGCACTCCACGGGTCTTGGTGCTCGCCGCTTGGCGTTCACCATGAGTCTGGTTGGCCGCCACCTTCTCAATCAACTTCTTAGCGTTCTTCACGCTAAGGGAGAAGAAGGAGCCGCCTGCTACGGCTTCGAGGTGCTCTCGAGCGGACGGCCTCAAACCGTGGTAGAAACCTCTGTATGAGGAGCCATTCCTCCATGCCATGGTGTGGGCATGAGAGAACGTACCCCTGCATCCTGTCCCACAGCTTCGAGGGTCGACTCATCTGCGAGCTGTTGGAAACCCGATATCTTGTTCCGCAGGGCAGTCGTCTTGCCCGGAGGGAAGAACTTGCGAGGAAGGCATTGGAGCATGCCGTCCACGTGTCGAGAGACTCTTGGTTTCGCGTAGAACCCTGAAGAGCCTTCCCCAACAGAGAGAATGGGAAAAGCTGCAGTCGGATAGCGTCCTGAGGTGCATCTTTATACCGAAAGTGTTGCACGTCCTCAGGAACCTTTGGAGGTGAACATTTGCATCCTCCGACGGCTTCCCCACAGAAGGACTAGCCAAGATCATGTTGATCCAGGCTGGCTGAGCTCGTAGTCCTTGTGGTGATGCGCGGTTGGGACCCACGCGGATGTTCTCCGTAGTCGGCGCGGAGAAGTCATTGATCGTCTTCTCAACAACGGGGTCGGCCATGGTGTTGTTCGTTGAGGAGCCCTGACAACCGGTGGAGGAGACGATTCGAGAGCCAGAGCGTTCTTGCGGATCTATTTGGTGAGTTTTGCTCGAACTTTCCTCAAGAACTGCTCTGGATCTGAGCGGAAGTTTTCTGGGTAGGGTCGAAACCAGTCATGCACAGTCCTGTTTCAAATTTTCACAAGAAGAAAAACCAGGACAAGGGTAAGCCCGCAAAAGTAGTGATAATTATTCTTCTCACAAACTTCAATGCATTTATTCAGTTCCTAGCTGCTACTTCCCCGGCAACGGCGCCAGAAATGCTTGTTGGCGGTTTCTTATGCGATAAAATTAAATTCATTAATTCCGCAAGCGCACGGATCACCATTGTAGCATTTCACCTTGAGTATTCAGGGTTATCGTATTTATATTTCCGCAGGGAAGTAGAGCAAAGGAAGCTTGAAATAGCTATGCATTGGATAATTTGGAGAAGAAATAATGTATCAACTATACTTGAGACGGGGGTAAGATAGGCATGATAGATAAGGGTGGCACACACATCCTCAAATCCAAGATAATAAAAGAAATAAATGATAGTATACATTTGGGAGAGCAACGAGATAGAGTTAAGGCTACCTGTATGTTCATCTATTATTTACTTTTCTAGCAGTCAAGTCTACAAAGATTATTTACTCTAGCTAAGCTCATACACATACAAGTCATGTCGTTTCGGGGCACACACGTGCTAGGTTAACCGATGAAGCTAGTTCAAACCTAGGGAACCGTATGCTATAATTAAGACCCTGCTGAGTCCAACCCGGACGTGGTGGATTACGAGACCGGTGCAGCTGTCACATACACTCGCGCTACCATCCTCCGTGGGGTTGGGTGCCAAACGTGCATAGGCCAAGATCTAAGCGCCACGCTTCCAACCCGCCTAGAGGAGCTACTCTGATCACGGAGCAAGTCCTATCTAAGAATGAACAAGCACATATTTCACACGACGTCATCTCGACGACGCACACTCTCGCGTACTCGCTATTCCACAATCACGAATCCAACAACAAGACTTCTACGAGCCCTTACTTAACGAATAAATAAACTAAATAGAAAAGAACTACTAAAATAAATAAATAAAGATAAAACTAAATATAATTATATTGAATAAAATAATCTCAAGAGTAAGATACAAAGAACTATACCGAACTCCGAGAACACTCTCCGAAGCCCGCGAGAGCTCTCACTCTACTCTACTCTACTCTAACTCCCCAAAGCACTACTCAACTAAACTAATGAACTTGGATGAAGTGTGATGGTGCGCATTGCTTCGGAGGCCGAGGGGTCCAATTTATAGCTTGTGAAGGCGGTGGAAGCACCCTGCCGACTTT
>JAAXCT010001236.1:0-209122 GCA_012490785.1 Eragrostis nindensis
AACCAGTATTATAAATCATTGTGCTTGATCGTTGATTATATTTTGATAAAAGATTTTGCTACCGAACATGGTTGACTAATACCAGTGTCATAAATCATTGTGCTTCATCATTGGGCAAAAACTGGGCCAGCAACGCGGTGATGACCAAAGTCGCCGACCTGCCGGCCGGACGGTACTGCCCCTGATCATTACGCGCGCTTGATTTCCGATCATGTCCGGCGGCAGACGGGCGATGTGACTGCTTCTCTTTACGTGACACCATTGATGCCGACGCGTCATGCCGGGTGCACGCGCGCCCCGCCATCCGCGACGGCTTCTAGTATCTTCCTCGCTCGTATAGCTTTCATTTCAGTCGCGCCGTGCGTGCGTGCTGTTGTCTGCAATTTGAGTCGAGAGTGTGCTTAAACAACATGGAGCTGTACTGACAGCATCATCCACTTGACGGACCCGGGGGCACGTGATCCACCGATCTGTGCACAGGACCAAACCGCAGGCCGAATAAAGTGTGCCCAAACTGACACTACGGCGCTGCACCTCACGTGCCCCCAACGGGCTGTCATCTCCGTCCTTGGGTTTTATAATTGCTGTCCAACGACGACAAGAGGCAACGACAGCAGCAGTCTTAATCTACTTTTACCGAGGTGGTAATAAGTTTAGTTCTTGCTCCAGTCCAGTTGCACCACCAGCTCTTTCCTCAAACTCTGTACTCCCGCCTGCGATGCAAACAAGATCGAACGCGCACGGTTTGGAGAGAGCAGATCCGCTATAGCTAGTCATCACTGATCCCGTCCAGAATTCTGCAGTTTGGCTGGCGATGCAGAAGAAACGTCAGCTCGTCAACCCGGCCGCGGCGACGCTCCCGGCGCTCGCCGTGCTCACCGTCGTCTTCCTCCTCACCGCGCGCCGGCCGCGCTACTCGTCCCTCGACTTCTACCGCTCCGCCGCCGGCTCCATGCCGTCGTCTGCTTCCGGTGGCCGTGCTCCCGGCGCCGCAGCGGTCGCCGCGGCACGGGTGCCCAAGGGGTGCGACATCTTCCGCGGCGAGTGGGTCCCGGACGATGACGACGGCGCGGTGCCGTACTACACGAACCTTACCTGCCCGCATATCCAGGAGCACCAGAACTGCATGAAGTACGGCCGCCCCGACCGCGGGTTCCTGCGGTGGCGGTGGCGGCCGGCCGGGTGCGAGATGCCGCGGTTCGACGCCGAGGCGTTCTTCGATGTCGTCAGGGGCAAGTCGCTGGCGTTCATTGGGGACTCGATTGCAAGGAACCATATGCAGTCACTCATGTGCCTCTTGTCCAAGGTAACGTTCGATTTCATTTTACTGCGCTTCTTGTTCAAATTTGTGATTCACCCAAATTGTTTGCAGGTGGAGGACCCCAAAGATGTCTCCACGGCGGCAGATCTGGAGTTCAGGACACTGGTGTACGAGTCCTACAACTTCACGCTCGCCATCTTCAGGTCGCCGTTCCTCGTCAGGGCGAACCAATCCGACACCGGCCGCCGCCTGTGGCACCTGTACCTCGACGAGCCGGACAAGGCCTGGGCGGCCGAGATCGCCGGCTTCGACTACGTCGTCCTCTCGGCAGCGAACTGGTTCACGCGCCCGTCCGTGTTCCACGAGCGCGGCCGCGTCGCCGCCTGCCACTACTGCCTCCTCCCCGGCGTCCCGGACCTCACGCTGCGCTACTCGCTGCGGATGGCGTTCCGCGCCGCGCTGCGCGCGCTCACCGCCGCCGAGATCGGGTTCAACGGCACGGTGATCGTGCGGACGCTGTCGCCGACGTCGCACTTCGAGGGAGGGGAGTGGGACAAGGGCGGGGACTGCCGCCGGACGCGGCCGTTCGCAGCCAACGAGACGCGGATGGCGGGGCTGGACCTCGACTTCCACACGACGCAGGTGGAGGAGTTCGCCAGGGCCAAGGAGGAGGCGGTGGCTGCAGGGAGCTCCGCGAGGCTGCTGCTCATGGACACGACGGCCGCGATGCTGCTCCGGCCGGACGGGCACCCGAGCCGGTACGGGCACTGGCCGCACGAGAACGTGACGCTGTACAATGACTGCGTGCACTGGTGCCTGCCCGGCCCAATCGACGCCTGGAACGAGATGCTGCTCCAGATGTTGCTGACGGACCCAGTTTGATCCCTTAGGCGTGCATGGAGCAGACAGGGTGATTACATATTTGAAAATAAATTACTACTCAAGGTCCGATTAGAAAACCCAGCAAAATACAGAGAGATTAGACTTATCCTTTCCAATGTGTACAGAAGTCAGCAAATACATTAGAGCATTTCTAAGAGACTAGGTAAAAATGAATAGCTAAAACCTGATTTAGCTATTTTGTAAAACGAAATAGCTAACAAAAAATTGATGAAACCCAACAGCCTCTCTAAATCACCACGGGCCCGCGGGAAGAAGAAATAGAGAGTAGAGGTGACTAACTAAATAAAGCTAGCTAGAAAAGTGGAATGGAGAGCTAGCTATTTTTGAGATAGATATAGAGAGACTGTTGGAGAGCTATTTTTAATCGCACTAGCCATATTTAGAGAAAAAACATGTTTTACCTCATCTGTTGGAGTTGCTCTTAGCGTGTGCCCATTGTTCGGCGGGATGCTGAAACACAAAAGTTGCTGTTTGTATCAACTTGATTTACATAAATGGAGCAAACTAGCAGCCCGGCTGATCATCCATCGAATTGATCAGGACACGTCGTAGTTGGACAGCAAACTACCAAGTGGCGGACCCGTCAATTACCAGCCAAATTAAGGTTTTTTGCGACGATCAGAGGCCATGTATAAATACTAAATCGCTCGTTGTCTTCTACACACTACTGCAATTCCCATGCATGTGCAATGAGCTCTCTTCTGTACCGTTACAATCACCCCGTGAGCATGCGCTGCTACAGCAGGAGATGTTTCATCTCCGTCGTATCCTTCGTGTTCGTCTCTGTCGTTGCAACTTCCAACGTGTACTTCACGTTCCCAACACTACCATTTCCCTGGCCCTATTCTTGTAGTACTAGCAACAAGCGAGACGTGGCCTGCGACATATTCAGGGGACAGTGGGTGCCGGACCCGGACGCGCCATACTACACCAACGAGACCTGCTTGGTGATCCACGAGCACTACGACTGCATGGGTACGGCAGACCGGACCTTGGCTTCGTCAAGTGGCGGTGGCGGCCCGACGGCTGCGACCTTCCCCGCCTCGACCCGGCGCGCTTCCTCGCCGCGATGAGGGGCAAGTCCATGGCCTTCGTCGGGGACTCGCTCGCAAGGAACCACATGCAGTCGCTCATCTGCCTCCTGACCAGGGTGGAGAAGCCGTCACCAAACTCGCCGAGCGACAACGGGGTGTACCGCTACGACAAGCACAACTTCACGGTGACCAACTTCTGGGCCCCGTTCCTGGCGCGGCACAAGATGGTCGAGGACGACGGGCCGGCGCACACGGGCCTCTGGAACCTCTACCTGGACGAGCCGGACGCCGCGTGGGCGCCGCGCGTCGCGGCGTTCGACTACGTCGTCGTGTCGGCGTCCAGCTGGTTCTACCGGCCGTCCATGCTCTACGAGGCTGGCCGGCTCGTCGGGTGCTACTACTGCCTCCGCCCCAACGTCACCGACCGCACGCTGCAGTACGCGCTGCGCATGGCCACCCGCACCGCCCTCCGTGTCCTTCTGGGCGCCGGCGATGGTGGAGATGGAGGAAGGTTCACCGGCACGGCGGTCCTGCGCACCGTGTCGCCGTCGCAGTACGAAGGCGGGGCGTGGAACAAGGACGGCGACTGCGTCCGGACGAGGCCGTACCGGCGGGGCGAGAAGAGGGTGGAGGGCCTCGAGCTGGATTTCCACAAGCTCCAGGTTATTTTTCTCTGTTTCGTTCGTACAGCGGCGCCCAAGGAAAGAACCATGTTCAGTTAACTGTTTTGGCTTGCGTGCGCGCAGTTGGAGGAGTTTGCGGCGGCGGAGGAGGCCGCCAAGGCCGCCGGCGGCGCGGTGAGGATGATGCTGATGGACACGACGGAGGCGATGGTACTGCAGGCGGACGCACACCCGAGCAAGTACAGGGGCTACACGCCGGAGAAACATTTCCACAAGTACAATGACTGCGTGCACTGGTGCCTTCCCGGGGCCATCGATGCATGGAGCGACATACTACTCTATATGTTAGGGACTGTTAACGCCTAAGTAAGGACCCATTTGGAACGCAGGAATTTTACAGGAATTTCACAGAAAATAGTTCAATTCCTGTAGGAATGAGGAATGATTCCTCCATTCCAAACGGGGCCTAAATTGGAAGATCGATAAGGACTTCAGCCATGCATGACACCGTCGTACTGCCTTCTGATCAAGGCCTTTTCAGCGATGTAGGCACTAACGAAGCTTCTTTACACGACTTTACAATGATGCACCATGACTCCTGCGTCCTAGATATCCAATGGCTTGCAAGGTTTTAAAATTCGTGCACAACATCTATCACTAACTGCGCTAACCGAGGCTCAGCTATAAAGCAATTGAGACCCGCCGCTTCTCTCCACAACTTTGTCCTTCCTCGCCAGAGAACAAGAAAGCTTGGTAACAAAACAAGAAAGCATGAGAGAACAAGAAAACACAACTCATCTGAGAAGAAAGCTCTGGACGACCATGGTGGCATGTAGCACCGTTAGTGATCGGGATTCTCCGGTGGTGGGTGGGGAAGGGGCGGCAACATGAGGTCGAGAGCAGGGGGCGGCGAAGGTGAAGGCGAGGACTCCGCTGGCACGTCTCTTTGACCGTGCCCTACCCCCACGGAGGCAGGGAGGGTTGGAAGGGGGCGAGGGTTGGGAGAAGGAGGGAGCGGACGTGGACCTTTCTCCTCACGTCGTCAAATCCTGTCGATTTGCAGATCAGTGGCCGCCTTACCTCCTCCTTGGCTGGATCGATCTGCTTTGGCCTGCGTTTCGTGGAAGTAAGACATGGAGCGTAGGTCGTTCTTGCGTGGGATGGCTGGATAACCTCCCTTACATGTTTATTACCACACAAATCGTAAAGCAACCTACCTACAGCTCTGCTATCTTGGACGCGCGAGCCATGATGCACCAAACTAGGTTCCTCTTTTTGATCAATGGGGGCCTTGGCCCCCTCAACTTTCGATTAGTCTCCTATATTAAACAATTAAACTAAACCGAATCACCAATTTATCTCTAATATTTCCATACTAATTCATCAACTAATTTCTCTAGGCCCCTCCAAAATTTTGCAAGCTCTATCGATAAATTTAGGAAAAGGGTTGTGTAGGAAAATCACCAGTATGAAAAAAAAACTCCACCTGCCGAGGACAAGCCACCCCGAGGCATTTTGCTAAAAGGAAGATCTTGTCACGCAGGTCGAGATCGAAAACCTCCGAACCCTCCTCCCATCCTTACACAGGTAGTCGAACACAGTGTGGGAGCGAATCGTCTTTTCTCTTATACCTCTGCTTTGAGTGGAGAGGAGCGATAGTAGCCACTAGTATGAAACTGACAATAACAAGGAAGAGCTAAATTGACAATATACTTTAGGCCTTGGCAAAACAGATTTTGAATTCTGCTTCTCTACAGTACCTACTATACCTAATGTGTCAAAATCCACGAAAAGCTACGTTTTCGCAGCTTAGGGCTTCTGGCAAAAAATGGATTCTGCTACAGTACTTTCACTGTGTTATTGAACGTGCTAGCTGTATGTTCTATGTTTTTCAAAAGAGCATTCGTGGATGTTGTGTTGCGCAACATGATGTGTAGTGTAGGGATGGATGATCATGGCACGACAATGAAAGTGATTCAGTAGAACACAACCATGTTGATCGCAGAGGTTATAGCTTCAGATACCGTTACGCTGTAGAGCAAGAGTCTGGCTGCGTGTCGCGTTCCTCGCAATGTCCTCTGGGCAGTGTTGTGGTTACAAGCCCACAATAATAGAAGGGGGATCCTCCAGGGGTCTACCACAAGTGAGGGACCCCTGGGAAGGTGAAAGGATCAAGGGCACCGAGAGGGGGGGGGGGGGGGGGGAATCGGTGTGTCAACAATTTCTCCCAAACGTACTTTAGGCGTGAAGCTAGCAAGACTAGATATGGTGATAGCAAGAAGCAAGCAAAGCGCGCACACAATCTAGTCTATGCAACAAGCAACACCCTAGCAAGCAATTCTACCAAGTAGTAAAGCCTAACAAGCAATTCTACCAAGTAGTAAAGAGACAACCTATCATGCAATTCTACTAGCACATAAGGTAAATGCGGAAGCGTAAATGCTAGTATGTAAAGGAGATAGAGATAGGAATGCTCATGATTTTTCCCGTGGTCTCGGAAGGGTGGCGCCTTCCCCTACTCCACGTTGGGTCACTCCCGCCGGAGTCTCGACCCCGTCCCTCCGCTCGATGGCGATCCCTCCTAGAGCACACTTCACCCTCCGAGTGAAGTCGCGGGCACGTCCCGCCGGGCTCGATCCCGGGTACTCTTCCGGAGGTAAGGCTCCGCACGTGATGCGTGCCAAAGGGCGCTCCACTAGTGATGCTTCTTTCGCACGGGAAGCTCCAAGACCGTGTACAAACTTGTGTTAGCTTCCACAATCTCCTTGGACAGCTCAACACCAACGCCTAACCGGTCTAGGCCTCGCCATAGACCAAGAGTAACAAACCGAAGTGACTCTCTCAAGCTCACACTAGCCTAGAGATCAAGTGGATGCAATTGCTACTCTCTCAAGCACTAGGATCACTCCAAATCCTTCTCAAGTGCTTCTCTCTCTTGCTCTTGGCTCCCTCTGAGTTTCCTGCACTCCAACAATGGCCAAGAGACCCCTCAAGGGGCGGGCAACCAACTATATATAGGCTACCAACCCAAAACTAGCCGTTGCCCAAAAGTGCCCTGCGAAACTAGAGACCGTACAATAGGACCGTACTGTCGGTCTCTTCCAGACCGTACTGTCCGGTCTCTATTTCCAGGCGCATCTCCATCTTCTTCTTCATCTCCAATGAAGACCGTACTGTCCGGTCCCTAGGACCGTACCATCCGGTCGATTGTCCGGTCTTCATTTCTTCCACTTCCAGAAACTTCAACTTCTCTGTCTGGAAATCTTCTGATGACCGTACTGTACGGTCCTCATGACCGTACCATACGGTCCATTGTCCGGTCTTCATTTTCTCAGCATCCCGAGACTTCACTTCTCTGTCTGGATCTTCAATGAAGACCGTACCATACGGTCCCTAGGACCGTACTGTCCGGTCTCTACCGGATAAGCTGAAAACTTGATCCACTCTTGATCCTTGCTTCCAACTTCTTCATCCTTGGTTCCTCTTCTTCTCTTCAGCCACCCTAGCCCTCGAGAGACTCACTATGCATCCATATGATCTCTAACCTAGTGTGCGCTAAGAGAACCAATTCGATCCCTCTTGATAGTCCGGTTTTTCCTATGGACTCAAGCTAACATCTACCAAGCCAACACTTGCTTGGTCTATCATATCCTTAGCCTTGATCCATCTTCAACCTTGACTCCATCAAGCTCTCGATCCGAATCGTCGAGGCAACCAATCACCAAGTCGTCGATAAGATAGAGTTTGTGAGACGACACTTCATTGACATGACCATTTGAATATCCTACATGGAAATGTTAGTCACATCAATATGGTCACCCAATCACCAAAACATTCATACCTTTGGGGTTTCCAAACTCCAATGGTCTTGAAGCTTACAGTCTCCCCCTTTTTGGTGATTGGTGACAACACATATCATAAGATAGAGAATGTAAAGCGCAAGAGTGATTGATAAGATAGGATATGAAATGAAGAACAAGTAAAACGGAGAACAAGGTAGTCATAGCTCAAAAGGTATCACCTGCAAAAAAGAGTTAGAGCACATAGGTGATATATATGGAATAAAAACATGAGCTATGACCACAACTCTGTGATGATGAGATTATAAGATATTCCTGCAAAAGCAAGTGAGTGCACATATCATCACAGAAAGAGGAAACCTGGCAAGATAGATATAAATAGGCGCATCCAGGTGAACATACACAAACTCAGAGCAATATATCAGAGCAAATATTAGAGACAGAGCAATATGCAAGATATATAGATAACGAGCAAGTGTATGTAAAAGAAACCAAGTGCATTCTTGATGAGCTAAACACAAGCAAAAGCAAATCAAGCTCAACAAGAACCACGAAGAACCAAAAGAATATACAATGAAGTACCAAAAGATCTCCCCCTGGACAAAAGCTGTCTCACACTCCCCCTGAACACAAGATCACTCCACTACTCCCCCTAGACCTATACAAGATCTCTCTATCTCTCTCCCCCTTTGGCACCAATGACCAAAAAGAGAAAGAAGGAAAGAGAAAAACTGCTGTCCTACGCGTCGGAGGCTGGAGGAGGTGCAGTGGTGGTAGTCACTGAAAGCTCTGGAGCTGAAGAGGTGCCCTGCTGCGGCTGCTGCTGCTCAGAAGAAGTGCCAGTGTACTCAAACTCTGGAGGTGGTGAAGGAGTCCTGGTGAGTGCTGTCTGCTGCTCTGGAGAGGTGCCTGTGGCAAGAGCCTCACGTAACTCCTCACGAGTATAGCCAAAGTCAGTGAGATCTGCTGAGGGCTCAATAACTCGAGGCGGAGTAGGTGTCCTGGGAGACTCTGTCTGTGCCACTGCTGCTGTCTCAGCTGTAGTAGTCACGACCTCTGTCTGTGAAGCTGTAAGAAGTGAATCTGTCTGCACTGAGGCGGTCTGTGCTACTGTGTCGAAGTCGAGTGTACGAGCTGGCAGTGGTGACACAAAGAAAGGACTCGTCAGCTGAAGCGGTGAGAAGCTCGGAGCTGTAGTAGCAAGAAGAGCTGACGGAGTCATGGAGAGGCCTGGTGAAGAAAAGTACTGCTGAGAAGGTCCTGCCTCTCCTGTCAAACCAGCAAACGTGGACGTCGACGGCCCCACCGTAGGTGCACCAGCAGGTGAGATGGGAGCCGTGAGTAAGGTGCTGAAGTACTGTCCCTGGCTGGAAGACTGTCCTCCCTGTGTCTGAGCAAACTGCTGCTGCTGTAGCTGCTGAAAGCGAACTGT
The DNA here is from genome assembly GCA_012490785.1 of Eragrostis nindensis. Lineage (NCBI taxonomy): Eukaryota > Viridiplantae > Streptophyta > Magnoliopsida > Poales > Poaceae > Eragrostis > Eragrostis nindensis. The sequence continues at coordinate 9,054 of JAAXCT010001236.1, forward strand.
GTCTGGTGGCAGCACACCTGGAAAGGTGATAGGAGGGAAAGACGGGAGACCTGGCAGTGCCTGTCCAAAAAGACGAAGAGTCTGAGCTATCGCCTCAAAGCCAGTGAACAACGAAGACATGCCAGTAGCCAACTCCCTCTGAGTGTGTATGACGCTGTCCATCATCTGTCTGTCCCTCTCTCTGTCCTCTCTCTGACTCCGGATCTCTCTACGGAGCTCTGCTAGCTCTGCGCGTAGAAGTGCATCTGTCTGTGCTGGAGTTGTAGCAGAGGCTGAAGGTCCTGCTCTAGAGTCCGGAGTAACGTCCTCAGGAATGGACTCCATATGACTACCAGTCTGAATATGCTGCTCGGTCTCGGTAGCCGTGTCACCTAAGCCCTGTGAAGAACTCCCCTGCGAAGCTGACTCCCGGGTAGCAACCCGTCTGTCGGAGGCAGGTAAGGGAGTATAAGCTGTGGTCACCTTGGGCAGCTCGTCGTAGTCCTCCTGAGACAACAACTGTAGCCTCCTCAGTATATAGCAGATCAGCGGTGCAAAGGCTAAGTGTCTGGCAGCAATCCCCTCAGCAATAACGTCCTCCATCTGGCACAGTATCAGATCTACCAAGTCAAAGCCTCTGTGCCTCAGCATCAACATCACAACCCACTGTGCTAGGATAGAGAACTGATCCCTGTAGCCACTCCTAGGCACAATGGTCCTGCTAAGAATGCTCCTGAGAACTCTGCCCTCATGTGTGAGTCTGGTGTGAGCTCGGCTGAAGTTCTCTGGGTGTGGTGGAGGAAAGGCAATACTCATATCCTCGTCTGAAGGTAAGTGTCCTCCAAGAGGTCTACGGGGAGGCTCCATCCCTAGGTGAGCAAGAGGAAACACCCTAGTCTCGTGCTGAACAGTCTCTAGGGCCTCTACTAGGTTCTCCCTCGTCACTCTGTGGGGCTGCCCTCTGAGCATGAACCGTATAGAAGACCGATCTGGGGCAATCCACAGAGAAGCGTAGAAATCTATCACTATATCATAATCCCAACGCATCAGTGTAGTGATGATCTCCTGGAGGCCTGGGATATAAGACAAGTGCTGAGTGAAGTCTGTCCCGGCACCTCTGCTGGCAGCCTCTATGCTGCAGTGCTGGTGAGTAACAAAGAGCTTACTAGCTCCGTCTGTCCGCAGTCTGCTCCTCAGCCCAGCTGCTATCCTCTGCTGTAGTAAGGTCCAGAAGCGACCTCTTGCCTGTGGGTCCCTCCTGGCAGGTACCCAAATCTCCTCACTGACTCTCCTGAACTTCTTGAGGACGGGGCCTGGCAGCCTGAGTGCGTCCTCAGCAAGCACGTCCCTGAGAGTAGCAGTCCTGTCAAGAGCACAGAACTTCACTGCCATCCGCTGCCTGTCACCCTCGGTGACCTCAGGGGGTCCGTCACCGGAGTGGGAACTCTCCTCTGCCTCTGACTCTGGCTGCTCCTGCGCGGTCCTCGACGTACCAACCTCACGGATGGACGGAGTCCGCTGCACTGTGACTCTGGCCCTGGAAGACCTCCTCGGAGTCTCCCCCTGTCCTCCTGCAGGTGGGTCCCTGATCCGGAACCCTGTGTCTCTGCCAGTAGGTAAGTCAACATCTGCTGCCCTGAGGGCACGATCCCACTCTGGATCACCTGTCCGCTGCTTCTTCTTCTTGGGCTGTGGATCTGGAGCCTTGGCCTTGCCCTTGTCTCTGTCACCTCTGCCCCTGCCTCTGCCTCTGCCTCTGCCTCCTGCCATCTCTGCTGACTGGGCTGTAGACAAGATAGGGCGAGTGAGCTTGGCTCACCAACCCGTCCACTGACGGCTGACTGCCAAAGATAGGACTAAGGGCTAGGCCCTCAATCCGTCCGCTGTCTCTGCTCTGCTGTCAACTGCCCACTGTCCGCTGACCACTGCCACTGCACGATAGGAATAGACAGGGTATATGAGTATAGAATAACCTACTATAATCTACAAGCAAGAGTCGTAGGTAAGCGCATGAATCTATATGAAGTCCTAGCGCAGAGGTGAAGGACACAATGCCGGCAAATATGCAAGGGGGAACTACGGCATTGTCGATTATCGGTGGAGATCAACTAGTGTACATAGATCGTATGCAATAGACACAGTACCACTAATCGAGGAAATGCTAGTGTCGAGCTAGGTGTATGGTATGGAACGGAAATCGACACAAAGCGACCAATCAACCAAAATGTCATACATAACAGAAGTGCGGCACTCGAACACTATGACACATGGCAGGCAAATAACCTAAATTGCGAAGCAATACATAGCAGTTCATACCGGTTCGCAATAAAGGAACAATTTTGATCGAATTTTCTAGGGATTTTCAACGAAGAAGGAGACGATCGGCTCAAACCCTAGATACGGAATCCGAACGAGGCTACTGTGCAATTTGTGAAAAACAGAAGCTCACCGGAGCACTGAAAACGACGTCGGTCGTCGAGGAGGAGGTGCTCGGGTCCGGTGAGGGTCGCTGGGGAGGAGCTCGCGCGTGAGGGGGAAGGAGCACCAGCTCGAAGTCAAGCGCGCGGGATGAAGTCCTCCAGCGCGGTGCTCGTCGTCGGCGAGGTCGTCGTCGACTCCGGCGACGGCGGTGCGCGGGCGAGGTGGAGCGGCGGCGGCTCGGCGTGGAGTGCGGCGGCGCGGCGCGGCTGCTAGGGTTCGCGGGCGAGCGTGGAGGAGCAGGTGCGGCGCGCGGCGGCTGCGGTGACTGGGGCTCGTCGGCGGCGAGCGCGGCAGCAAGTCGACGGCGGTGTACGGGCGCGCGCGCGCGGGAACGGCGAGGCGGGAGTTCGGCGAGCGGCGGTGGATTGGTGAAGAACGAAGCACAGTAACCCGGGTCCGGCCGTTAGGATTAGGTTAATTTCGAATCGACGGCCACGATTGATCAAGAACCGAATCAACGGATTGGATTGAATGCGATCTCGCGATGAAGTTAACCAGACCGTATGGTACGGTCCTAGGGATCGTATTGTACGGTCCCCTTTCAACCCTGACAGATAGCTATAGAGATCGTATTGTACGGTCTAGAAGACCGCATTGTCCGGTCTCCTTTCTGCCTCAGGTTTCAAAGGATCTCGTGCAAAAGCACACCGTATTGTACGGTCCCTTTGACCGTATTGTATGGTCCAGTCCAGAAATGCTGATTTTCAAGGAATTTCCTTCTAAGTCCAAGTTTCTCACACAAAAACCAAATAAACGCCAAACATGGACTAGAAGGGGATCTCTCAAACACTCCTTTGAAAATAAACCAATATAGGTTGCGCATAGGCTTATAGTAATTTTTCAATCGGCAAATAAGATGCAACCAATAAGAACCAAATGCGATAAAAACAAAGGAGGGGTATGTATGAGTCCTTTGCCTATGATCCGTGCAAGTAGATTTAACCTTGAGGATCATTTAGCAAGACTCAATGGGCATGAAGCGCAAATCTTTTCTTTAGTCACACTTCTATGAGATGTGAGATCATATTACGAATGAAGCACTTCCTCATAGTGTGACAACTCCTTTGTGATTTCCTATATGCAATGCATGAGACAAGCATATCATACAAATGCAAGAGAAAGTAAACATGCCATGTGATATGCAAGCAAAGTTAAGACAACGCATAAAGGAAACCTACTCAAGGCCAAGTTTGAACCTCTCTCAAGCTTACTCACTATAAGCCAAACCTTGCCTTGAGTCCATCGGTCCACCAACTCAAGCATCCCCCATGCTCATAGCTATCTTGAGAAAGTTAGACCTTGAACTAATTTTTTTTGTTCTTTTCTTTTAGTTATTTACATATGCATGGATGCAAACATACTAGTTCACAAAAGAGCACCTAGCTACCATGCAAGCAAATGCAAGAAAGGAAACTACTATGATACAAGTTACCTCCTTGAAGAGTAGATTTGTCGATGAAGCACTCGAAGCTTGTGGTGGACGTTCATGAGTTGTCGTTGCGGCGCACGGTCCACCACCATCACCCTTCTAGGTCTTGTTCTTGGGAGCCCACTCGCACTTGGTTGGCCTCTCAAGGTCAACTATGCATTTGGGCACCCAAATCTTCCTCATCATCCTCCTCTTGTCGGGTGATCCAAGAGCCTTTGCCTTCACCTTGCCTTTCTTGTCCCTAAAGAGCTTGTAGTGTGTATTTCCATGGAACAAGTTAGCGTTAGGCAAAACCTTGGAACTTCTCACCTTGGGACAATTCTTGCTAGTGTGGCCGTCTCGGCAACACTTCTCACAATAGTAGTCGTCCGCCATGAGGGGAACTACCCAAGGTGGAATGTCCTCGTCCTTGCCGATGAGGTTGATGGCGGCGGGGTAGGAGCCGAGTCCTTTGTGCCCGGGGTTGTTCACAAGGTTCCGACCAAGTATCTCCTTATGAATGGTCCTTCCCCTTGTGAGCCTCTCGAAACCGTCCATCACCGAAGCTCTCTCCTCCTTGAGTTGATGATATTCCTTCAAAATGTTCTCATCAAGAGAGATGCTCTCAAGAGAGGGAGTTAGTCCATTACAAGTAATATATGAAGAATCGGAAATGGATGAACTAGAGGAAGAATTGTTACACTTTTCGAGGAGGGATTGATGTTCTTCCTCAAGAACCTTGAACTTGCCGTTGAGCCTCATGTGTTCAACCTTGAGCTTGTCATAGCTTTCATCCAAGGTCATGAGCAAAGTGGAAAGGTGCTTGATCTCATCCTCTAGTAACTTGGACTTCTCCTTGAGCTTCATGTGATCTTCCTCAAGCTTGTCATAGTCCTCATCAAGAGCCTTGTGAGAGATGGATAAGTCCCTAAGTTCACCCTCAAGTTGACGAACTCGGAAGGCGGCCACTTCATGTTCCTTCTCCAACCGAGCAATGGTCTTGTCCTTCTTCATGATCATCTTGCCGGTTAGGAGAATGCTATCCAAGAGTTCCTCATATGTGGGCTTATCCTCCTCACCAAACTCTTCATCGGACTCGCTCTTCTCATCTTCACTACTATCATCATCTTTGCCCATCAAGCAAGTCGGTGGTGGAGGTAGAGTCTCGGAGATGTTGGTGAGAGCTATGCCGGCCACCTTCTTTCCCTTGGAGGATGAGTCATCACTTTCTTCTTCATCACTATCATCATCCGAAACCCACTCTCCAACATAGAGTCCCTTGCGAGATGATCTTCTCTTGTCTTTGCCTCTAGAGCTTTCCTTCTTGACAAACCTCTTCCTTGCCTTGTACTTGCTTCTAGGGTCTTCTTCTTCATCATCGCTTGACTCTTGAGTCTTCTTCTTGCTCTTCTTGATTGGCTTCGGACATTCCTTGGCAAAGTGACCCTTCTCTCCACAATTGTAGCACTCGGCATCTTTCTTGTTGATGAATCTTCTCTTGAAGAAGTTGCTTCTCTTCATGAGGAGTGCTAGATCATTGGGATGAAGTTGCAACAAGTCTTCAACGTCTTCTTCAAGCTCTTCATCACTTGAATCTTGAGTCACCACCTTCTTCATCTTCTTGCTTGACCCCTCGGATGCAAAAGCAAGATTCTTGGAGGGCTTCTCATCAAGCTTCTTGTCGAGGTTGTAGCTCTCGAAGGCGGTGATCTTCCCAAGTAGCTTGTGGGTTGTGAGGTCTCGCATGTCGGTGTTGAAGAGACATGTGATGAGTGCGCCATATTTCTCCCTTGGGAGAATCCTCATGATCTTCCGCACAAGGTCACCATCATCAATCTTGTCCTTCACACCGAGAGAGTTGATATCCTCTACAAGCACATTCAAGCGAGAGTAAGTGTCATTGATTAGCTCATTTGAAGACATGGCAAAATCATCATACTTGTTCTTTAGCACATAGTATCTTTCCTCTTTCACGTCCATGGAACCCTCATGAACTTGTTGGATTTGAGTCCATACTTCATGAGCGGTACCCGCGGACTTGACTCGAGCAAAGACCTCTTTAGTGATAGCTTCAAATAAGGCATTTTTAGCTTTAGCATTTGCCTTTGCGAGATTCACATCAAGAGTACCAATGGGAGTCCTTAGAGAGACACCGGTACTTACCACTTCCCATGCGAGAGGATCGAGAGCCTCGAGGTAAGCTTGCATGCGAGCTTTCCAATAGGCATAGTCGGTCCCATCGAATGGGGGCGGTCCCCTTTCACTTCCTCTCGGCATCCTTACTCAAGGCGGTTAAGCCCTATTTGAGCAACGAGGCTCTGATACCACTTGAAAGGATCAAGGGCACCGAGAGGGGGGGGGTGAATCGGTGTGTCAACAATTTCTCCCAAACGTACTTTAGGCGTGAAGCTAGCAAGACTAGATATGGTGATAGCAAGAAGCAAGCAAAGCGCGCACACAATCTAGTCTATGCAACAAGCAACACCCTAGCAAGCAATTCTACCAAGTAGTAAAGCCTAACAAGCAATTCTACCAAGTAGTAAAGAGACAACCTATCATGCAATTCTACTAGCACATAAAGGTAAATGCGGAAGCGTAAATGCTAGTATGTAAAGGAGATAGAGATAGGAATGCTCATGATTTTTCCCCGTGGTCTCGGAAGGGTGGCGCCTTCCCCTACTCCACGTTGGGTCACTCCCGCCGGAGTCTCGACCCCGTCCCTCCGCTCGATGGCGATCCCTCCTAGAGCACACTTCACCCTCCGAGTGAAGTCGCGGGCACGTCCCGCTGGGCTCGATCCCGGGTACTCTTCCGGAGGTAAGGCTCCGCACGTGATGCGTGCCAAAGGGCGCTCCACTAGTGATGCTTCTTTCGCACGGGAAGCTCCAAGACCGTGTACAAACTTGTGTTAGCTTCCACAATCTCCTTGGACAGCTCAACACCAACGCCTAACCGGTCTAGGCCTCGCCATAGACCAAGAGTAACAAACCGAAGTGACTCTCTCAAGCTCACACTAGCCTAGAGATCAAGTGGATGCAATTGCTACTCTCTCAAGCACTAGGATCACTCCAAATCCTTCTCAAGTGCTTCTCTCTCTTGCTCTTGGCTCCCTCTGAGTTTCCTGCACTCCAACAATGGCCAAGAGACCCCTCAAGGGGCGGGCAACCAACTATATATAGGCTACCAACCCAAAACTAGCCGTTACCCAAAAGTGCCCTGCGAAACTAGAGACCGTACAATAGGACCGTACTGTCCGGTCTCTTCCAGACCGTACTGTCCGGTCTCTATTTCCAGGCGCATCTCCATCTTCTTCTTCATCTCCAATGAAGACCGTACTGTCCGGTCCCTAGGACCGTACCATCCGGTCGATTGTCCGGTCTTCATTTCTTCCACTTCCAGAAACTTCAACTTCTCTGTCTGGAAATCTTCTGATGACCGTACTGTCCGGTCCTCATGACCGTACCATACGGTCCATTGTCCGGTCTTCATTTTCTCAGCATCCCGAGACTTCACTTCTCTGTCTGGATCTTCAATGAAGACCGTACCATACGGTCCCTAGGACCGTACTGTCCGGTCTCTACCGGATAAGCTGAAAACTTGATCCACTCTTGATCCTTGCTTCCAACTTCTTCATCCTTGGTTCCTCTTCTTCTCTTCAGCCACCCTAGCCCTCGAGAGACTCACTATGCATCCATATGATCTCTAACCTAGTGTGCGCTAAGAGAACCAATTCGATCCCTCTTGATAGTCCGGTTTTTTCTATGGACTCAAGCTAACATCTACCAAGCCAACACTTGCTTGGTCTATCATATCCTTAGCCTTGATCCATCTTCAACCTTGACTCCATCAAGCTCTCGATCCGAATCGTCGAGGCAACCAATCACCAAGTCGTCGATAAGATAGAGTTTGTGAGACGACACTTCATTGACATGACCATTTGAATATCCTACATGGAAATGTTAGTCACATCAATATGGTCACCCAATCACCAAAACATTCATACCTTTGGGGTTTCCAAACTCTAATGGTCATGAAGCTTACAGAAGGGCCTAGGAAGGGATCAAACAGGAGCCAAGAGAGGTAGGTAATTAAGGGCTTGTATTGAATGCCTTGTCTTGAGGGTGGTAGGGGGGTATTTATAGGCTGAGACACCCCTACAACCCTAGAATTACAAGTACCATATTGCCCCTACTCCAGGGCACTATGGTCATTTTCTTATTACAAGGAGGGATTCCCTAACCCTAGTGGGCCAGAGGCCAACATACATGGGCCTATTCTATACTATACATCATCTTGGGCCTTGATTGGCTTCATAGCAGGCCAGGCCTTTGGGCCAGGGGGAGGGGACACAGTGGGCCTCCCCCAACAGCTAGCCCCACACAGTCGAGATCCACCTTCGGTAGGGCCGAAACTGTGTCCGTCCGGAGGTCCGCCCGTCGTCCCCTCTTTCGGCGCTCCGAAGGTCTGGTCTGCGTCGGTTGCGGTGGTCGCCGAAGGTGGTACCCGAAGGTGCGTTGGCGGTTCCGAAGGTGGTACCCGAAGGTGCGTGGTACCCGACGGAATGGTGGTTGCCGAAGGTTGTCGTAGATGGGCCGAAGGTTGCTTCTGACTGCGGCGCCGCGATCGCCGAAGGGCACGGTCGCCGAAGGTTGTCGCTGATGGCTCGAAGGTAGCTGCCGGCTACGGTTCGGTGCTCGCCGAAGGGGCGCGGTCGCCGAAAGCTGTCGCTGATGGCGCGAAGGTAGCGGCCGGCTACGGCGCCGTGATCGCCGAAGGGGCACAGTCGCCGAAGGTTGTCGCTGATGGTGCGAAGGTAGCTGCCGGCTACGGCGCCGTGATCGCCGAAGGGGCACTTTCGCCGAAAGTTGGTGCTGCTGGCGCGGGGGTAGCTGCCAGCTACGCGTTGAAGGTGTCTTTAATTCTCGGCGCGAATTGCGGAGCGACTCCGTCTCGTTTACTGGGACTGAATCGGCGCGGATCGCGATGCGACGCCATTTCGCCTGACGGGACGCGTCTTGTTGCGTGGCGTGATCTGCGGCCGTTGATCCTTCATCGGACGGTCATACCGAATCACCCGGGGCTATATATTTACCGCCCGGGCGCCCAAGGTTTTCACCCCGCCACTCATTTCGCTCTCACCTACGCCGCGCCGCCGCCGCTTGGTTAGCTTGCTTCGGCGTCCTCGCTGCCTCGGCGCGCTTCATTGCTTTAGCTCGGTGCTTCGAAGTAGTCGCCCTGGCTTCGGAGATGGCCCGGAAAGGGAGGACCAGCGCTTCGCAGCGCGTTCGCATCGATGACCGCTTCTCGGCGTCGCCGTTCGTTGACCGCAGCACGATCGACTCGAAGGCGCTGGACGAGATGGCCGCCGATGGGCTGCTGGAGCGAAGCCGGGCCGAAGCGCCAAGGAAGGGGGAGACGACCCCTAGTCCGAAGGACGGGTACATCGTTCTGTACCGCCGGTTCTTCGAGGCCGGGTTTCGGACGCCCTGCTCCCCCTTCGTGGCCGAGGTGTTGGATCTCTTCGGCCTCGAGATTCAGCAGCTCACAGTCAATGCACTTGTGCGGCTGAGCGTCTTCGAGTGGGCGTTCTGGCTCGAAGGGTCTCGGCCGCACGCCGGGGCCTTCGCGGCGACGCATTACGCGCACGCCGTGAAAAAGATGTTGAAGCTGGACGGGAAGGACGTCGTCGGCTCCATGGGAGTCATCTCCTTCGTCCCCCGCCCCGAAGCCGTCGTTCCGGCGAAGGCGTACAAGTTGCATTGGGGGCGTTGGACAACCGGGTGGTTTTACTACCGCGTGGAGGAAGACTGCCCGCTTCGATCGACGATGTCGGAGGTGCTTTTCCATCGATACCCGACGGTGCAGTTGGACGGGACCGGCGAGTCCCGGGTGCAGCTGTTGGAGGCGGTGGCGCGGAAGTTCTCGATGCGCGACCTCTACGAGGAGTTCGTCGCCGCGGGGGTGTGGCCCTTGCTCCGGAACTGGGAGCAGAGGTTCGTTGTTGAGGTTCCGGGCGGAGAGCCGGAGGTGCACTTGAGGCCGGAGAATTTCCCAGGTACGTTTGCTCCGGTGGACACTTCCCTTCGGTTATTTGCTGTGGCTTGACGACGTGGCTTGTGCAGCCAAGACGCTGAGGGAGGTGGAAGACGGCGCCGCCGAGATTCTCGGTCCCTTCCTTCCGGACGAGGCTTCGCGTCGGGCGAAGCTTGTTGGGGGTCCCCGTATCAATCGGGTGCTGTCCATCAAGTACCCGGAGATGGTGCTGCCGGAGCGAGAGGTGCTCGTCACTGTCCCTGCCGGCGGCGAAGGGGAAGATGAGGAGGCCGAGAGCGAAGCTCCCTCGGCTCCGGTGAGCAGTGTCCCGGCTGGCTCGAAACGCGCTGCCGGAGATGCCAGCAGGCCGGCGCCGAAGAGGTCTCGGCCCGCCGCGACGCGCGTCGAGGGATCTACTTCCCGAGCCGGGGCGTCGAGTGTCGCCGCGGACTTGGGGTATGGCACCGATCCGGAGGAGTTGACCGACGACGCTGCCCGCGTGGCGATTGCTGCGGTAGCGGCTCCGCGCGCGGTCGAGAAGGTGGTGAATCTGGAGTCCGACGATGAGGACGTCGGCTTCTTTGGGATACCCTCCTTCGCAGCGGGCGTCGAGGGAACGATGGAGCCGGTCCTTCGGTCTCCCGGTATCGTTTTTTCTTCCCACCACTCTTGCTTTGCCGGTTGCGGAAGTCCTACTAACTCTGTTGCTCTAGCGGAAGGCCGCCGCGTCGAAGAGACTTCCGAGGAGGAGCCTTCCGGGGGAGAAGTGGGGAAAGAGACGGCCAACCCGGGGCCCAGTCATGGCCGTGGGAAAGGCTACTTCGGGAAGTCGCCCATCGAGGAGGCAGGAGTCCCGATAGAGTCGGAGGGTCGCCTTGATTGGAGCGACTTCGTGGATTGTCCGGAGGCCGCCGAAGTCCTTCTAGGGATCTATGACTTCAATTGGAGCGACTCCGTGAAGTTGGCCTCTCGGGCCATGAAGTCCTTTGGCACCTTCTGCGCCGAAACTGCATGGACTGCGGCCTTCGGCTCCTCGTGCAAGTGGGCTGCACTCACCTTTCCGCTGCTGCTTCTACTTCGCCGCAGTTAGCAGAGATGGCGGCTGGGGATGGGGGCCGGTTTCGGGAGCTGGCCTCGAAGGTGCGGGACTTCGGGAACCGGCTCGGCCAACACTTCTGGTTGCCGGTGGGTGAGAAACTGGCCCGCCAGTCTGCTCTCGCTGCTGCAGCATCCCGGAAGTCGAAGCCCGGAAGCAGCGCCTCTGTTCCCGCTCCGGCTCCGGCTGCCGCTTCCCCTGTGCTGACGCCTCCATCGGGCGAGATCCCAGCCGGGGCCGGAAGCGCTAGCACCTTAGTGGGTAGCGGGGGTGGAGGCTCGGTGGCGGCCCAGGGCAATGTCACGGAGGTTGACTCATCGGCCCAGCCTCCCCCCCATGTGTGAGTTCTTCGCTCGCTTCGAGCCATGCTTTTTTAGTGTACATAGATTGTACTAGGTGCCCTTCGGGCTTTTTGCAATGAACTTGGTCTTCGGGATGTTTATGTGCTTCCATTGCGATTTATAGGTTTCGGGTGGGGCCGAAGGCAATCAAGCCTTAATGTGTCTTGACGTCGTTCCGGAAAGCATTCTGATTCCAGCTCCGGAGGGTCGCCCTTACTATGTAAAGGGCACGCAGTGGCGTTGTTGGCTTCGGCACAACCCGGGTGGGTCCTTCGAGGACTTCTTTCGGGATTTGCGCCTTTGAAACGCGCAGTTGATGGCGCAGGTACCGAAGGTCCCTTCCGAAGCTCTGCTTCAGAGGCGAATTCGTCGCGAAGCGCATTGTTTGGACTTAGCGCTGAATCCTCCTCTTCTTGTTGCTCCGAAGGTAGAGGTGGTTGACGTGTCGAGCGATGACGAAGACGCTGCCGCCGAGGTGGACTTGGAGCAATTGCAGAACGATGTTGCTTCTGCATCGACTCCGGCAGACTTCGCTTCGCTCTGGCGCACATTGGCGGGAGCTCGGGAGGAGATAGCTAGGGCTGAAGCGTCATTAGGGATGCGCTCCGGGAGTGGGCTGTGAGGGGGGCCTTCGGGCCCCATGTCGAGGTGCCGTTTGGCCGGTATTGTAATCCATGTCGAGCTGTTAAGCTCGACGTATTTTGAAATGTAAGCTCTTTCGAGCGTATGATAATGTTATTGGCGTCGTCCTTTGTTTCGTTTGTGGAACGAAAAGTTATTCGTCGAGGGTAGCCTCGAAGGTGTTCCGTCGCTCTGCTTTCGGCGAGGAAGTGAGCTCGTTTCGAGCGTCGTCCCCCCTTTTGCTCGTCGGGAGCGGAGTGAAATCTTGAAGTAGATAGCCTCGACGGTAGTCCGTCGCTCTGCTTCCGGCGAGGAAGCGAGCTCGTTTCGAGCGTCGTCCCGCATTTACTCGTCGGGAGTGGACGAAAATTCGAAGTCAAGGATAGCCTCGACGGTAGTCCATCGCTCTACTTTCGGCGAGGAAGTGACCTCGTTTGGAGCGTCGTCCCCCCTTTTACTCGTCGGGAGTGGAACGAAAATTTGTCGAAGTCGAGGATAGCCTCGAATGGATTCCGTCGCTCTACTTTCGGCGAGAAAGTGAGCTCGTTTCGAGCGTCGTCCCCCCTTTGCTCGTCGGGAGTGGAGCGACATTTGTTGGCCGAGGATTGCCTCGGAGGTAGTCCATCGCTCTACTTTCGGCGAGGAAGTGAGCTCGTTTGGAGCGTCGTCCCCCCTTTTACTCGTCGGGAGTGGAACGAAAATTTGTCGAAGTCGAGGATAGCCTCGAATGGATTCCGTCGCTCTACTTTCGGCGAGGAAGTGAGCTCGTTTCGAGCGTCATCCCCCCCTTTGCTCGTCGGGAGTGGAACGACATTTGTTGGCCGAGGATTGCCTCGGAGGTAGTCCGTCGCTCTACTTTCGGCGAGGAAGTGAGCTCGTTTGGAGCGTCGTCCCCCCTTTTACTCGTCGGGAGTGGAACGAAAATTTGTCGAAGTCGAGGATAGCCTCGAATGGATTCCGTCGCTCTACTTTCGGCGAGGAAGTGAGCTCGTTTCGAGCGTCGTCCCCCCCGTTGCTCGTCGGGAGTGGAGCGAAAATTGTTAAGTCGGAGGCGTCCCCCCATTGACTTAGGTTCGTTTCGTGCACGTTTTGCAGGGTCTTTAACGAATGCCCCGCCTTCGACTGTCACCGATGGGAGTTTCGGTTTATCGTGTCGGCATCGATATCCCCTTAGGGTCCGGGATCTAGGACTTATGTGTGCCTAGCATCAGCCTGTTCCGGTGTTTTGCCTCCGGCTCCCGGCTGGATTTCATTGTGATAGGGCACCGAAAGAGTTTCTCGTTTCATTCAATGGTACCGATTACATGACCCCTTAAGGGAATGCAGCTAAGGGGATCATCGTCACCCTACTGCCGAAAGGAAGAAGAACACGTCGAAGCAAGATACAGGTAACTTGTAGCGCACAGGCTACGCGGCTTCGAGGCCGGCGGATGCTAAGTCCTTAGACATAGTATCGGCGGAGGGCATCGGCGTTCCATGTCCTCGGAACTGGTGTCCCGTCGAGCTCCATCAGATGAAATGCCCCCAGGCGAATTGAGTTGTAGATGATGAAGGGCCCTTCCCACTTGCTGTTAAGCTTGCCGACAGACGTCGGGTGGATGTTTCGCTTGAGGACGACGGTGATGTGCATCGGCACCCCGAAGCGGCAGACGATGTTCTTCCAGAGGAACTTGCGGACGGACCGCGCCGTTATCTTCGCGAGGGGTTCGGCTTCGACCCACTTGGAGAAGTACTCGTAGCCCACCACCGCCCATTTGAGGTTGCCGGGAGCGGTGGGGAGGGGGCCGACGATGTCGATGCCCCATCGGGCGAGGGGCCAGACCGGAGGGATTGGCTGGAGCGGAGTGGCCGGGCGATGAGACTGTCTTCCCATCCACTGGCAGCTGGGGCAGGTGCGGACGAGTTCTTCGGCGTCGCGGGCTGCAGTAGGCCAGTAGAAACCCTGCCGGAATGCCTTGGCGACGAGGGCCCGGGGTGCGAGGTGCGATGAGCACAGACCCTCGTGGATGTCGCGGAGGAGAGCCTTGCCTTCGTCGAACGAAAGGCAGCGCAGGAGTGGCTCCGAAACACCTTTCTTGTATAGGATGTCGTTGTGGATGAGGTAGCTTCGGGTGCGCAGCTTGATCCTCTTCTCTTCGACCGGGTCATCGGCACAGTAGCGCCCTTCGAGCTGTGCTCGAAGGGGAGCGCGTCAGTCTTCACCGCTCAGGATCATGACCGACCCCGGCTTCTTCGGAGCGAAGGATGCTTCTGATAGCACCTCGTGGAAGGCGTCGGCGGGTACCGGGAGCTGATTTGCTGCTGCCTTCGCAAGGGTATCGGCCTCCTGATTGTGGACCCTCGAGATACTCTTCACGTCGAATCTGGAGAAGTGTTTCTCCATGCTCCGGACGATCTTGAGGTAGCTTGCCATCTCTGGGTCTCGGGCCATGTACTCCTTCGAGACTTGCTCGGCGATGAGCTGCGAGTCCGTGTAGATGATGATTCGTTGGGCGCCGAGGGCCCAGAGTTGCCGGAGCCCGAGGAGGACACCCTCGTACTCAGCTGCATTGTTTGTTGTTGGGAACGCGAGCGAGGCCGAGTACCGAAGCTTCTGGTTGCTTGGTGAAGTGATGACGGCGGCGCATCCCGCTCCGGAGGAGCCCCAAGCCCCATCGACGTGTACTGTCCAGAGCGGCTCTTGGGGCAGCGTCTCCGGGGTCGGAGCGGGTGTCCATTCAGCGATGAAGTCGGCGATGATGCCGGACTTGATGGCTTTACGGGCCACGAACTTGATGTCGAAGGCTGCGAGCTCGATGGCCCATTTGGCCATGCTGTCCGACGCGTTCCTGTTGCCGAGGACGTCCTTCAGTGGGAACGAGGTGGGCACCGTGATCTCGTGGCCTTCGAAGTACCGGCGCAGCTTCCGTGACGCCATCAGCACGGCGAAGGCCAGCTTGGTGACGACATTGTAGTTGAGGCGGGCTCCGGAGAGGGCTTCCGACACGTAGTATATGGGTTGCTGCACCAGCTTGTCGCCGACGAGGACTTCATGCACGAGGACCGCGCTGATTGCTGCCGGAGCGGCCGACACGTACAGTAGAAGCGGCGCCTTCGGCGGCGGCGGGCGAAGCGTGGTCGCCTTGACGAGGTAGGACTTGATTTCTTTGAATGCTTTATCTTGCTCGTCCCCCCAGCGCATCGGGCCGGAGCTCTGAAGGCATTGGTAGAAGGGGAGGCACTTTTCTGCCGCGCGGGAAATGAACCTCCCGAGGGCAGCGAGCCTGCCGGTGAAGCGTTGTAGTTCTTTGGTGGTCTTCGGCGCCTCCATGTCGGTGATGGCCTTGATCTTCTCTGGGTTCGGGTCGATGCCTCGCTTGGAGACGAGGAAACCGAGGAGTTTGCCAGCACGCACGCCGAAGGTGCATTTCGCCGGGTTCAGCTTGAAACCCACCTTACGCAGGTTCGCGAAGGTTTCAGCCAAGTCGCCGAGGTGGCCGGCGTCGGAGGTGCTTTTGATGACGACGTCGTCGATGTAGGCGGCGGCGTTTCGGTTGAGCTGGTCCCCGAGGGTCTTCTGTATTGCCCGGGAGAAGGTTGCTCCGGCATTCTTGAGGCCGAAGGGCATGCGGACGTAGCAGTAGGTCCCATCGTCCGTCTTGAACGCCGTCTTCTCTTCGTCTTCAGGGGCCATCCATATTTGATGGTACCCGGAGTAGGCGTCGAGGAAGCTCATGAGCTCGCGCCCGGCCGTGGAGTCGACCAACTCGTCGATGCGGGCCAAGGGGAAGTCGTCCTTCGGGCATGCCTTGTTGAGGGTGGTGTAGTCGATACACATCCTCCACTGGCCGGTGTGTTTTTTGACGAGGACCGGGTTCGCGAGCCAAGTGGACTTGTTCACCTCCCGGATGACTTGCGCATCCTTGAGCTTCTGGATCTCCGAGCGAAGCGCCACTTTCTTTTCCTCCGACCACTCCCTTTTCCGCTGCTTGATGGGAGTCACCTTCGGGTCGATGTCGAGCTTGTGCTCGATGATGCTGCGGTCTACTCCGGAGAGCTCGCTGGTGGACCACGCGAAAACGTCTTTGTTGTTCCGGAGGAGGTCGATGATGCTTGCTTCGAGTTCCGGCGGGAGCCCCTCGCCGATGAGAACGGCTTGGTCGGGGCGATCGGGAGACAAGACCACGCTCTTGACCTCGCCGTCGACGCGCGCTTTCGGAGTTCCGGCCGGGGGTGTCGGTGTGGCAGCTTCGACCGTCTCCGGCTTCGGCTCGTGTCGGAGCGGGTGCACTTGCTTCTAGCCCAGTGTTTGGCCGTGCTCGATGCGGCGGGCGGCGAGTTGATCACCGTAAGCAGTGATAACGCCGTTCGGAGCCAGAATCTTCATGCAGAGGTAGCCGTGATGGGTGACTGCGTTGAAGGCATTGATGAGCTCCCTGCCGAAGATGGCGTTGTAGGCGTAGGGCATGTCGACGACGTCGAAGGAGATCAACTCGGTGCGGTGTCCCGCGGGCCCGGAGAAGGAGACTGCGATCTTCACGCTCCCGAGGGCGTGTATTGGCTCTCCCCCGAAGCCGACGAGGGGGCTGTCGGAGGCCCGTAGCTCAGATCGGGGGATGCCCAGTTGGTTGAAGGCGTCGATAAAGATGACATCAGCAGAGCTGCCGCCATCAATAAGCACGCGACGGACCTCCGTTCCGCGCATGTTGGCGTTGATCACGAAGGCGTCCTTGTGCGGGTATTCCATCGGGCGAAGGTCGGCCTGAGTGAAGGTGATCGGTACGTGCGACCAGCGGCATTGGGCCAATGGCGGGTGGGCGGCCACGTGGTTGACCCTTCGCACGTAGTCGCGACGCTGCCTCTTCGAGGCGTATGGCTGACTGGAGCCCCCGGT
Organism: Eragrostis nindensis; assembly: GCA_012490785.1. Classification (NCBI taxonomy): domain Eukaryota; kingdom Viridiplantae; phylum Streptophyta; class Magnoliopsida; order Poales; family Poaceae; genus Eragrostis; species Eragrostis nindensis. The sequence goes on from JAAXCT010001236.1 coordinate 25,886, forward strand.
GATGGCCAAGATGACGTTGTGGCCGGTTGGATGGTGTTCCGGAGGCGGGGGCAGGGCCTCGCCCGCTCCGGAAGCCCCATGTATGACGTTGACTCCTCGTGCGGCATCGGCGTCGCGGCGCTCCCTTGCCTCGCGCAAGACGGCGATTTGGGGGCACTGCTTCGACGTGTGGCCCTGGTTGACGCCGTGCACCTCGCAGTATGGGTCGCGAGAGCTTCGGTTGTTGTATCGGCGACCGTTGTCGGAGTGCCGCGAGTTGTTGCGCGAGCCGCCGGAACGATTGTCCGTCCTCTGCGGGCTCCGGCTTCGGGAGTTGTCGATGTTGTGGACCTCTCGGCGCTGGGAGCGGTGGCCTCGGCGGTCATCCGGGGGGTCGTCACTTCGGTCGCTGTGACGCTTCCCCCGGTCGTTCTTCTTTTGGCTTGCTCGCGCCTCCTTCTCGCGCCGGAAGTCTTCGTCGGCACGTGCATGTGCTTCCAGGATTTGCAGCAGGTGGGTGCAGGTCTTCGGCTCGGTCCTTCGGATTTCGGACCGCGCCGGGCAGAGGCTCATGCCCTTCGTGACAGCTTCGATGATGATTGAATCGGGCACTCCCTCCACCTGGCACTTAAGATGGATGAAGCGCCGGGTGTAGTCTTGCAGTGACTCGCCGTCCTTCTGCTTGCACGCCTGAAGGTCTGCCGCCGTGACCTTCGCGGCGTAATTGCCTTGAAAATGGATCTGGAGCTGGTCCCGAAGCTGCTCCCACGAGTAGATGCTGTTCGCCGGCAGCTTGGTGTACCATGTCTTGGCGATCCCGCTCGAAGCGAGGACGAAGGCCTTGGCCTTGATGTCGTCGTCGCCCCCTGCTGACTCGATGGCGGTCTCGTAGCTGATGAAGAACTCGCGGGGGTCGGAGGTGCCGTCGAAGGTCGGCAGCTTCTCCGAGATGAACTTTCCGGGGCCACGCCACCGATTGTAGCCGCGCGGAGAGCGGTTTGGTTTGTGTCGGAGGAGCTTGCATGACGCTTGCTTCCGCTGGAGTGGGTGTGCCTCTCGTCGCGCTCTTGGCGGTGTTTCCGGCGTCTCGGCCTCCCGACGACCGGTGCGTCGTAAGGTGTTCAGCTGCGCTTGGAGGTGAACTTGCTGTCGACGCGCGGCTTCGGCTCGAAGGCGATACGTTTCTTCGTCTCGATCGAAGTTCTCGAGGGCGCGCTGCCTCAGCAGCCGTTCGTCGGCTTCGCGAGCTTCGCGGTTGTACGCCTCCTCGAGTTCCGCCAGACGCTGCTCCTCGGCCACGGCTTCGGCGAGCCCCCTCTGGCTCCGTGCTTCGGCTTCGGCGTTCCTTCGAGGCGGTTCCATCGTTTCGTCGCGGTGTTCGACTTCGGCCGTGTCGATGTTCTCTTCTTCGTCTTCGGAGGAGCCTTCGGCGCCTTCGGCCACTTCCTCCACTGCTGGAAGGTCGACGTTGACTGCGTTGTTCTCCGAAGGCGGTACCACCGAGGCCGATGCCGAAGGAAGCGTCGATGCCGAAGGTAGCGTCGAGCCGCTGGGGAAGGTGCGGATTGTCGCCAGTGGGTCGATGCCGTCGTCCGAAGCCACGGACCTGGTCTTTCGGGTGCCTCCGGCCGGAAGGTCAGTTTTTGATTTTTCAGCCCTCTTAGTCATCTCGTCGTGGCTTCTTGTTCGATCCCCACGGACGGCGCCAACTGTTGTGGTTACAAGCCCACAATAGTAGAAGGGGGATCCTCCAGGGGTCTACCACAAGTGAGGGACCCCTGGGAAGGACCTAGGAAGGGATCAAACAAGAGCCAAGAGAGGTAGGTAATTAAGGGCTTGTATTGAATGCCTTGTTTTGAGGGTGGTAGGGGGGTATTTATAGGCTGAGACACCCCTACAACCCTAGAATTACAAGTACCATATTGCCCCTACTCCAGGGCACTATGGTCATTTTCTTATTACAAGGAGGGATTCCCTAACCCTAGTGGGCCAGAGGCCAACATACATGGGCCTATTCTATACTATACATCATCTTGGGCCTTGATTGGCTTCATAGCAGGCCAGGCCTTTGGGCCAGGGGGAGAGGACACAGTGGGCCTCCCCCAACAGGCAGGCGTTGTATTATTGCGTTTTGCAGACTCGTGCTTCTTGGCTGATCCGCGGCTCGCTCGTGTTTGAGGACGGCGTGCTCGTGCCTGTAACAGACATGAGATGTGTCAAGGTGTGAACAAATGGGGCCCGCAGCAGTAGATTTAGGTGGCGGTGATCAAGGTTTTAATCTCGACTGTGCCGCGGATACCGAGTGCCACTGGTTTTATTGAAAGCCGGTCAAATTTAGGCAAATATTTGAATTCATTCGAATTTTCAAATCCGGAAACCGGTCCGGTTCTGCTTTTCCTGGCACAGATATATATATATTGTTGGATCAATGTGGGAGACAAACGGCTGTGGAATTTGTAACGCCGGAAAGTGGAGTCTATAAATAGGTCTCTACCCTCTAGTCTTAGTATGCATTGTGAGCGGCACCATAGAAAAGGCAGAGGAATAGAGGGTACACCGTTTAGCTCCCACAGCCGTTCGTCTCCCACATTGATCCAACATTGGTATCAAGAGCCAGAATTGATCCTCATGTTTTCCGCTGCGATCTGATCTTAATCTACCAAAACTCTGCCTACGCCGCCATCAGGTCAGGCCAATCCGCTCCAAACTCCATCAGGCTTGGCACATCCCGTGGCGATCTCGTTTCCCAGGACAAGCACCATGCACCGTCCTGGCTGATGGATTCGCTGGGACCTCGCGTGCTTTCTTGTCTTGGAATCTTTTGCTCAGGCTGATCCAAGGCACTAGAGCAAATCCTGTTGCGCAATACCGAGGAGAAGGTGCAGGTACAAATCAATTCACTTGGTGTGGTGCTGCTCTGGGCTGCTCTCCTTCAAGATTTCACACGTGAATTGAGGAAGTGATCTCTAATTCTCTATCAAGCGCACTGCTGCCGGATTATTAATTTCCCCATTGACGCAAGCAGCAGGAATTGTGTGCTCTCTCTCTGTCTGATCCGGAGTCTTCTGCACCTCTCAAAGATGGCTCAAATTACACGGTTTGGAAGAGAAAGATTATGTTTTTACTTTCAGCGGAAAACAAAGATTATGTTACTGAAGATTCTGAACCGGAAAAGCATTCTGATGATGCTTCTGCTGATGATAAAGACAACTATGCCATGGAGCATGAAAATTGGACCAAGGATAATAAAAGGGCTCGTATATTTATTTTGGGATCAATGACAGATGCTCTAGCCGTTTAGTGGCGGAGCTGGACGAGAAAATCAGGGGGGGCCGGTCGGTGTCTCCGGCGGCGTCCCCCGTCACGCTAACCCGTCACCATCAAGCTTCCTCGCCTCGCTAACCTGTCGCTATCAAGCTCTCCCGTCTAAACACTAGCCCAACCGCCATTTCCCACCTCAACACAAGAATTAGGGATAAAAACAGTTAAGAATCTAGAGCACTGCTTACATTTGTATCAATTGTTCCAAATAAATTGATATTTTGAGATGAGCAAATTGATCGATTTGGTAGCGGCGCGGTACCAAGTAGTAGTAAAATTGGAGACGAATAGATGAGTAACAAGTTAGCAACAAAATAATAGATGGATCGATCAAGAGACAATCAAACAAAGTAACGTTGTTATTGCGTTGAAGCACTAAAACGATAGCATCTGTCCTCGCATAAAAAACAAAGAAAAAAAAAGAAACGGTATCAGCTAGCAGGCCTAACACCATTCTTTTCTGAAGCCGGCCCTTCTAGTGGCCCATTGGCCCAATACCTCTTCATGCCTTCTTCTTCCTACGCACACAGTCACAGAGAGTTTTTCTTGGCAGCCATGGCATGGCGGACTGCAGAGCGGACGCCGGAGCTCTAGGGGCGGTGGGGGCAGGGGGTACATGGCACCAAGGTTAGGTAGGTTGGCTGCCCCACCTTTCCTATTGAAAGATCCTCCTATGCGCCTTCGATTTGCAGGGCTGAACGTGTTCTAAACTTCCAATGAGTACATCCTCTTAGAAATTTCGAAAGTTAGGGGGGGCATGGCCCCTACCCCCCCCCCCCCCCCCCCCAGCTCCGCCATTGTAGCCGCTGAATATGAGAGTGAACGGATTGCCGGAAATATTATGAGCAATCTGGAAAAGGATTTTGGTGACGTACATGTTGGAATTATGTATGGCTTTCAACATTGTTTGATATATTATTATTGTCATGTTTATTTACCTCAATGTGATAATTAATATTATCAGTATATATGTGTGATAGGAACTACTTTTGATAGGTAAGTTTATATCAATTAATATTGTACTCGAGGTGCCGAGGACGTCTGTGTTGGAATACAGTAGAGGAATTAATTGATATAAACTCTACTGGAACTATACAAGTGTACGTATATCATAAAACCCGGGTAAAACACAAATGGAATAGCTGGGTTAGTCTTGCAGGATCGTTGCTGTAGGCTGTTGACTCACATGATTGAAATGGAACAAATCTCATATATACAACCTGGTTATGGCGCATGATTTACACATGCGTGCTAGGGACTAATATATTTTACGCTCGGAAACTGGCCTGTCTGATCGTGGTTGGTGACATGGTTCAGAAGTTGTCTCACGGTATTCCGGAAAATAGGCGTAATAGATATAACACTCGGAAGCTGAACGGGTGGAATTTGTAACGCCGGAAAGTGGAGTCTATAAATAGGTCCCTACCCTCTAGCCTCAGTATGCATTGTGAGTGGCACCACGGAAAAAGGCAGAGGAATAGAGGGTAGACCGTTTAGCCCCACAGCCGTTCGTCTATGAGTGACAACATGCAAACATGGTGCTTGATGGTTTGTTCAGTGGAAGAATGGGCAATACAACATGTCGTCAATAGCGCATGGCCGGTGCCTTCCGAGAGCAGACTGAGGAATACTCAGGGCATGTCTGGGTTGTGTAGCATTTTAAAACCAAAGTACTACGAAACTATGGTTTTAAAAGTCTGTGCTAAGTAAAATCATGGTTTAGTAAAAAGAAACGAGGAGTGGAGTTTTTAAAACTTCAAAATGGTTGCATTTTTAGCAATGCTATGGTTTTAAAACTGCATAATTTATTAGATGAAAACACTTCCAGACCTCTTAAAACCAAAATATTTTGCTAAATCATAATATTTTTATAGAACTCCAAAAATACGACCCGCCCCTCCCAACAGCTTCCCCACCACCACCAATGCCGCCACCCATCCCGACTAGCCCAGCTGGCGTGCGAGGTGGGGTGCGGCTGCCCTCCTTCTCGCACCGTGCCTTCCCCCTGAGGTGCGGTCTACCTTCCCCACACTGCCCCACCCGATCACTACCACCCGCGTCAACCGCCCGACACGAACGTACATACGTCACCCGCCTTCCTCGACTACGACCACCGCTGTCTCCCACTCCCAGCAGCAAGAGTGCCGCCTTGCCCGGTCGAGGTGCGCTTGGCCGTTCCCATGCTATGCTGCCTCTCCCGAGCCTCGTCTGCCAGCGCAGGACCGGGTGCCACTCGGCCTCTTGTATAACGTTCCGCTCTCTCAGCCAAGTCCGCTTACACCTGGTAGCTCTCTAGGATCTCAAAACTGCCCTCACAGACCAACACAAGTCTTTTATGCACACTTTGTCTTCACTTGTGCGTACCAGGAAAGAACTTCCTTGTCGGTCAGCCATCCCGAAATTTCTCCAGACCAAGCACATTTAACCTCAGTACTTTTGAAATGAGCTTCCGAAAATGAAGTTATCGCAACTTATTAGTATGAGTATTTTATCAATCTTATTAAGCCCTGAGTCAGGATGTCACACCTTCTAGCCATCGTCGCCCTTTGGCACCTGGTGATCCAGGATCTGCATTTCTTGGTCACCGACGAGGGGCACCACGGGCCAAGAGGATGGAAACAACCTGAGCCTAGGAAAGAAGCAAGCGGCCCAAAATACGAGCGCAGATCCTATATAGCACTCGCGTGCTGTGGAGCAAATCAGCACCTTGAGATACGTGCGTTTACTGTGAGCTATTCGATTTATCGGTGCCGTTTCCTTCCGCATAGGCATCTCCCTCATCGCCGTCACGCATCCCTTCTTCCCCCCGCTCAGCGTGTCAGCCCCTCAGCCGTTCCTCTTCCCATTGCGACCACCCCGGCTTGATGCCTGCCTTGGAGCACGCCCGTTCATGCCACTGCTGCTTGGGGCCCCCTCTCTGTGCGTCACGATAGTCGGCTAACGGGTTCCGCGACCGCTCCTCGCCGATGCCGTGCACATGCTGGCATGCGGTGCTGCAGTTTGAATTCGATTTGAAGTCTTTCTTCAAGCGCAAGTGGGCAGGGAAACTTCACCATAAGCGCGACGGCCATGTGATCTGTGCATATTATATGTTACTTGCATATTGTAACCATGCACGGATCATGTGGCCGCCTATTTTAATCGATCAGATGAAGATGGTTTTGAAATCTGGAGTCGTCAGAGATGATGATACCTTCTGTCCTGCTATTGATGCTATTACTACTGAGTTGGACCATCGGTTAATTTAATGAGGTATCTTCAGAATTGGTGATATGTTTTTCCTTGCCTTGACCCGAAAGATTCCTTCAACTTGAAGCATTTAGTTTAGACGGGCGAGCCCACGGACAACATATATATATATGCAGACACATAACCTCTGCCCTACTTCTTAAACACACACTCCCGATTCTCAGTTAAATTGCAGCACGATGAGGGAAAACTGCAGCAATAGATATTTCATCCCTGTCATCTCTCTTCTCCTGTTCGTGGCTGTTATTGCAGTATTCAACGCGTACTACACGTCCCCGAAACGGAGGATACCATGGCTGCACTCTTCTGGCCGGGAGCGAGGCGAGGCCTGCGACATATTCAGAGGCGAGTGGGTGCCGGACCCCGACGCGCCCTACTACACCAACGAGACCTGCTCGGTGATCGACGAGCACTACAACTGCATGAGGTACGGCAGGCCGGACCTCGGCTTCATCAAGTGGCGGTGGCGGCCCGACGGCTGTGACCTGCCCCGCCTCGACCCGGCGCGCTTCCTCGCCGTGATGAGGGGCAAGTCGCTGGCGTTCGTCGGGGACTCGCTCGCCAGGAACCACATGCACTCGCTCATCTGCCTCTTGACCAGGGTGAGCACTCAGCTGTCTCCTCCTAACATAAATCTCAGTCGTTGGATCAGAATTTCAGGAGGACCGTCCATTATTTCTCAGTCCGTCGACGGTCGTCATGAATGCTTGTGTGTTCCTTCGCCAGGTCGCGGAGCCTACGCCAATCTCGCCGAGCGACAAGCACACGGTGTTCTACTACGGCGAGCACAACTTCACCGTGTCCTTCTTCTGGGCGCCGTACCTGGTCCGGCACGAGCAAATCGACGAGGACGGGCCGTGGCACACGGGCGTCTGGAACTTGTACCTGGACGAGCCGGACGCCGTGTGGGCGGCGCACGTCGCGGCGTTGGACTACGTCGTCGTGTCGGCGTCCACCTGGTTCTACCGCCATGCCATGCTGTACGAGGCCGGGCGGCTGGTGGGGTGCCAATACTGCGTCCTCCCCAACGTCACGGACCTGACGGTGCGGTACGCGCTGCGCATGGCCACGCGCGCCGCGCTCCGCGCCCTGGGCGGCGCCGACGGCAGGTTCCGCGGCACGGCTGTGCTCCGCACCGTGACGCCGTCGCAGTACGAGAACGGGGAGTGGAACAAGGGCGGCGACTGCGTCCGGACGCGGCCGTCCCCGCGCGGCGAGAAGATGGTACAGGACGTCGAGCTCGACTTCCACACGCTGCAGGTTTTTTTTTTTGTTTTTTTTGGTTCTGCACTGTAAGAAAGCAAGTTGGCGGTACCGTACGTGTGTTTTATGTGTTTTTGGCTTGCGTGCGCGCAGTTGGAGGAGTTTGCAGCGGCAAAGGAAGCTGCTAAGGCTACAGGCGGCACGGTGAAGATGATGCTGATGGACACGACGGAGGCTATGGTACTGCGGCCGGACGCGCACCCGAGCAAGTACAGGGCCTACTACAAGGCGGAGAAACATATGCGCAAGTTCAATGACTGCGTGCACTGGTGCTTGCCCGGGGCCATAGATGCCTGGAATGACATGCTGCTCCACATGTTAAAATCTAGGTGACCGATAGGAATTCCTCTGCCGGCTTCCGAAAGTACGTGAAACAACAATCGTGGGCATGCCTCGTTTGGGAGCATTTGTTGCGTGCAACCATTTTATCCGGATTTTAGTTGGATTTGTATTTCCCTATGACGAATCTGACGACGCTGGGTTAAAGTTCATCGTATTTGCGAAAGGGTTAGTTTTTAGTTTTCCACTGTCGACGATGAGAATGACAGTGACGGATGATGAGATGGCCGTGTTCGTTCATATCGAAATTTTCGTCCATGGCATATCCGTCTGAGTTCGTGAAAATTAGCAGTTCTTTTAAGGATTTTTGCCTCTCATCAATGGAGTTGGCGTTGTTTGGATTGATTTTGTAATCAAATGATGTAATATGCTTTAAAAACCAATAAATTCCATTTTCACAAAAAAAATGAGCCGATTGCAAAAAAATTTCGATGGAGCCGAGTGCAAAATGTTTATACTGTTTAGCAACTTTATCGATGGCAAAAGGGCTTGTAGCCTAGTAGTTACAAGAGCCTCGGTAGCACCTGAGGTTCGACTCCTCGTGGAAGCGAATATTCTAGGATTTAACGGCATTTGTGCTTTTAGTGGTAGGCAACGCTCCCGTCGACTGCGAGGCGCCAGTGGTGACTTCGTCAATCTTGAGAATTTGCCGGATGCTCATAAAGGTAGGCTTTGCGTACGTGTGTTCATAGGAGTGAGTGTGCGTGTGTTGTGAGTGTCTGAGTCGTACTGTGTAATCGTAAAAAAAAAACCTTTATCGAGGGACATGACATCAAGCTCCAGACCTCTTTTTGCGCGATCGCAATTGGACGCACAACCACATTGGCTTGGCACCAATTGACGCGCGCGTAACTGAAACAAAAACACAACGTCGCCATGGCAGCTATAGCTGCGACCGTTTAGCTGACTTGGATGTCGTCAGGGGCAAGTCGCTGGCGTTCATTGGGGACTCGATTGCAAGGAACCATATGCAGTCACTCATGTGCCTCTTGTCCAAGGTAACTAACATGCGATTTCATTTTACTGCGCTTCTTGTTCAAATCTGTGATTGCTTATTTGTGACTAACCCAAATTGTTTGCAGGTGGAGGACCCCAAAGATGTCTCCACGGCGGCAGATCTGGAGTTCAGGACCCTGGTGTACGAGTCCTACAACTTCACGCTCGCCATCTTCAGGTCGCCGTTCCTCGTCAGGGCGAACCAATCCGACACCGGCCGCCGCCTGTGGCACCTGTACCTCGACGAGCCGGACAAGGCCTGGGCGGCCGAGATCGCCGGCTTCGACTACGTCGTCCTCTCGGCGGCGAACTGGTTCACGCGCCCGTCCGTGTTCCACGAGCGCGGCCGCGTCGCCGCCTGCCACTACTGCCTCCTACCCGGCGTCCCGGACCTCACGCTGCGCTACTCGCTGCGGATGGCGTTCCGCGCCGCGCTGCGCGTACTCACCGCAGCCCGTGGGTTCAACAGCACGGTGATCGTGCGGACGCTGTCGCCGACGTCGCACTTCGAGGGAGGGGAGTGGGACAAGGGCGGGGACTGCCGCCGGACGCGGCCGTTCGCGGCCAACGAGACGCGGATGGCCGGCTTGGACCTTGACTTCCACACGGCGCAGGTGGAGGAGTTCGCCAGGGCCAAGGCGGAGGCGGCGGCCGGAGGGAGCTCTGCGAGGCTGCTGCTGACGGACACGACGGCGGCGATGCTGCTCTGGCCGGACGGGCACCCGAGCCGGTACGGGCACTGGCCGCACGAGAACGTGACGCTGTACAACGACTGCGTGCACTGGTGCCTGCCGGGCCCAATCGACGCCTGGAACGAGATGCTGCTCCAGATATTGCTGACGGACCCAGTTTGATCCCTCAGGCATGCATGGTTTAAAAAAAAACTCAACCTGCCGGGGACAGAAGCCACCCCGACGGCATTATATTAAGGAGAAGAGTCTTCTCACGCAGGCCGAGGAAACCCCCGAACCCCCTCCCCATCCATACACAGGGACTCAGCTGGCCGTGTGAGCTGTGGCGCGAGTCTTTACCTATGCTTTGGCCTGGGAAGGACGAGAGGATTTTTTTACTTTGCACTGCAGCGTAGCATATCTCAGCTACCTGTGCTACAGTTCACGCGCGGCACTGTAGCCAGCAGCCGCCATCTCGTCGGCGAAGCCTTTCATCTTGTTGAAGTAGGCCGCCGCAGTCATCTCTCCCTTGCGCATGCTCGCCAGACGAGTACGCAGCTGGATCGTCCGCGCCCGCGACTGGGACGCGAACATGGTGTGAAGCGCCGCCCAGACATCACGGGCGATGACGTAGGTGGCCACCTGACCTAGCACCTCACGTGAGAGAGACGCATTCAGGAACCCCAGGACTTGCTGATCTTGCGCGACCCAGGCGGCATACGCCGGGTTGTCCACCCTCTCTTCCTTGCCGTCCTTGCCGACGTTGATCATGGCATCCGGCTTAGCAGTGGATCCATCTAGGTATCCAAACAGCTGCGCGCCATGAATGACAGGGACAACTTGAGCTTTCCACAGGATGAAGTTGTCACGGGAAAGCTTCTCCGAGACCGCCTGGCCAAGACTCGAGGTCGACGATGAGCTCGACATGGCGTAGATGGGATCTAGGATAGATAGGCTCTGTATACCATCTAAAAGTGGAATCGAACGTGTCTCCTATGGAGCACGGTTACATGTTTATATAGAGGCAAAAGCCTATAACTTGGAGTACAAGTTATAACATTCAAATGTACAGATAGAGATAACATCTATCTAAACCATATAAACGGTTACAACAGAATTCTAGATATACCAGAATCTAAACTACTTTCAACAGCCGGGACGCGCAGCAGGACCTCGCGCATCATGTCCAGCGGAAGGATGCCGTACGTAGTGTGCGTCGTGTCCTGCACCTCAGGAGGAACAATGCCATCGTGGCCGCCCGCAGCGCCACCTGCTCTGCTTTAAGTTAGCACGCCTGACAAGTGACGTGGCGTCGTGGACTCTGCCCTGTCAGCGCGGTCGCCAGGATGGACGCGGCGCCGAACGTTACGAGCTGCCTGCGGAGCCTCGGTCTTGGGCGGGCCATGGCACAGGTAGTACTGGCTTCGCCGCGAACTGATCCTGTTCGGCAGGGACGTACGTGTGCTCCTTCCTGGACCACGATGATGTTGGTGCTCGTCTCGCGCGGGGCCGCACGACGACGCTGTGGCGACGTTCCGGTTTATATATGGCTCGATCATGAACGGCTGCTGCCGAGAGGCGCTGCAGCTGCTCTCGCTGATGCTGCGTCGACGCGGTATCCAGCCGGATGGCGCACCGGCAATAATAATATGCATGAAAATGGGACGATGCTTGAGCTGTTCGAGAGGGAATGACTGCAACAAGGATAGAAAAGACCGCTGCTCGTACACGGACAAACTGTGGCACGGATGTTCGAGGATGTTTGGTTCCCAGCCTCTGTTCGCCACAGCGCTCGCCGCAAGTTAGGCGCAAAAAAAGTGCGCCACAGTTGCCACACTCGCCAATATACAAAATCGCTGTGGCAGCCAAACTTTTCGTTGGAAGCATTAGGTGTGGCGGACTGTGGCGGTAAACCAAACATCCCCTTCGTCAGATATCTTTTTCTCTTTGAGGTGAAAAAATATGTTATATTTTTCTTTTGCAGCGCTAGTCAACACTGGCTTGTTTAAAAGTAGTTGTAGGCGCAATCTTCGGTGATCAAGATGGTGATCCTCTGATGGGCCTGTGGCACCCCCCCCCCCCCCCCCCCCCCCCCCCCCTTCTTCGGATTACAAACTGTGAAATATAGAGTTTATATGCACTAAATGACAAAATGATTTAGGTTTGTCCTTTAGTGCACATCGGTGCAACATTTTAGATTTTTGTATCTTGCAAACGATAATGACTTTTGGTGTTGCAATTCTGGGTTTATCCACAGTACTGCATTTTGGATGGAATTTTCAAATTTCAAACTTGAAGCTTATTTGAACCTGGTATGCACCCCAACAAATGATCCATCCCCTGTTTCAAATCTGGTCGCGCAACTCCAGCATAACCTGGGAAATTCACACGACTGCAAATCGTGATGACACTGCGACTGTGTAGAGTCATAGGAAGAATTTGAGTTAAATCTCTCTTTTTTTTTTAGTGTTTTGGTGCACACGAAGAGCACAAAGATGCTAATTGATACTCTGTACTATGAGCACACCGGCCACTGTTGTTGCGGCAATAGAGCCACCAGCTTGTTGAACTCAAAACAACTAGAAATTAAACATAGCACATATCGGGAAGCTTGTGTAGGAATCCAGATTCTATGAGAAGCAGCTGTGAGAAAAATCTGCTACCATTAAAAGCTGCACGTTTGGCAACCCTAATTATTTTGATAGAGATTCTCTGTCCTGAGTGTACAGTGACCTATATGCCCCCTCAAACCTGTTATATCTTGTTTGATTGCCGAGAAGGTGCAAATATAATTTTTGTTTTCTACGGCAATTGTGCCAATATACTATTTCATAGTACATTCATAGACAAAATGAATCAGTTATATATTCTCCATCCAAATTATACATACAAGGATTTTGCTACTACAATCCAACAAAATACTACTCCATGTCGTAGCATCTCCCCTTCTCCCACGGTTTGTGCTTGGAGTTATCCATCTATATAAACACAAGAAATTCATATGCGGTTATTAAGTCAGGAGGTGAACAAATTCATTCTATCTTACCTGAAAAGAAAAATAAATTCTATCTACATGTGCTACTAATCTTCTACCGGCTGGTCTGTTCACTTGCAGTACATTGAGAACGAAACAAAAAAGAAATCAAAAAAATAGGATGCAGTACATTATATTGGGATGTAGGAGTGCGGCTAATCTTCTCCTGCGTGCCTCGGGTTCCCTCGTGTAGTTGGTCACGGGCTCGGTCCAGCTCGAGGCTGCAACGTCCCATTTCTCGAGCCAGGTCCGCTTACACCTAACAGTAGGTTCGCTTATACCTGACAGCTCTGTAGGATTTCAAAAGAGCCCTCACAAACTAACATAAGTTTTTTTGCGCACTTTGTGCTCACTCGTGCACGTCCGGGAAAAACATCCCGATCGGTCACCCATCTCGAAATCGCTCCAAGCCAAACACGTTTAACCTCGAAGTATTTTCGAGATGAGCTTCCGGAAAAGAAGTGACAACTTGTTGATATAAGTATTATATTAAGCCCTGGTCTAGGATGTCACAGAGGCGGCATCTCGCATGGGGACGAAGCAGTGAAGCATCGCCGCCTCGCAGGAGAAGCCGCCGCGCCGCCGTTTCGGGGGAGTCGTTGCCTCACCCTAATCGCCTCGGTCTCCGATTTGTTTCTCTGATGCAGGTGCAAACGAATGGAGAGTGGGTGGCGTCGGGAGGAGAGACTCGGGGAGGGTAACTCGATGGCAATTGCAGGTAATTTTACTCAAAGTCGATGGGCCCTTTCAATTCTTCGCAGGCGCGTTCCAAAGAAGCGGCTCAGGGGTTGATTCCGCGTTGCAGGGCTACTGGGGCGTCTGGAGAAATCGTGTCCGTGAGAAGCGCGCCCAGAAGCAGGCTGTTTGGGGCAGTTCGCCACTCAATTCGAACGAACCCAGCTGAGAATCGGTTCCAAACAGGGCCATCCTTTCCATATTGAATGACATAACCTGCCTTTAAAACGTGGCCGAAAAACCCAACCAGCGAGCATTAGACTGAGGTGATTGTGGGCTGCTGCTGAGCCGTGCGCGGTAGACACTTTCAGAAGGCCCCAAAAATACACCGAGACACCTCCCTTGAGGCCTTGACTCGGTTCTCTCTCTCTCTCTCTCTCTCTCTCTCTCTCAGTAGAACTCTTTTAGCTTCTTGATCAGCCCCTCAACATCCTTCCTTGATTCTTTCAATAACCATATACTCAGTTTATTTTTTCCACTGCCTGACCAATACCTATATAAATCTCGAGCAAGATTTGTGATCGAATAGCGCACATACAGGTTATCATTGAGTTCTCTACCTGGGAACAACTGGCGTTGGTGTAGTAGTGTGACTAGTGTCCCATCTACAACATTCATGTGGTACCTCAACTGCCCACTAATCTAGCTCACCTTATCTCAGTCTATGCAGGACATTGCCTGCCTTCTACCAATAGACTAGTGAACCACTCCACCATTGTTCAAGAACTCCCCGTGAAACCTTATTGGCAGCGTGCTACGCGGATCCATGGTCTTTCACTGCAAAAGAGATTAACAAATCTGTCAGCATGCCTGTTAAACAGTTCCACATCCAAATCCCCATGTTTAATAAAATACAAATCATTAAACTACTGCAAGCACCTAATCACCGAGCACGTGGAACATTTAAAAAACTAACCTAGGAGCACCAAAATCCAAGATCCAATGGGCGGAATTTCAGTAGGGACCCATATATCGTGGCGCAAAACACTGATCTCGCAATCTTGCTTCAAATCAGGAGTTGCATCAACCATGCCGCCCGAAATATGCCATCACTTGTGACATACTCACTTTTGATATGCTAGTAACATGGTATATCACCGGTATCTTAAAAAATATTGGTTGTCACGTAGTAGTAATTTTTTCATGTGGTTCACTTTAGAATGGATGTGAACATACTCAAAGTGATAAATGAGTTTGTACACATACCCAATGAGGTTTTCATAGCGAGTGTAGCTACACTTTAGAAGAATGAATTTTTTGATATATAATTTGTATATAATTAAACTATATATTTTCAAAAGTTATTAGTCAAAGATACTGTTTGATTTTGACAGAATCTAAAACTACAATTATTTTAGAAATAGTGGGACCGTACGCCCACAAGCACACAGCGTGTTGTCGCATCTGTTCTTGCAAAGTCCTTCACTACCAACACCACAGTTGAGAGTTCACACGTACGCCTGCGAATGCGATGCAAACAGAGGTTGAAGTAACTAGTCACCACTAATCCCGTCAAATCCAGCAGGATCCTGCAGTTTGCTGGCGATTCGCCGATGCGGAAGATGCTTCAGCTCGTCAACCCGGCTGCGGCGACGCTCCCAGTGCTCGCCGTGCTCACCCTCGTCTTCCTCCTCGCCGTGCGCCGGCCACAGTCGTCCCTCGACGCCTCCGCCCTCGACGTCTCCTTGCCTCCATCCGCTTCTAATCTCCGCTCTCGTGAGGGAGAGTCGGCGGCGGCCGACGCCGCAGCACGGGTGCCCAAGGGGTGCGACATCTTCCGCGGCGAGTGGGTCCCGGACGACGGCGCGGGGCCGTACTACACGAATCTGAGCTGCCCGCATATCCAGGAGCACCAGAACTGCATGAAGTACGGCCGCCCCGACCGCGGCTTCCTGCAGTGGCGGTGGCGGCCGTCCCGGTGCGAGATGCCGCGGTTCGACGCCGAGGCGTTCTTGGATGTCGTCAGGGGCAAGTCGCTGGCGTTCATTGGGGACTCGATTGCAAGGAACCATATGCAGTCACTCATGTGCCTCTTGTCCAAGGTAACATTCGATCCATTTTACTGCGGTTCTTGTTCAAATTTGTCATTGCTTTCCACCGCCAAAAAAAAAAAAAGGGGGTCATTGCTTATATTGTTTTCAGGTGGAGGACCCCAAAGACGTCTCCACGGCGACAGATCTGGAGTTCAAGACACTGGTGTACGAGTCCTACAACGTCACCCTCGCCATCTTCAGGTCGCCGTTCCTCGTCAGGGCCAACCAATCCGACACCGGCCGCCTCCTATGGAACCTGTACCTCGACGAGCCGGACAGAGCCTGGACAGCCGACATCGCAGGCTTCGACTACGTCATCCTCTCGGCGGCGAACTGGTTCAACAAGCCATCCGTGTTCTACGAGGCCGGCCGCGTCGTCGGCTGCAACAACTGCTTCCTCCCGGGCGTCCCGGAGCTGACATTACGCTACTCGCAGAGGATGGCGCTCCGCGCCGCGCTGCGCGTCCTCACCGCAGGCCGTGGGTTCAACGGCACGCTGATCCTGCGGACGGTGTCGCCGTCGCACTTCGAGGGCGGGGAGTGGGACAAGGGCGGGGACTGCCGCCGGACGCGGCCGTTCGCGGCCAATGTACCTCGACTTTCACACGGTGCAGGTGGAGGAATTCGCCAGGGCCAAGGCGGAGGCGACGGCCGGAGGGAGCGCGGCGAGGTTGCTGCTGATGGACACAACGGCGGCGACGCTGCTACGGCCGGACGGGCACCCGAGCCGGTACGGGCACTGGCCGGACGAGAAGGTGGAGCTGTACAACGACTGCGTGCACTGGTGCCTGCCCGGCCCCATCGAAGCGTGGAACGAGATGCTCCTCCAGGTGCTGCTGCTGCCGGACCAGTTTTGATCCCTCGTCCATTCACAAGGTTTATGTGCTCTTGCAGTTTCTGTAAGAACGTACTTATATGTGAAGTTCCGTTGAAGGCACCCTCGTCCATTCACTAACCGTCAATGGAGCAACAAATTTGACAACAAAAGTTCAGAGAAATTGAAATTCCATTAGCAGATTCCGGAAATTTCTATGCAATGACAATGACAAAGGATGCACGTATTGGATCGGCGTGTAGTGTAATTTCTATTCTTTAAGAACTATGTGAAGTTCCGTTGAAGGGACCGTCTACCTGACAGTTAGCTGGAAAATGGGATGGATCATTTTGGGCCACCAGAGTCGGACCCTTTACTGAAACAGGGGATGGATCATTTGTTGGGGGGGTGCATATCAGGTTCAATAAACTACAAGTTTGAAATCTAAAAATTCCATAAAAAAACATGCTTATAGGTTTTCAAAACATTTGAGAAAATTACCATCCATCGTTAAGAAATCAGGCATTTTCCTATTTAATTTAATCCATAAATTCCTCAATAAGGTGATAAAAACGATGAACAAATTGATCAGAAAAACAAGAACGTACCCAGCGGAAGATCCTGCGCCGGAGGCGCTGGAAGATCCATTCCCAAGAACCATTGTTCTTGAGTTGTTCGATGTAGACGATCTAAGTTGATGCAGGACGTTGTACGCAGTGCAGAACGCCCACGGTCAGGGAGTCGATTGAGCAGTCGCGATGTCGCTCCCCAAAAACCTGATCGCCCGCACACCCGGCAGATGTCGCTTGCGGAACGGGGTTTCGGAGGCCTGCTCTCCCAAATTCTGTGCGCGCAGAAGTCCGGGACGGAGATGTCTTCAACAGCAACAGCGAGCGGAAGATGGAACGAGACGAGTAGTGAGCGTGATCGAGAGTAATCGATCGATCCCGGGAAGGCGCTATATATAGAAACGGAACAGACGCGACCCCTCGAATGAACAGACGTGACTCCTTCGTAGCGAAAAGGCGTCGATTCATATGGGACGCACCGTTTCAATATATCAAAACTTCCATGACGGACGCGACGCGACGCGCCCGCCCGCCACGCCACGCCACGCCACGCACGCACGCACCGCACCGCCCCGCCCGCCCGCCACGCCTCGCCTCGGCTCGGCTCGGCGGCGGCGGCGGCGGCGGCGGCGCGCGCGCGCGTGTGGTTCACCACTAGCCTCTCTCAACTTCTCTAGGGGATCAACCGGAAATCCACCTAATAAGTCGAGTTTATTTATGGTAGGAATCCCATGTGGGACTAAACCATTAATGCACTAATTATGGGCCTAGACTAAATAGAATTATTGCTCCATTATGGGCTTAATAAAAAGCCCAATAATTCAACAATCCCCACCAAGTCTAGAGCTCATAAGGAATGCACTCAAATTTATCTTCCTCTCGTTTAATATACCGGTGTTTCGATGGAGACTGTTAAGTTGAACTTTCATCTAGAACAAAGGTTACGCTTTATTCACAACTGAACAATTGACTATGCCTTGAATTGTCAGTTTTGTGCGAAAGAGCTTTGCCCAAGTCCTTTACCGATAATAGGTTGCCAAAAGCATCCCCTCTGTTTGAAGCATATAAGCAATGTTTAAAAAAGCTGAATCATTAAGCAGGCGGTCAAGCTCCGCTCAGCGTTTAGCCCGCCTAGGCGGCGCCTAGGCGTTTCTAGGCGTCGACGCATTTTTCCGATGGCTAGGCATCCTGACCGGCGTCCATCACAATTTATCAAAGAAAAAAGACCAGGGAAGTGATAAATGAGCCAATGTCTCATGCGACCACATAGCCCAATGTCTCATTCAGGCCCAGTAGCCCACATATGCCCCACGCATGCCCTTATCCGGTCTCGAGTTCTCAATCGACACAAGCGCCGCCGTTGCCCATCGACCCAAGCGCCGCTCCTCCAGTCGTCTCCCTCGGCGCCGGCGGCCGGGGAGAATGATGTTGGGGACTGAAGGTAAGAGAAGGAGGAGCTCAATATCCAGAGGAATTCGACCGCGGTGACCTGTTTTGGGCGGCAGGAGAGGACCATTCGCCGGCGGTGGGCGGGCGGAGAGGCCTCGCGGCGATCGATTTGGGTCAGCGGGAAAGGCAAAATGAGGTTAGAACACTCTACACATCGCATACTCCCTCGATTTAGACTCCAGACGGCTCGAATCGACCTCTCATCGCGCCTTGGCCCGGCCAAAAAAGCGCAATTACGCGCGCTTACTCCCGCCTCACGCCGCTTAAGCGCTTGCCCGCTTATTACCCACCGCTCAGGCCAAAGCGACGCGGTCAGCTGCCGCGCAGCGCCTAGGCGACGCTTAAGCGCGCCTAGGCGACGCTTTTTTAAACACTGCATATAAGTCATACTTCTGGCCCATTCATGAGTATCTAGAGATCCCCACCATCTCATAGACTGTGACTAGCAGTCGAACTCATATAGGTGTGTTCTTTAAAGATATCCTGTAGGACGATATCTTTGCTTCTCATAAGCCACTATGAACACATTAAGGTTAATGAACCAGCCTGCCTTACAGTTCTCTAGGAAAGAAGTACATCTGAGATAAACCAGTCAAGGGTCTTTCCTCTCAAACTGTCACTAGCTTGTTTCATCATTCTACTTCACGGGATCTCCGATCACATAGAACAGGTTACCGCTATGACAGCCTATCAAGTGGGTCTCAAGCCCATCTCACTCGATGCACTGTTTATCACATTACGTGATAGTCTCTTGGTAAATTGATCTGCCAGATTTTTAGACGTATGGACGTAGTCCAATGACATAACTCCGGAGTTTCTCAATTTTCTGACAGATTTCAGCCGCCTTTTCACATGCCTTGTGGATTTCATGTTATCCTTTGAACTGTTCACTTTGACTATCACCGTCTGATTGTCACAGTTCATGGAAATAGACGGTATTGGTTTTTCAACCACCGGTAAATCCATAAGGAAATCACGAAGCCATTCAGCCTCAAGGCCGGCGGTATCCAAAGCTGTAAGTTCTGCTTCCATAGTTGACCTCGTTAAGATGGTCTGCTTGCAAGACTTCCAGGAAACAGCGTCACCTCCAAGTAGAAACACATATCCACTTGTGGCATACATCTCATCAGCGTCGGATATCCAGTTTGCATCACAATATCCCTCAAGTACTCTCGGGTACCCAGAATAGTGAATGCCATAGCCCATAGTACCCTTCAGATAGCGCATTACTCGTTCAAGAGCTCGCCAGTGATCATCTCCCGGTTTTGACACAAACCGACTCAGTTTGCTCACAGCAAACGAGATATCAGGCCTTGTAGCACTAGCCAGGTACATAAGCGAACCAATGATTTGGGAATATCTCAATTGATCTCTTGCTATTCTTTGGTTCTTCCTTAATAGCACGCTAGGATCATAAGGCGTGGGAGCAGATTGACAATCGCTATACCCAAAGCGACTTAAGATCTTCTCCACGTAGTGAGATTGCAAGAGAGTAATCCCACCATTGCCTTCTCTTTGTAGCTTGATGTTAAGAATAACATCTGCTACTCCCAAATCCTTCATCTCAAAGTTGTTGGACAGAAAGTCCTTGACCTCCTTAATCACATTAAAGTTGGTCCCAAAGATCAATATGTCATCGACGTATAGACACAGGATGAATCCCTCGCCCCCACCATACCGATAATATACACATTTGTCAGCTTCGTTCACAACAAAGCCAGCCGATATCAAAGTCCTTTCGAACTTCTCGTGCCATTGCCTAGGAGCTTGTTTGAGGCCATACAGGAATTTCAACAATTTACACACTAAGCCCTTTTGACCTTCTATCACAAACCCATCAGGCTGATCCATATAGATCTCCTCGTCTAGCTCTCCATAAAGGAAAGCTGTCTTAACGTCCATCAGATGGACGAGAAGACCATGTGAGGCTGCCAGGGAAAGTAATACTCGAATCATGGTCAAACGAGCAACAGGTGAGTAGGTGTCGAAATAATCTTCACCCTTTTTTTGTGAATATCCCTTCACTACAAGCCTTGCCTTGTACCTCTCAATCGTACCATCAGGCCTAATCTTTTTCTTGAACACCCACTTGCATCCTATGGGTCTGCACCCGTAAGGACGCTCGACCAACTCCCAAGTACCATTAGACATGATTGAATATATTTCACTCCTTATTGCTTCCTTCCAAAGGTCAGCATCAGGAGATGAAAATGCCTCTTCAATAGTTCTTGGAGTGTCATCCACGAGGTACACAATAAAGTCATTTCCAAAAGACTTTGCAGTCCTTTGTCTCTTACCCTTACGGGTGACTAGATTGTCATCCTCATCAGGAATGTGCACAGGGGGTTCCTCATTTTGTGTTATTGGAATAAAATGCTCATGGGGTAACGTAAACTCATGATTAGATGTGCTAGGTGCATTTTTGAAAGGAAATTCACTCTCAAAGAATGTAGCATCTCTAGACTCCAAAATTGTACCGACCACCATGTCAGGTACTCCAGATTTTACTACTAAAAATCTATAGCCCACGCTGTTCATAGCATAACCCAGGAAGATACAATCAACAGTTTTAGGTCCATAAATTGCCTAATATCAGGTTTTTGGATTGTTAAGAAATCAGGCATTTTTCTACTTAATTTAATCCATAAATTCCTCAATAAGGTGATAAAAACGATGAACAAATTGATCAGAAAAACAAGAACGTACCCAGCGGAAGATCCTGCGCCGGAGGCGCTGGAAGATCCATTCCCAAGAACCATTGTTCTTGAGTTGTTCGATGTAGACGATCTAAGTTGATGCAGGACGTTGTACGCAGTGCAGAACGCCCACGGTCAGGGAGTCGATTGAGCAGTCGCGATGTCGCTCCCCAAAAACCTGATCGCCCGCACACCCGGTAGATGTCTTCAACAGCAACAGCGAGCGGAAGATGGAACGAGACGAGTAGTGAGCGTGATCCGTTTCAATATATCAAAACTTCCATGACGGACGGACCGACGCGACGCGACGCGCCCGCCCGCACGCACCGCACCGCACGCCAGCCAGCCAGCCACGCCACGCCTCGGCTCGGCGGCGGCGCGCGCGCGCGCGTGTGGTTCACCACTAGCCTCTCTCAACTTCTCTAGGGGATCAACCGGAAATTCACCTAATAAGTCGAGTTTATTTGTGGTAGGAATCCCATGTGGGACTAAACCATTAATGCACTAATTATGGGCCTAGACTAAATAGAATTATTGCTCCATTATGGGCTTAATAAAAAGCCCAATAATTCAACATCCATGGTTGATGCAATATTATGGATGGACCCAAAATTACAACAACAAACTCATTATCATTTGCGAGATAAGGTAGCCCAAGTGAGATGTCGCCAAGTCTGAGGATTTTCACCGACATCTCGCTTGGGGTGATAGCTGCCAAGAGACCCTTCGGCAGTTTTTACTTGACATCTCTGAGGTTCAGAACTACTCTTCAGTACATCCGTTCAGAAATATAAGTGTTTGTTAACTGGCAGGCATCAAGTTTGACCATTCATCTTATTTAAAATATTTATAAAAATATTTTTTAATTTGTTATGACTTATTTTATCACCAGATATACGTTAAGTTTGACTTCATTTTTAATTTCACAAAAAAATTAATAAAATGAATGGTCAAAATGATACCTACCAGTCAATGAATGCTTATATTTTTAGAAAGAGAGAGTACTGTGTTTTTGAGCATATTGGACGCTATCGAGAGCATATCAGTTGTTACCGATACAACTGCTCTCATGCTTATCTACTATGTACAAAACCCTCATTCGACTCGCGCTACAGACTTAGGCTAACCCAAAGCAGCCTTGGTAGCTCGGTTGGCTGCTGATGCTGCTGGTGTTCAGTTTGCTCCCAAGCTATGTAGGGATAGAAGTGGGTCCCTGATATTCGACGGGTAAATACTTTATATGAGGATGGGTATAGCGTATTTTCTATCCATAAGTATGAAATGGGTAAAAATTTGTACCCACACAATATGACGGCTTTGGGTATGGAAAGCCATAACCCATACCCATTCCACCCACATACCTGAAGATTCCACCCACATACCCGAATGCACGGTGTGAACATGTCCATGGCTTGTATACGATGTGGTCATGTTTTTTTTGTGTGCTACACGATGTGGTCATGACTATACGGTAGATTTGTGGACTTGTATTATTAATGTGCTGCTTGTGCTCTATAAATAATTATTTTTATATATGTTTATGCTAGCTATAACTTGTTTAATCTGTTGAAGTACTGACATCTTATTCAAATCTTGGGGGTCCCCGTGAGTACTTGTTACCGGCGCAAGGTTGGGAACGAATTTCTTTCTTACCCACGAGCGGATGTCGGTACCAGGATGGGTATAGTTTTTTTTTTTTTTCCCGAGTATAGTCTTGAGCACGCAAAACCCGGGGTATGGTACCCATTGCCATCAGTGCTCGACATTATTTAATCACAAAAACAAAGAGGCAGGTAATCTGTTTTAGTACATTTTTAGTTGACTCGGCAATTTAGACCTAAAGGTCACATCAAAACTAATCTTGCTATTTAGGCGTCTTAAATAAGTTTAATTACAAAACCTTTTTACAGATGTGGGCTAATTTGCGAGACGAATCTAATGAGCCTAATTAATCTATGTTTCGCTACAGTTATGCTACAGTAACTATCGTCTAATCACGGCTTAATTACCCTCATTAGATTCGTCTCGCGAATTATTACAAGGTTAATACCCTTAAATGACAAGATTCTAGGCGGCCTAAAATTAGGCCTAGAGAAACGAACACCCCGTGAGTGCATTCATCTTCTTACTGTTATGATAAGTCTAGCAACATTACCACCTTTTAATATAATTTTTTATGTGAAGCAGAGAGGTGTAATCGTCAACCTACATGTTACTCCCTCTATTTCAAATTATTTAATGTTTTTGACTTTTGTAAATCACGTTTGATCACTCGTCTTATTCAAAAAATTTGTGTAACATATTATTTATTTGTTATGGTTTTTTTATCACTAGAGATACTTTAAGCATGATTTTTTTGTTTTATATTTACACAAATTTTTTGAATAAAAGGAGCAGTTAAACTTGATCTAAAAATAAAAATGTCAAGTATTATGTTGGTTGGCAGGGCTCCCCTCGTGTTCAGTTTATATGTAGTAACGTTATGTTACACACAAAAAATGTAGCGTTAGTAACAAATAAACACAGAGAGATGGAGCTATATTAAACAAGAGGATGCATTCCACTAGCCCTCTTAATTGCCATCTCTGTTGGGAATGTTTCTCTCTGCGCAGAAACAGTCGGTTTAAATCAATTTTTAATGAGCACTTAAGATGAGAGGTCTATTTGGACCTACATCTGCAAAATGAATGGTCTAGATTTGTTGCATATGTGCATCTCAGAACGATAGACCTCTCATGCTAGGTGTTGCATGATCTAGTACACTATTGAGCATACAATACAAACACTGAAACATGCCTATGCATCCGTCCGCCACGGCCGTGCACACGCGCCCATGTGGTAACGACTAGGGATGAAAGTGGTCGGGAAATGGTCGGAAGAAGGCTATATCGTTTTCAGTTTCATATTTTTCTCGATAGCGAAACTGGTAGCGGTACTGACAAAAACAAATATGACGTTGGTATTACGGGAATATCGAAAATAGAATTATCACGACAGAAATATGCGATATCGATCAGGAATTAACACAAATCATAGTTGTGTATTAGCTGTACCACATTATGTATAAAAATATCAACTGTGGATACATTATTGATCCATGAACTAGCTATAAATTTATCATAAAAGACGCGAGACATTTGAAAAGACAGGTTTCAAATTAAAATGTAAAAATATAAGTAGCGATATCATCGTTTATTGCCTATTTAAAATATAATATATATTTAGTTGGCTAGACTAACATAAAACGATAAAATATTTGCGGTAATTTCTGGTCTAAAACGAAAATTGTCAGAAACGATAGGTAAAGTCTAAGGGGCCGTTCGGATCCCCCTCTATTTCACCCTCTAAACTTCTACCCTCTAAAGTAAAAAAGAATCTTACTATTTAGGAGTACTAAATAAAATTTAATTGCAAAACCTTTCTGCAGACGGGCGTTATTTTTCGAGACGAATCTAACGAGCCTAATTATCAATGTTTTGACACAGTGATGCTACAGTAACCATCGTCTAATCGCGGCTTAATTACCCTCATTACGTTCGTCTCGCGAAATAGAGGGGGGGTCCTGGACTTAGTTTTGTGATTTGACTTTGTTTAGTACACATAAATCGTGCCGGCATTATTGATGTGACTGCTACAGCACCCTCTAAAGTTTTTATAGCCTCATCCGAACGCAGCCTAAAATCATTTTCATTTTTGTTTCCACCAAATACTTCCACTTTTGTTTTTAGTTTTTTGGTATTTTATTTCCAACTAGTACGGTCAGGAGAAGTCGAAAACGAGCTTCGGTTATCCGATAAATACCTTTTTTGCTTCCATCCCTAGTCACGACATCTCCATCGAGTACATCTTGCCGATCACCAAGTTCGCTCATCTCTCGAATCGACTTTTTGTGACAATTAAAGATGCGCATCGTGCCGCCGTCCAGTACAAGAATAGGGAGTGGAACAAGGATGGTGACTGCATTTGGACGCGGCCGTTACGGCGAGGCCAGGCGTCGAGCTCGATTTTCACATGTTGCAGCTGGACGAGTTCGTGGCGGTGAAGAGCGCGGCGAGGACTGCGGACGATGCGGTGAGGATGATGCAAATGGACACGGCGAAGGGGATGATCCTTCGGGCGAACGCGCACCTGAGAAAGTACAGAGGATGGACACTGAAGAAGTACTTCAAGGTGTACCACGATCGCGTGCACTGGTGCCAATACCTGGAGCCATATATACCTGGAATGACATGATGCTCCATTTGTCTGAATCAAGATGATCGATAGGAACGACATTTCATATTTGTTTCTCAGTGACCCCATATGTCATCATGATTCACAGTCGTGTGAATTTACTGTGTTCCGTTGGAGTTACGTGGCTAGGCCTGAAACAGAGGATGGATCAGTTGTTGGGGTCTATATCAGGTTCAAATGAGCTACAAGTTGAAAATTTGAAAATTCCATCCAAAACATGCTTACAGGTTTCCAATTTTTTTAAAAAATTAATATAAATAGTTGGTACAATATTATGCATTTTCAAAAATGCAACGCAATTGTAAGAAACAAATATGAAATGTTGCACATGTGCACTAAAGGACAGACTAATTTGTTTTGTTCTCTAGTGGATTTAAACTCCAGAGAGCGTGCAACGTGACAGCGACCTGATTGGCACATGTGGGAGAGGAGAGAAAAAAGAAACGGTTTCAAAATTTCAAACGTATTTTTCTCTCAAACCATAAATTCATTTTTGATTCTTTTTGAGCCATCATGTTGTTTATAACTAATGCTACAAAATGAGATCTAAAATAAATATGTTTTGAACTTTTCAAAATCAATTTTGTTGACATTTTGAATGTACGATATCAACATTTTATTTGTATCATGTCAAAGACATTTGTCACTGAATCAACATTTTTTTTCAAAATGTTGACTTCATGTTGTAAGAATGTTAAAATTAGTTTAAAAAATATTTATTTTTTTTGTTTTAAAATGTTGACGGCTAAGTTGAGTCTGGTTGTTCGTAGTGATTCAACCATTCTACATGTTGATAAGACACTCGAGTCTCTCTGTGTAGGAGGTTTAGCACACGGGTGTTGTATCGGTGCTCCCTCCTTTGTCACTGTCAAGTGTCATGCATAGAAATTTCCGGAATCTGCTAATGGAATTTCAGTTTCTCTGAACTTCTGTGAATTTTCATGCTTCATTGACGGTTACTTTGGATCAAGTACAGAGACTGCAAGAGCACATAAACCTTGCAAGTTCTAAACTTTGTGAATGGACGAGGGATCAAAATTGGTCCAGCAGATTTTCGTGAATGGATGAAGGATCAAAATTGGTCCAGCAGCACCTGGAGGAGCATCTCGTTCCAGGCTTCCATGGGCCCGGGCAGGCACCAGTGCACGCAGTCGTTGTACAGCTCCACCTTCTCATCCGGCCAGTGCCCGTACCGGCTCGGGTGCCCGTCCGGCCGTAGCAACGCCGCCGCCGTCGTGTCCATCAGCAGCAGCCTCGCCGAGCTCCCTCCTGCCGCCGCCTCCGTTTTCGCCCTGGCGAACTCCTCCACCTGCGCCATGTGGAAGTCCAGGTCCAGCCCGGCCATCCGCGTCTCGTTGGCTGCGAACGGCCGCGTCCGGCGGCAGTCCCCGCCCTTGTCCCACTCCCCGCCTTCGAAGTGCGACGGCGACACCGTCCGCAAGATCAGCGTGCCGTTGAACCCCTTGGCGGCGGTGAGCACGCGCAGCGCGGCGCGGAGCGCCATCCGCTGCGAGTAGCGCAGCGTCAGCTCCGGGACGCCCGGGAGGAGGCAGTAGTTGCAGCCGGCGACGCGGCCGGCCTCGTAGAACACGGACGGCTTGTTGTACCAGATCCCCGCCGAGAGGATGACGTAGTCGAAGCCGGCGATGTCGGCCGTCCAGGCTTTGTCCGGCTCGTCGAGGTACAGGTGCCACAGGCGGCGGCCGGTGTCGGATTGGTTCGCCCTGACGAGGAACGGCGACCTGAAGATGGCGAGCGTGAAGTTGTAGGACTCGTATACCAGTGTCTTGAACTCCAGATCTGTCGCCGTCGAGACATCTTTGGGGTCCTCCACCTGCAAACCATTTGGGTGAATCACAAATTTGAACAAGAAGCGCATTAGCGCAGTAAAATGAAATCGAATGTTAGTTACCTTGGACAAGAGGCACATGAGTGACTGCATATGATTCCTTGCAATCGAATCCCCAACGAACGCCAGCGACTTGCCCCTGACAATATCCAAGAACACCTCGGCGTCGAACCGCGGCATCTCACACTCGGCCGGCCGCCACCGCCACCGCAGGAAGCCGCGGTCGGGGCGGCCGTACTTCATGCAGTTCTGGTGCTCCTGGATATGCGGGCAGCTCAGATTCGTGTAGTACGGCCCCGCGCCGTCGTCCGGGACCCACTCGCCGCGGAAGATGTCGCACCCCTTGGGCACCCGTGCTGCGGCGGCGGCCGCCGCCGAGTCCTCCTGACGAGAGAGGAGACTAGAAGCGGACGGAGGCATGGAGACGTCGGTGTCGTAGGCGTCGAGGGATGGCTGTGGCCGGCGCGCGGCGAGGAGGAAGACGAGGGTGAGCACGGCGAGCACCGGGAGCGTCGCCGCGGCCGGGTTGACGAGCTGAAACATCTTCCGCATCGGCGAATCGCCAGCAAACTGCAGGATACTGGTGGATTTAACGGGATTAGTGGAGGCTAGCTAGTAGTTTGCATCGCAGGCGAGTGAACTCCGAACTGTCAAGAGTGAGTGCTGGGAGTGAAGGTCTGTGCAAGGACAGAGGCGACTGCCCGTTGTGTGCATGTGGGCGTGCGGTCCCAGCTTTCATCAAAACGGAATACTACTCCCACTGTTTTTAAAATAATTGTGGTTTTAGATATGGTCAAAATCAAACATTTGTATCTTTGACCATTAATTTCTAAAAGCTTATATAGTTTAACCATATATAAATTATATACTATGAATACATTTATCATGGTGAATCTTTAAACATAACTCTCATGTTGTTAAACAATACTATAAAGTAAGAAATAATCATTTGTAAAAAATAGAAATATTTGTCTTTGAGCAAACTCAGAACTGCAATTATTTTTTAAACAGAAGAAGTATACTCCCTCATTTCATAAAAATTCTAGTTTTAGGTTTATAGGTCGTATAAAGTGTGCTAGTATTGTTTTAAGTTTGTCACCCTCAAGTATCTCGGTCGATCGATTTTGATCCTTAGCTGCAAAATCTGGCAACCAACTCTTCCATTTCTGGAGTCCGTTTGTTTATCTTCCTCTGACAATTTCAGTCAACGTAGGCGTAGCCATCCTTGCTGATTGTCACGTTTGTATGATGTCGACGCACGTAGACGTAGTCTCCATCTAACCCACTCTCAGATTGTCACGTTTCGTTTCCCCTCTGGCTCTAAACGCTAGGTGTAGATTGTGGCGATTGATGTGGAGATCAAGGTCGCGGGCAGTGATTGAGGAGGCGGCCGGCGGATTTTGGGCAACGCGGTCGATGCAACTCCTGATTTGAAGCAAGATTGCGAGGTCAGTGCTCTGCGCCACGATTTATGGATCTCAACTTGAAATTCCGTCCCCTGGATCTTGGATTTGATGCTCCTAACTCCTAAGGCTAGTTAAAATGACGGGTTTGGATTTTTATATGTTTAGCGTGCGCTAAGTACATGTACTAGGTGTCTGTATTAGTTAATTGATATAATGATTTGCCTTTTGCATTTGCTTAAGCATGGGGATTTGGGTGTGGCATTGTTTAACAGAAGAGCTGACGGATTTGTTAATATCCACGTAGCACGCCGCCAATAAGGATTCATGTCAACAGCGAGTTTTTTAACAATGGGTGGAGTAGTGTCCTACATTAAGTCGGTAGTCAATACCTATGGACATCCTCACAATGGTAAAGGAAATGGTGGTGGGTTGATTGGCTACAAAACAGCTGCTATCTATGGACCGGGTATGGATTACTTGTACAATGTCTATTGACGGGATGTATTAGGGCGACGGCAATGGTCATGCGGCAACCGGTCCATATACATGGGTCGGTTGTCAGCGGTCTATAGTTTTTTATCAGACGCACAATGGTAATTAAAGGTCAAATGGTAGGACCCATGAGAGATAAAATAGCACAGCTCCAATCGCGATGGTGACCGACGAATCAGGCAAGAGAAATTGTTTTTTTTATTTCCTATGGACGGTCCGTAGTGCTAAGGTCGACTGAAACCTATGGACTGGTTTGCCGCAACATTGTGGTTGCTCTTATTGTTTATTGCCTATTAACCGCTTTGGAGCAACATTAATTGTGGTTGCTCTAACCAGTCGTTGCTCTGCATCTCTAGGCAAGACCTGTGATCGAATTGCACATCATTGAGCTATCTGCGTGGAAACATCTAGTGCACATCGATGCATGTGGTCTCTCAAATGTCGGGGGAGGTTACAATTTTTTTCCTTAACAGAATGGCCAACTTTTTTTTTTTTGAGCAAAACAGAATGGCCTACCTGATCCGTGACGAAACATGAAGCCCAACATGCAACAGAAGCCGCGCGGGCAAAAACTGCCGCCTGGCTAGCCAGGCCCGGGAATCCTGCGCATGATTTAGCAACATGCACCAGCCCATCGAACGAGATTCGCGTCGGGGCGTGTAAACGGCCGTCTGATCCTAGGCCGATCCAAGGTGGCCCAACCGCCTCTCGGTTTCTCTCGAATCTTCCTCTGCTACAGGTGAGAGCGGCGACTCGGAGGCGATTTGGTTTCCGGCGGCGAGTTCGTCGGCTCCCCCTCGCCTCTAATGGCCGAATCAGTGCAGGAGGAGGGTGGGAGTCACGAACTCGTCGTGCGGTGTACATATCCTTCCTAGCTTCTGTAGCTTTAGGTAGCCTAGGGTTAGGGTTGGACTTTCCCGGGTCGTCGTCGACCGTGGGAATATTTTGTGCCGGCGAAGCTCTTGCTGAGGGTGGCTGTAGCTGCGCTTGGTGAGTTTCGTGGCGGCTTGTTTTACCGGCGGTGGCTTCGGGCCGGCGGCTGGTCCTTTTGGCCTCTCAAGGGTCCTATGGCAGGTGCGTCAATGGTGACGCTGCTCTGCAAGTGATTTTTGCGAGGTTTGTTTCAGTCCCTATCCCGGACTCTTCTGTTCTTGTTGATTGGGTCGCGCCGTGGAGTCGAAGAGCGGCGGATCCCGGTCGCCATGACGATATGGTGGCTGTTGGCCATCTCCTAGGCGGTGCGTTCATCGATTTATGGCACTATGTTGTGCTACTGATGGCGGCCTTCAAAATTGAAGTTGATTCGTCTGGTTTGGGATCGGCTTCGACGCTTAGCCGGAGTTGGTTCCGATTGACAAGAACGGCGAGTTCCAGGAGGTCCTACAGTGTTGTTCGATGTAATTTTCTTTGTCTTGGGGGGTTCCCCTGCAAAGGGCTGGATGTAAAATGTTCTGTTTAATCAATAAAGTCCAACCCTTTTCTCAAAAAAAAAAAGGTGGCCCAACCGGGCTGCGAACACAGACATCGCCCGACTGCAAATTCTCTGTTGGGAAGTTCTGTCTGTGCAGGAACAGTTGCATGATTTAGTATCTAACTATCTGTAGCAAACAAAAACAAATACTGAACTAACCAAGAAACATGCATGCATATGTACCCGTTGGTCACGGTCGTGCACGCACGCCAACATGGTCACGACGTCTCCGTCGAGCACATTTCCCCGATCAACATGTTCACTATTCTCTCTCAAGTTGACTTTCAGGTGACAATTCGTGATGGCGATCGAGTTCCCAGCTCCCACTACAGCTGCACTAAGTTGCTAATTATGATAACGTGTTGACTGATGTCACTACGGGAAACCTGACGTTTACCGAGTGTTTTTTCTTTGCCAAGTGTATTTATCCGGGCATTCGGCAAACAAGGTCTTTGCCGAGTGCCAAAAAAAAACACTCGGCAAAGAGATATTTGTCGAGTGCAAAAAAAAAACACTCGAAAAATAGGTCTTTGCTGAGTGTTTTTTCAACACTCGGCAAAGTTTTTAATCTTGGCCGAGTGTTTTTTCCGACACTCGGCAAAGAAGCACTTTTGCTGAGTGTCAAACTCTACACTCGGCAAAGAGCCCTCTTAGCCGAGTGTTTTTCCAATTACACTAGGCAAAGAATATTTTAATTAATTTTTTGAGACACTAAATTAACTTAATAAAAAAGTTTTGAACTACAAAGTTGTATAACTTTTCAACATCTACACTTTTTATTTTGGTAATTTTTTATTTGACAAAGCACAAGTAAATTTGTTCACAAAATCTACGGCTCCCGTATAGTTTCCCGAAACATAAAGAGAGAAATTAGAATTTGTGAACAATGTTACTACCATTATTTTAGATAAAAAAAGACCAAAATAAAAGTTATAGATCTTCAGAAGTTACACAACTTTGCTGTTGAACACTTTTTAATTTGAATTAATTTTGTAAATGAAAAGTATGTTTGAATTTCTCAAATTTCAAAAATTTGAATTTTTCAAACGACCTTAGATGGAGAAACAACCAAAAATGAAGGTTGTAGATATTAAAAATTTATGAAACTTTCTAGTTGACAACTTTTTTATTTGAAATCATCTTGTCAAAGAAAACTTAGTTTGAAAGAGTTCAAATTTGAAATTCAAATTTTGTAAACGACCGAAGATGGAGAATCGACCAATATGAAAGTTGTAGATCTCGAAAAGTTATGAAACTTTGTAGTTGACAACTTTTTAATTCATTTAGGGCCTCAAACAATTAGTCGAAACTTGGTTTAGTATAATATGAGTGGAATCAAAACGGAATATGGGCACATATGATGCTGTGGTGTAGTGGTAGAGGGGCTCCATGCGCAAGGGAGAGGTCACGGGTTCGAATCCCACCGGCCGTGTAGCGTCCGAATATTACGCGAAAAATGCCGCAACTTACGACTTGGTGATGGGGACGGGCTAACTAGTCGGTGGGAGCATCCCCTCCTTAAAAAAATATTTTTGCTATTTTTTTGGGTGTTTTTTCGATTAATATTTTGCCGAGTGTTCCTCTTTGCCGAGTGCCACGTGGGCTCTTTGCCGAGTGCCCGATATTTGGCACTCGGCAAAGAGCTCTTTGTCGGTACCTGTTTGCCGTGTGCCTTTTGCCGAGTGCAACACTCGGCAAACCTTTTGCCGAGTGCATTTAGGCCTTTGTCGAGTGCCCTAGGCACTCGGCAAAGGGGGGTCTCTGGTAGTGTGCAGAGTAGTATCACTGATCACGTTCTACTAGTACATTATACTAGTTAGCTACGCACTCCCATGCACATTGTAGTTGCGCTCCCGACCGTGAAGTACGTACGTCGAGAAATCCGTGGCCACGACTCCACCGTTGCCAGCCATGAAGGCGGTCATTCCGTCCGTCCGAGGCCTCCTCACCCGGAGGTCGCCGCATCCGCCATGCCGCCGTTCCCAGGTCCGCTTCGTCCGTCCCGACGCTCCTCGCCCTCCTCTTCGTCGCCGGGTCCGCGCTCTCGCTGGTCTTCCTCGGCCCGTTCGAGTGGTCACCCATCACCTCTTCGGCGGCGGCAGCGACGACGACGTCTACACGCGGGGCGAGTGGGTGCGCGACCCAGGCGCGGCGCCCTACTACACCAACGCGATGTGGGCGCCTTCATCTAGGACTACCAGAACTGCATGAAGCACGCCGACCGAGCCTCGAGTTCCTCCAGTGGCGGTGGCGGCCCGCCGCCGGCGGCGGCGGCGAGCAGCTGGAGCGGTTCGACGCCGCGCGGTTCTTCGCGCTTGCCCGCGGCCGGTCGATCCTCTTCGTCGGTGACTCGCTGGCCAGCAGCCACGTGCGGTCCCTCATGTGCGCGCTGTCGCAGGCGGAGGCGCCGGCGCGGGAGCTCGACGCCCCCGCGGCGGGGTTCGAGCGGTGGCGGTTCCCGGCGCACGGCCATCGCCGTGTCCTTCTTCAGGACGCCGTTCCAGGTGCGGTGGCGCCTGACGCGCGGCCCGCCGGAGCCCTTGGGCCCCGATCGTCCAGGCGAGGTGTTCGCCGGCACGAGCGACCTCCACCTCAACGAGCCCGACGCGCGGGGTGGACGTCGGCCGTCGCGGGCCACGACTACGTCGTCGTCTCCGCATCGCACTGGTTGGCGCGCCCCGCCGTGTACTACCGCGGCGGCCGCGCCGTCGGGTGCCACGCCTGCGGCGGCGCTGGCGGCAACCTCACCGCAACGCTCGTCAAGCCGGAGCACGCGCAGCGGGCCGCGTTCCGCACCGTGCCCAGGGCGCTCGCGGCGGCGGAGGGGTTCACGGGGACGGCGATCCTGCGGACGGTGGCGCCCACGCACTACGAGAACGGCGGGTGGTTCGACGGCGGGAAGTGCACGGCCACGCGACCGGCCGATCCCGAGGACCCGGTCGAGATAGCGGAGACGGAGGCCGCGTTCTACCGGGCGCAGGTGGAGGAGTTCAGGGCGGCACAGGCGGCGAGGAGGAACGGCGTGCGGCTCAGGCTCATGGACGTCACCAACATGATGCTGCGCCGCCCGGACAGGCACCCCGACTGGTACGGCCACGGCCCCGGCGAGCACGAGAGCTTCGACATCGACTGCTTGCGCTGGCGCCTGCCGGGACCGATCGACGTGTGGAATGACCTGCTGCTTGAGATCATAAAACGCGATCAGTAACCAAGAGCCAGCTTCGCAAACGGAATTTTTTTTTTTTAAGATCTCCAGCACAAGCGCCCCCCCCCCCCCCCCCCCAACCCCCACCGGGTCCAACTGTCCAAGGGGACCGAAAGCGACTGCAGCAGTGGAACGGGGTACCGAAACAGGAAACATATTGTTTGGTTTCTTTTAGCCGAAGTTCAATTTTTCATCTGTCAACTACGGAAAGGTTGGAATGTCATGAATCTGTTGCCTTCGAATAGTGGAGAACATCATGCTTTAATTATGTAAGGGATGGCCCCAAGAATGTATGTACTGCCATACCGACGATGGTGATGCAATGAGAACGTGATATACAATAATGGACATTTTCAGCAGTTTGTGTTATTCTTTCCACAGGTGGTTTTTGTTTTCTTGCCGCTCGTATAAAGATACAAAGATGCTATAATTGACTACCTATAAACACGTCACTGCCGGAGACGGGCCACATCGACATCACTCATTGTCTGAAACTGACTCTCACTGTTTCCATCAGTCGATCTGTACTCTGTTGCAAGGTGGATCCGTGAATGGTAGAAAGTCCACCATCACTAGCCTGTGTGCGACAAATATTCGTCGGGAGCAATATCATCTGTGCCACAAATAATGTTACATGAATCTCATAATTTATAAAAAATAAAAAAAAGAAACGGATTTTCCCCATCTTTTTATATCATGATGAAAGTCTCCAAGTATGTTCCCAGACAGATCACTGCTTCCACAACTTTTTTAAAGACGGACTCTTATTTTCTTAGATACACTCTAACCCTAACTTGTGAAAGGGGCAAGAACCACCTATAAATGTAACGACACCTCCCCAGGAGGGAGGGAGATCGCACCACAACACATCTTGCCTATTCGGCAATATAAGAACACACTGAACATAGGGCTATTATCCTTTGGGAGGCCTGAAACAGTATAAATAGTGTGTCCCTCTTGATTGATCTTCGCTGAAGCAAAGCGCTCTTACCGAACCAAATATCTGCCGATCTCGCCGTTCAATCGTGCTACGACAAGTTGAAACTTCCTACCTCAAACTTTTTCCCCACCTACGTGCGTGACGGGTGTGTGCAGAGCACCTTCACGGAAGGAGCGAGACGAGTGTGGAAGAGCAGGCGGGCCCCGCCCGGGCCCCACGGTCTCTGCAGGCGCGAGTGCGCATGCAGACATGCGGAAAAGTTTCGGCTCATGACGCTCATGATGAAAGTCTCCCGGTGACGTTCTAGCCCAAAAAATTTGGAGAGAATTCCTTATTTGGCCCTAGTAAAGTTGCTAGTTCCTTCATTGGCCTAAATTCAAAAAAAAGTTAGCTATATGACCTAATTGCAACTTTGATTCCTTCCTTGGCTGTTCCGTTAGTTTGAGGGCTTAATGGTGTTAAATGAGGGGTGAAATGACCTTTGTACCCCCAGAGTGAATTAAAATATAAAATTCAATTTCAGATGTGTTTATTTGTACTAAAATTCGAGAATAGTACAAAAAATCAAGATTTTCTAAATACACAAAAAATTGTAATAATGATCAAAATAGTGCCGAAATAATTCCGATTTTTTGTGTAATTAGGAAATCTGGATCAGTTATACTATTCTCGAATTTTGGAACAAATAAATACCTCTGAAATTGAATTTAATCTGGATTAGTTATACTATTATTGAATTTTGGAATAAATAAATACCTCTTGTCGTAACCCTAAATTTCAGATATTCCAAAGGTTAATTATGAAATTTCCGAAGACTTGTCTTGCAGGTCAAGGTTTAGGAGATATGTTCCGATCTATTTACTAATGTGGTAAAGTTGAGTTGTAATCACGCTATGACTCTATAGGCAGTTGCTCAACCTATAAATATTCATATACACCCCCCGATGAGAAGGTAATCGACACTTTCCGCAACCCTAGCGTGAAGGCTGTTAACATAATCAAGATCCACACTGGACGTAGGGTTATTATCCTTCCGGAGGCCTGAACCAGTATAAAATTTGCTAGGGCCATGTGGAGGCGCGTCGCGGCATGCTACGCGGAGGTGGAGCTCGCCGCATCTGCCCTTCACAATAACAAAAAGGGCCTGTAGGGGCGGCCCAAAACCGTCTGTAGGGGCGGTTTAGACGAGCCGCCGCTGTGCAAGTGTCGCTACAGACATGGGTCTGTAGCGGCGGTTCCCAAAACCGCCCCTACAGAGGCATCTATAGGGGCGAATGACAATGTGAGCCGCCCCTACAGAGTTCATCTGTACAGGCGGGTCATAATGTCACCCGCCGCTACATCGATTCCAGAAAACCAAAAAAAAATAGGGCGCCGGTGAAGCAGGGCATCGCGCCGTCGGTGAACCAGGCAGCCGCCCCGCCGCGCGTTGAAGTCGCCCTGGCCGTCGTCGTCGCCGCCCGCGCTTGTCCGTTTCCATCGCCGTCGCCATGGCCGTGGTTGTCGAGGCCGCAGAAGGCGCGCGGGTCGAGGTCGCGCAGGCGGTGCAGGTCGGCGACGAACGCCGTAGTTGTAGAAGAAGGGCCCCGGATGCGCGGGTCCCACGTGCGGCTGGCCGGAGTGCAGGCCGTCGTGGCGTCGAGACGCCCATGCGGTCGTCCTCGCGGTAGATGGCCGCTCCCACCGTGAACGGCACCTACGCCCTTCTCCCCGTCGACTGAAACGCGGAATCGAAGGCCTCGGCCGCCACGTCCTCCATGAACCACTTGGGCAGCACGGCGCGGCCCGCGCGGAAGCGGGCGGCGCGCAGGCCGCAGAACGCCACCGCCGCCATGGCCTTCACTGCGGCGCCGCGGCTGAGGATGGAGAGCAGAGGGTAGACGAGGAGGAGCAGGAGCAGGCCGCGCAGGAAGCCGCCGGCCTCCAGCGCGACCAGCATGAAGTAGGGGAACAGGCCGTCGCCGCCGGACCCATGGAGCAGCAGCGCCGTGTCCACGACCACGACGAGGGTTGTCTGGTCCGTCGGAGGCGGGCAGCCGCCGCGCTGCACCGGGAGGTGAGGAGGAGAAGCGTCGCTCTGGGCCGGCGGGACCTTGCTGCTGCAGGAGTAAGTGAGGGAAGAGACAGAGAAGAGGCGAGTGCGGCTGATAGGCGTGTGAGGGAAGAGAGTGAGGAGAGTAGAGGAAAACGTGTGCGGCTGAGAGGAAAGGAGAAAGCACAATCCGTGTGCTCACATCTGATTGGTCGAGAGAATAAGCCATGGATCGATGACGTCATCAAAATCTGCAGGGGCAGAGACTACCTACGACCACTCGCAAGAGAAAATTTTACGCCGCCGCTACAGACACTCTGTAGGGGCGGCCATAATGTGGTCCGCCTCTACAGATGCCTCTGTAGGGGCGGCTCATAATGTGGTCCGCCTCTACAGACGCCTGCATCTGTAGAGGCGGACTATATTATGGGCCGCCCCTACAGAGTGTCTGTAGCGACGGTTCACATCTTGGACCGCCGCTACAGAGGCTCAGTAGCGGCGGTCCGTTTCCTTCTAGCCTTCGACGGGTCTGTAGGGGCGGATTTCTTTCAAGTCCGTCGCTACTTTTTTTTTGGTTGCGTCGCTAGAGACCCTTTTTGTTATAGTGCTTCCCGCATGGCTCGTCGGCCGCCGCCTGCTCCGGATGAGACGAGACCTAGGTTGCGTTATTGGATGCGCGGCCCTCGATTTCGCCGGCGAGCTGCCACTGCCTTTTGATTCTGCGGCGTGAGCGAGCTCTGGGGGAGCGTGGGGATCGGGAATTTCATTTGATTAAATGAGGGTAGCAGTGTCATTCTTCACTGGCGTTAGGGTCTGTGCGTTTTTTTAGCCTAAATTTAGGCCTGCTAGAATCTTGTCATTTAAGAGTATTAAATAAAATCTAATTAAAAAATTAACTGCAGAATCATGTGCTAATTCACGAGACGATTCTAATGAGGGTAATTAACCTATGATTAGACGATGGTTACTGTAGCATCATTGTAGCAAAACATAGATTAATTAAGCTCGTTAGATTCATCTCGTAAATTAGCACACATCTGTAAAAAGATTTTGTAATTTTATTTAATACTCTAAATAGCAAGATTCTTTTTATGTGACATTTAGGCCTAAAGAAACAAACACCTCCTTAGTTTTCACTTGCACCTCTCAGAACGACAGCTATAGCGACGGAGGGAGTACGTATAAACACATCACTGCTCGAGACGGGCCACATCGACATCACTCATTGTCTGACACTGACTCTCACTGTTTCTATCCCAATGGTAGTGACATCTAAGAGGTAGTAGCTAGCTTTTGTAGAGAATTGAAAGAAGTGTGGCCCATGTTTATGTCTCTCATTTTTCTTAGAGCGTTCCCAAAAGTTAGCTGTAAGGATGACTCTTAGAATTATTTATATTTATATTCTATAAAAACACGAGTTCGTGGTGAACGGTCGGTCGTCCGTCGCCACCCCTCCCACCCGCGCTGACATGTGGATCCTCCCCAATCAATGCGACTATGCGAGCGCGTCCGTGGCCGTGCCTCTCCTCTCCTCTGCGTCTCTTTGCGCCGACCCTCGGAATAGCCGCGTCCATGGCGTCCTTCATTCTGCTTGGAGGTGGGCCAGCCACCTTCGAGGCTCTTCGTCGCCCATCTCGCTGGTGTTCGCTGATCAGCGCTGCCGGCACTCCGCCCTGCGCGCCCTCCAGATCCGGCCGCCCTGCGTGAGAACGGCGGCGACTGGCGATCCCATCTCGGCGGCGACTGGCGACCCCATCTCGGCGGTGACTGGCGAGAACAGCGGCCGCACTGCCGGCTGCGCCTTCTCCAGCTCCCCTTCGGCCTCTCTCCTTCCAAGAGCTGCACAGCCGCATCGTCGAACCGTACATCGTCGACCTTGAACCAGCCATCCACACTCGTCAAATGAGACTGACTCCAACAAGGAGAGCCAGTTTTGACAGGCAGATTCCCCTTTGCATCGGGTGAACAGAGTTTTGCATTTGGTTCACATCTCCTCTTCTCCAACAGACGCGAGGCATCGCATCTCACCCGGCCCCGCGCCACGCCGCGCGACGCCGCGCTTCCGCTCGCGCTCACGCCGCCGCGCCACGCCCTGCCCCGCGCCGTGCCCCAGCTCGCGCTCACGCCGCCACGCGCCGCCGCAGTCGTCGCCGGCCAGCGCGCAGCTGCCCGCGCTGCCGCACTGCCCACCCAGCTCCCCGCGTTCTAGCAGCAGCAGCAGCTCAGCGGCGCTGCGCTCGCGCGGCGTCGGCCCGATGGTGGGCGAGGCGGGATGCTGTGGCAGACGGAGCACATGCCGGGAGCTCGCGTTCTTGCGCGCGCACGGCCACAAGCCCGTCTTCTCCGCGCGCCGCTCCTCTATCCTCGGCGCCGGCAGCAGCGTCCCCCGCTTCCCCATCTCCTCTGCTCCACCTCCTTGGCCACCTATGTCAAATTGATGGAGACAAGATGGAATTCCGTGTTGATTTGGCGGAGGCGAGATCGATCCCACGTCAATTTCATGAAAACAGCTCGGATTGATGGAGATGAGCTGATTTGGCGCTCCAAGAACCCCTGCGAGGCGGGATTCGACCGCGACGGCGAGTTCCGGCCAGGTCAGCGAGGAGAGCTACGGCCACGACGGCGAGGCAGGCTCCCCCCTGCCTCGCCCTTCCCCGCCTCGCGCGCCTGACGCGCCACGCCATGGACGCCCCTGCTCCACGCCCGTGCGCGCGCTCGAGGCGGAGGTCCACGAGGAGCAAGAGCTGCAGGCACGCGTCTCCTCCACGCGCGCCGTGCTATCCCGCCGCGTTGCGGAGCCGCTGGCCGCGCGCCCTGCCCGCACGCCGCGCCGCCGAGCCATGCCACGCCGCGGGCCGCTTGCCCGCCGTGCCGCCGAGCCCCTGCTCGCCCCCCGCGCTGCCGAGCCCCTGCTCGCCCACCGCGCCGCCGAGCCACGCCGCGCCGCGGGCCGCTCGCCCGCGCCGCGCCCCGCCCGGCCGCCCCCCCCCCCCGCTCCCATCCTTCTCCTCCACGCCAGCCCTTGTTGGGGAGCTCCTGCCTCCGCGCTCCTGCCACACGACGGCTTCATTCTCGCGGACGAGCGCGGCGGCATCTTCTTGTGGTCGAGCGCGGCTGCGTCGGACGGAGACGAGCGGGCCGAGCAGGATCCCACACGCGTCAGACGGAGACGAGTGACCATCGAATGCATAGCAGGAGAGAGAGAGTCCAAATTTAGCTCGCCTCTCTCCTCACATCCATAAATGGCTCCTCCTTTGCATTGCCTGTTGGAGATGGAATATGTAATGCACAGTGGAGATTGGCATGCATAAATGGCTTTGCCTGCTGCTGTTGAAGTCAGCCTGAGCTGCAGAAAACTCCATCCCCCCCCCCCACCCCCCCATCTCTCATGCAGTATGATTTGGAGTTCCATGTTTTTTCTTTCCTGTTTCATAGTAGGATCAGGGATTGAGCAGAGCCGCACTGCAACAGCCCGGAACTGGGAATGGAAGGTGATTCCCAACCTGGCGTTTTCTTTTGATTTGGAGCTGCTTCGTTCAAATCAACGCACAGATGTTTCTTTTTCCTTTTTACCTACCTCGCTGGATCTGATTTTCAACTTCTTTTCGCTCCCTACAGAAGCTGCTTCGTGATGATGACCGGCGCCAGGGAGGAGGCGGCGTCGGGGATGGTGCGTGACCTTGCTGGAGGCAGAGCAAGCACCGACCATGGCTGTAGCTGTTGCTCCCGACGGCTGCTGCAAATTTGGGGCGCAGATCTAGCGCCGTCGACACCACTGGTGGGCTCCACTCGTTTGGGAGGTGCGGCACCTGAAGGCCTGGCTAGCCTGCGCTGCGGCTGGCGGAGGGAGGAGACCATGGTGCACGTGTGCCGGGAGGCCACCCGGCTTCTCGATGCGGCATGTTGCACAGGTGACGGTCCTCTTCTTTTCCTTCGGCCACGCGAGGAAGAAAAGCAGCACAAAGCTAGCAATCTTCAGCACATGGGCGTGCATTTTTTATATTTGCTAGCACAAAGCTAGCAAATTGCTGAGATG
The DNA here is from genome assembly GCA_012490785.1 of Eragrostis nindensis. Taxonomy (NCBI): domain Eukaryota; kingdom Viridiplantae; phylum Streptophyta; class Magnoliopsida; order Poales; family Poaceae; genus Eragrostis; species Eragrostis nindensis. The sequence continues at coordinate 66,698 of JAAXCT010001236.1, forward strand.
TTGTACGTGCGCATATATCTTTTCAATTTTCTTTCAGATTTTTGTGTGCATGCGATTGATGCCTAGAATTGCAACGAAATTGCTCATTGATACTTCAAGTGGCCAAGATTCTATAACTAATTTTGTTTTGGCCAGATCGTATACAAGTGTATAGTCTGTCTCTGTCCGTGGTTGAGAAATCATGTTTCTCTTGCCTGCTTTTTTATTTTCTTCTGTTTTTCTTTTCTGCTCAACGCTGCCAGATTGTTGCTTTGTTGCTCAACGCTGCTAGATACACGAACGATATCCCTATCCATAGTCAAATTTAATTGATATGTCTGTCTGAACCTCAAGAATCGCTGTACAACTGGGGGAATGGTGGTATGAAATTGCACAGCTAGCTATCCTTTTGAGCTATCTAGCATTTCAGGAAGCTACTGTCCATTGGTGAGATTTCTTTTTGCCTTCAACAATCCATCAGTTCCTGTGTTATTTGCCTCTGGTATCCAATCCAATGTTCCAGAATCCATCAACCTGTGAGACAAAGTGCTCCGGGGACAATTTCAGTTTCATATCCAATCCGCTTGTGTTTATGTTTGTGTTTGTAACTGAATTCCTCCTTACCTTTTAAATGAATTGGACACATTCTTTTTCAGAAATTAAGGCATTTGGAGACCAGCTACTTCAAGCAGCAAACTACTAAAATGAAAATGTTGGTTTCAATTTTATCTGTTAAGGTCTACAGTGGTCATGCAATATTCTGAGAGGTCACTAGGATATCATCGATTTAATAAGGAGTGGGCTCCACTAGAAATTTCATTTTGAAACAGACCATGTAACTATATTATTAATCTTTCCTAGAGAAGGGACAGCAATATAATATCATTCCCTGCGGTGTCAAAACAGACCATGAAAGTTATAACGTGGTGAATTGATCTGACAATTGAAGGTGGTTTAAACTACTTTTGGTTCTATGATTGATTATCAAAACATATTTCCTTCTTGGTGGTTTGATTATTTGTATTATTGGATATCACCTTAATGTTAGCTCAGGCATTTGATTTAGTTGAATTGTAATGGTTAATTCCTACAAGGGAACAAACCATGTTTTGGTTGTTTTAGTTTGCATGTCCGAGTATCTCCACAGCGTTAGCATGGGTATTATGCTATGTCTGAAATGGACCCGTAGCGTTAGCTGTAAGGATGACTCTTAGAATTATTTATTGAAGAAAAAGAAGAGAGAAGGTAACTAGCTCTTGCTCAAGAGCTAGTCTCTAAGAGAAATAGGAGACTTAAATGTGGAGTCTATCTCATATTATTCTCTTACAAAAGCTAGCTATTGACTCTTAACTAACTCTACCATTGGGAACGCTCTTAGAGGCTGTCTCTTAGTGAAGAGTTAGCTACTCTTTCATCTTTTTCTCCAATAAACAATTTTAAAAGGTAGCTTATAGGAACCATTGAAGACGCTCGTCGGTCGATCTGTACTGTGTTGCCAGGTGTGGACGGTAGAAAGTCCACCATCACTACCCTGTGTGTGACAAATATTCGTTGGGAGCAATATCTGTGCCACAAATAATGCTACCTGAATCTCATGATTTTTTTTAAGAAAAAAAGGGGATTTCCACCCTCTTTTTATACTAGTACCATGATGAAAGTCTGCGAGTACGTTCCCAGACAGACTAATTAAGCTTCCTTGCACACTTGCTTCGACAATGGAGTTCATCACGCTACCACTGTCCATGGCTTTGGCACTGATGATCGTCCTTGTGCTAGTCAGCTCCGTCCGCCGCAGCCGGCAGCGGAAGCCGGCGCTGAACCTCCCGCCAGGCCCAAGGGGCTGGCCGGTGGTGGGTAGCCTGGGCTTGCTAGCAGACACGCTCCCGCCGCACCGCGTGCTGGCCAAGCTCGCGGCGCGCCACGGCCCGCTGATGCACCTCCGGCTGGGGTCCTTCCACGTGGTGGTGGCCTCCTCCGAGGAGACGGCGCGGCTGGTGCTCAAGACCCACGACCTGGCCTTCGCCGACCGCCCGCCCACGGCCTTCGGCGAGATCCTCGGCTACGGCTACCAGGGCATCGTGCAGACGCCGTACGGCGCCTACTGGCACGCGGCGCGCAGGCTGTGCGCCACGGAGCTCTTCTCCGCGCGGCGCGTCGACGCGTTCGAGCGCGCCCGCGCGCGGGAGACGCGCGCCCTGGCGCGCGCGCTGTTCGAGCGCGCCGGCGCAGCCGTGCCGGTGAAGGAGCACCTCCTCACCCTGACGATGCGCAACATCGTTCGCATGGCGTTGGGGGAGGACTGGTACTCATCCAATACTGGTCGGCGGCGTGGTAGCAGCTCGGACGAGCAGCAGCTGGCCGACGACGAAGCGTTGTTCCGGCGGACGCTCGCGGAATCGTTCGCGGTGACCGGTTTGTTGGGCAACGTGGGAGAGTGGGTGCCGTGGCTCGGCTGGCTCGACCTGCAGGGCCGTGTTCGGAGGATGAAGAGAGTGCACGCGGTTTTCGACCGGTTCAACGAGCAGATCCTCGGCGAGCACCAGCTGAAGAAGAAGGACCGAGCGGCGGCGGGGTCAACGGACGACGACGACACGGACTTTGTGGACGTGCTGCTGCAGTTAGCCGCTGCCGACGACGTCGACGTCGGGCAGAGGGAGAGGCTGCTCACGCGCGACGGCGTGAAGGCCTTCCTCCTGGACATCATCGGTGGCGGCACGGAGACGGCGGCGGCGACGATGGAGTGGGCCCTGGCGGAGCTCCTGCGCCACCCGGCCGCCGCGGCGGCCGCCACCGAGGAGCTCGACCGCGTGGTGGGCCGCGGCCGCTGGGTCACCGAGCAGGACCTCCGGGACCTCCCCTACGCGGGGGCCGTCGTGAAGGAGGCCATGCGGCTGCACCCCATAGGCCCCCTCCTCATCCCGCACCACGCGCGCGAGCGCGCCGTGGTCGCCGGCTACGACGTCCCCGCCGGCGCGCGCCTGCTGGTGAACACGTGGGCCGTGGGCCGCGACCCGGCGTCGTGGCCCGACGAGCCCGAGCAGTTCCGGCCCGAGCGGTTCCTCGCCGGAGGCAGCGGCGAGGGCGTCGACGTGCGCGGGGCGCACTTCCGGCTCCTGCCGTTCGGGTCCGGCCGCCGGATGTGCCCGGCCTACAACATGGCCATGAAGGAGATGGTGGCCACGGTGGCCAACCTGGTGCATGGCTTCTCGTGGCGGCTGCCGGACGGGGTGGCGCCCGAGGACTTGAGCATGGAGGAATTGTTTGGGCTCAACATGTGTCGGAAGGAGCCGCTCCTCGCCGTCCCCGAGCCAAGGCTGCCGGCGCACCTCTACACCGCACTCGACTAGCTTGGGTTAGTCATCCTTTGTATTTGTACGTTGATGTATCATTCATTCATCGGAGGCGTTCGTATGGTTTGCCACGTCAAACGCAATGTGATTTGTATCGATTTATCCGGTGCTTGGTGCATGGTTGAGCTTGGGCAGAACCTAAATCGAGTTGAGCTCATTTTACTTGCGAAACCTGAATTTTTTTCTTTCCCCTGACGACCCTGTTTCACATGCCGTCAAAAACTGACTGCAGACCAAGAACAACACTTCAGGAGGAACAAGAGCATGCAAAACCTCCCACAGTTTAAGGCCAGCCTCCTGCTGCACACTTGTCTCCTCGTGTCCCTCGATTCCTTGACCTCCTCAAACCCCCAAAACATCTGGAGACCAAACAACTGTCACAGTTCACTGTCTTCAGCACAAAATCGCCTCTTGCTCCAAAACAACCAAAACACAGCAGGAACAGAGAGAAGCGGATCGTAAACTCTTGTGAGGACAGAAGAATCTGACTAATTACTTGGCGAATGCGTTGATCTCTGCTCTACACATGCGACGTCGGCAACTGGCTCTCCGTTATTGATTCAATCTTTGTATCAGGCTGCATCTGGCCGGTCGACGATGGCGAGGCTGAGCCACCGCCTCCTGGGCGCCGTGAACCTGGCGACGCTCCTCCTGTCCCTGCCGGTGGTGTGCGCGGGCGTCTACTTCCGCATGCGCGGCGGCGCCACCGAGTGCGACCGCGCGCTGCAGCTCCCGGTGATCGCGCTCGGCTGCGCGGCGCTGGCGCTCTCCCTCGTCGGCCTCGTCGGCGCGTGCGGCCGCCGCGTCGCCACCGCGCCGTTCCTCTGGGCGTACGTGGTCGTCATGTTCCTGCTCACCGTCGCCGCGTTCGCGTTCGCCGTGTTCGCGTTCGTGGTCACCACCACCGACCGCGGCGCCGGCGCCGCGTCCGGGGCGCAAGGGGACAGGGAGTACCGCCTCGGCGACTTCTCCGGCTGGATGCAGGCGCGCATCACCCAGCCGGAGACGTGGCGCCGCGTCGAGAGCTGCCTGGCGGAGGCGCACGTGTGCGGCCGGTTCGACGGCGGCGGCGACGCCGGGATGGACTTCTACCGGCGACACCTCTCGCCGATCCAGGTACTTACACTACTAGATAGCAATCAATAAATTTCTTTACATCGTAAATGATCAGAACTTGCTCTTGTCTGATCTGTTACGTGTTTGCATAAATGCGACGTGCAGTCCGGTTGTTGCAAGCCGCCGACGCGGTGCGGGTTCCGGTTCGTGAACGCCACGTTCTGGGAGGCCCCGAGGCCTGGGACGCCGGCGGCGGCCGGCGACGGTGACTGCCGCGCGTGGAGCAACGACCAGCAGGCGCTCTGCTTCCAGTGCGACGCGTGCAAGGCCGGCGTGCTGGCGACGGTAAACAGGAAGTGGAAGGTGCTGTCCATCTTCAACGTCGTCATCCTGGTCGTCCTCGTCGTCGCCTACACGCTCGGGTGCTGCGCCTTGCGCAGCAACGGCAGCGGCCGGTACAGCAAAGGCACCGGCGCCCAGCAGACCTGAGGCGGCTGCGGGTGGTCGTCCAAGACGTGCAGTGATCTAGTTTTAGAGGGAGTCTCTTTTAGCATGGATGATGATGTTGGACTCCAACTATGATAAAGCTGCGAACCTCGGTCATTTATCTTTGTTGGCATCGTGAAATTCCGGCGAAATTCTGTAAGTTCTTGGTTCCAAAGAGTAACTCTGGGATCTGGAACCAGAGTTGCACTACCGCTCGGTTAATTTGAAACGTCGATAGCTGGGACTCAAACCATGTTCCCAAACTAAAGCTAGCCACACAGCAGCTGCACGCTTTGCGTGACTTGAACCATGGGCCTCAGCTATGGCAAGCAGCACCCGCCATCGCCATGGCCGGACCTGCTGCCGGAGCTCGCCGGCCTCATCCTGTGCCGGCTGCTGTCCCACACCGACCGCCTCAGCTTCATGGCCGTCTGCCGCCCGTGGCGCCTCGCCGGGCAGCAGCACCACCCGCTCCCGCCGGCGCTGCCATGGCTCCTCCGCCTGCACGATCGCTTCTTCCAAAGCCTCCACGGCGACGAGCTGCGCCTCTTGAAGGCAGCCAAAGACCAAGACGCGCAACACAAATCCTCCTCGCCCATCTACCTCGACTGCTTCGGCAGCTGGCTCTTCTTCGCGCGAGCCGGCGAAGACAACGGCGCGCGCTTCCTGATGAACCCTCGGTACCCTTCATCGGGAAGGACGATCAGAGTACCTGGACTCCGGTTCCGTTCGGGCTGCACCTGGCCCCGGAAGATGATCGTGGGCTCGCCTGACGGCCTCGTCGTCGCCAGCTCCTACGACAGCAGCGAGGTTGCGTTCTACAGGCCGGGCGACGTGTCATGGTCAGTTCACCCGTCGACTTGTACTACCCTGCAGCTGGGATGGTACGCGGACATGGCCTTACACCGTAGAAAGCTCTACGTTCTCACTACAAAAGAGGACCTTCTCGTCCAGGGCGTCGGCGACGACGCCGGGGTATCTACGTTCTACGTTCTCCCTTGACTGGCCATGTCCGCGTAGGCCCCCCCCCCCCCCCCCCCCCCCAAAAAAAAAAGGTAGAGCAGAATCCAACACGGAAAAAAAAGCCAAATATGAAATCATTGTGGAATCCTGTTCTGTTTGGATGGTGAACATATCCAATATATGAATCGCACGGGGGAAAATCGGATCTCGTCCATAATCACATGCATGGTCTCCTCTCTTTTTGGCTGCCGGTAGCACCATGGGCCTCAGCTTGGGCAGACAACGCCCAACAATTTCGCCTCCCTGGTCAGACCTACCGCCGGAACTCGCCGGCCTCGTCCTGTGCCGGCTATCGTCCCATGTTGACCGCCTCAGCTTCAGGGCCGTCTGCCGCGGGTGGCGTGTCGCCGCGCGGCAGGCGCACAAGTTGCCGCCGGCGCTCCCGTGGCTCGTCAGCTTCTTGTGGACCGGCGGCGGCATGATCCAGAGGCTCCCCGGCGGCGAAGTGGTCCATGATTGGTACGCCTCGACTACCTGCATTATGGGCTGCGTCGATAGCTGGCTCAACTGCATACGGCCCGACAGTAACAAAGCTCTTACACGCGTCCTGATCAATCCTTACTCCGGAGCCTCCCTGGTTTTGTATCCACGCCGCTTTGGCAATTGCGTGAGCCCACGTGATTATCTCCACCAGATAGTGTGGTCACCTGACATGAACATTGTGGTTGCAACCTCCATCGTGATCAACCATGTTGCTTTCTACCGGCCGGGAGATTCCTCATGGTTGATCCAGGCACCATATCGTTACCGAGGCTATGTGAACATAGCCTTCCACCGCGGAAAGCTCTACGCTGTTACCTCCAATGACGAGCTCTTCTCCCATGACCCTGGCAACGACGACCACCACGCCACCGCCGGGGTAACTTGCAGGCCGGCATCTCGTGCTGAGCAATTAATCGGTGTGCAACCTTGGAGAGTGATTGAAGAGTACCTTGCCAAGCGCTACCTTGTGTCCTGTGGCAACAAGCTGTTGATGGTAAAGATGACAGCTTCTCTTCTCACCGATGGTTCCAGCATGAGGGCATCAAGCAAGGTCTGCGACAGAATTGTGTTGAAGGTATTTGAGGCTGATTTGGTCACGCGTCGGTGGTCGGAACTCAACAACTTGGACGATGGCCAGGCTCTTTTCGTCGGCAGCAGTTACTCCAAGGCCATCTTCCTGTCGGGCAATGATAAAAGATTTCAAGGGAATCGTGTGTACTTCCTGGGCGTCGATGCGGCCTCTTGTTGTCATGAGGAAAAAACATGTAATATTCCGAGCTACTGTTTTTATGACTTGAGCAACGGCAAAAATGATCAAGTTTTCCTCAAAAGGAGGTCCTGGAACTGGAAGGGTATCAGTAACCATGTGTACAAGTCGGATTGGTTCTTTCCGAGCATGTGAACGAGTAGAAAGTTAGTATGATGTAGCTCGGTTGGTTAGAGTTTGTGGTGGAGCAAGGTTTATCTGAGTCCTGAAACTCATACGGGCATCACATTTTCTTGGTATTTGTCCTGGGATGAAAACGTCCAAAGCGCAAATGATGCGTTCACCCAGGTCTTTGATGGTGGAATGCGTGTTGCATCAGTGGCTAATTACTTTAGTGGTAGGTGATGTCTCCGTCGACGACTTTGTGAGAACTCGTGCATGTATGTGAGTGTCTGTGTTTGTACTGTTTTTTTTCTAAAAAAATGGTACATTCACTTATGCTCTTTGATGTGTGCTAGAAGTTTTCCATTCTACACAGGACCCGATCGGTTTTTTTTTCACTCTTTAGGCCCAATAACCATTTTTTTCAATCCAATACAATCTAGGAATGTTTTCTTTCTTTTTTGTTTTTGACTATTTTAGACTTTTTCATCCAAACTGATTGCACGAATTGTTCGACACCGGGTGTGGTTTCAGTGCAAGAATTGTTCATTTAAGGGTGGATGTTGGTCTCCAAAGCCGCCGTCATTACTATGTACAAGAATTACGTGTGAAACAATACTCTTTTTATATCTTTTCGCTCATTGTATCCAAGTTGCCAGTTCTCCAGAATCAGTATTCAGAAAAACAGAGTTTTTTTTTAAGGAAAAGGAGGCAGGTGCTCTGTCGTTTTATTAAGAAGGTAGAAATGGTTCATGGCAGCCAAGGCTGCACAGAGGATAGGTTCAGACAAGAAAAAATAGTGACACCCAGGTTCTCCTAGAGCGATGGCCAAACGACTGGCCTAGCACAGAGACAGGGACAAATGCTCTTACAAAGAAAAGTGAAATTTAAATTAACAAAATAAGGGGGAGGTGGATGGATGGATTCAGTTAAAGCTTGTCTTCCGACTGCACCTCAGGAATAAGCTGCTCCCTTCTTGTCTCCCACAGGAAGGTGTCCCTCTCTTGTTTGCAGCGCAACGTGGATGCATGATCTTGACACAACATCAAAGGTCTTTCAATTTCTCTCCTTCCGGTTGTTCCACACGAGTAGAATAACAGGCCTGTTATCAGTCTCTCCTCCCTTGGCATAGACTGCACCTCACGATGCAACAAGAAAAACATATAGTACAGGATTCAGATGCAAGGAAGATTCCACATCATCCTGACATATTCACACTGCAATCAGCTGATTAAGTGTTCAGCTGGAGACCTTATCTTGAGATATTAATGCCCATCGTTCATCCTCACTTATCACAGCATAGGCATCAAACTGTATAATCATAAAAGATAACAGGTACAACATGCATATGAGAGTACCTCCAAACATCAGTATTGTCTCAATTTTGTGTCACTTCCTTCAGCTTTTGTGAACAGTTTGTGTTCTCTAATGTACTCAATGACTTCGTCGGATGTAAGATATTTTATTGACAGAGACCTCCGTACACAGTCTCTGCGTTTGGTCATATACATAAATAAATCACTAGACGGTCATACTGGAATAAATCGCAATAGTTGCTAAGAATGATACCTAACTCTGGATGAACTGATCTGATTCGGCATAATTTCAGCAACTGGAATTATGTTGTCCTGGAAAAGATTTCAGAGAGAAGGATATAAACATCAGTGAAAATGCAAAATACTTCCATATCAAGATTGCAAAACTATAAGTTCTACCCGGCATTCTTGCAGTATCTCGCTACTGGATATCGATTTTCCAACATCACTTCCTTCTCTGCATATACAAATAACACCGAAGTCCTTGCATATGGTTCTGACCTGGAAACAAGAGTAGGTGTTATCTGAGTAAGTTCATCCACATGAGAAAATTCAGAAGAGTTACAAAAAGGGTGCATAAGTCTTGCATGTTGGCATAAGATGTCAACAACTATACCTGATCTGGAATCCAAACACCTGAAGTGCTGAATGACTCAAGCAGGTCAGAGCCACATAAGAGCATTACCTTTAAGTTATCTGTAAGATGGTTCTTTGTAAGCTAAGGTCACAGGTAAACTATATACGTGTGATCCAACATTACGTGAAATCATGATGCCATCGTTGAACAAATATTCTACCTATGTACCTTTGTCAGCTAACCCACTCTTGCACACAGAAATTCGAATTCTCGAAAGAACTTTCAACGTGCGTTGATAACCTTTCTGCATTGCCTATCAAGAAAAGAACCTATTTTACATGGTGAAATCAAGGAAACTTATTGGTAACCACCATGAAAGATCAAATTACCTCCCATGGATCAACCATCACAAACGATGAGCTAATGCAAGCAAGTTCACAAAGGCGAATCCGGTGAGTAGCCGGTAACAGGTCCTAAAAGCTTAGAGACTCTGAACTCAGTTACAAGATCGATATTGATATTTCTGCAGTTACACATTCTTACGAAAGGACACAATATACCTTCTTCTTATACGCATCATTCACCGGAGACATGTATCCACCCAGCACGGAATAACCTCGCTTCTGCAATTCATGCTTTGCAAGCTCTGAAGGATCCATATAAAAGGAAGAGCAAAAGCTTTATTGCTCGCTCCCAAATTCAGGAAGCAAATCAACCATCATTGAATCTTACCAAACATACGAAGGTGCATGTACGTGGGAGGATTGAAGCTCCCCGTGGCCACGAGCACGACACCGCCTCCATCCTTTCTGGATCATGAGAACCGAGAGAAAGATGACAGAGGCCATGAGGACACCCATCGCACAGCTCAAACAGGAAAAGATCAGGCTTTCTATCTACCTGTTCGGATCGATGGAGAGCTTCTCTGTCGGGAGAGGCACGTTCACGCTCATCGCCTCCATCGCCGCCGAGGTGGAGAGGTGCCGCGTGGGCTGCTGCGTCTGCGTGGGAGGGAGAAGGGGATTCCGTTCGAGCTTGTTGGGATCCTCGTAGCCGTTGGATGGGGATCTGGTGGTGGTCGCGGCAGTTAGATTTGGTGGAGGTGGGCCGGTGGAGCCCAATCACAGCCCACGTCTGAGCCCAATTTCGTGCGCTGCACGGAGTTGTCCGTGACATTTCTGAACCTCAGAGGCTCAGAATCCCCCGTATCGTTATTCAAAGAAATTCCCCAAAAATCACCTGACGCCGCGCGGATCTGCAGCTTATTCCAGGCCACCTCCCCATCGCCGGCGGCAATGGCAAGTCCCAATTCCGGCATCCCCATCAAGGTCAGTTACCATCTTCTCACCACCCGTACTCACGCAGAATTTGTAGCTCGTGGAATCGCCTTCTTCCCAAGGCTAGGGTTCTTAGGCTAGCCGGCTTCCGGCAACGGGCCAACGGGTAGGATGAGAACTATGGGCAGAGTCGCGGGCTGCAGGGTGCTAGGTTTAGGAATTCGTGCTCCGGCTCGAGCAGGCCCGTGCATCGCTAGGGATTTCACGTCTTCAGATGGGTTGACAAAGGGTGGTTAGTGGATACAGAATGGGGCCAGCAGAAGGGAAATAGCTTTGGTCAAGAATCCTAGATTCCGTGTATTTGACAATTTCGAATGTCTCGACAACAATTTATCATGCCAGATAGTTAGTAGCCTACGCAGACGTTCCTGCTTCGGCAGGTATGTTAACTGCGCTGCAGTTTTGATGTATTGAGCTTTGGGTGTGTAAAGGCTACAGTGCATGTGCATGGGACTACATTCTGTCATTTCTATGTGAGAGATCAAGCGCCTTATTTGCTTTATTGAGCTGCATATGATATATTTGTTCTCGGTATTGTCGCCTTAGAATTGTTTCTATAATTTCTAAGTTTACTGATTTGAGCCCTTATTAATCGCAGGCTGAACAAGACTCTGATGGATCAGGACAAAGCACTGCGGATATGACTGCATTTGTAAGAACTTGTTGTTATTCTGTGTCAGCTTTACATTTTTATTTACATCCTGAGGCTATTACCTGTAGATTCAGACCCTTTTTACTGTACAATACTACCAGTGTAGGTCTTGCTAATAGCTTGTCTTTTGCCTACTACTTTCAGGTGCAAAATCTTCTTATGCAGATGGTGAGTTCATAGTTCTATTTGTTGCCTGTTATGCACCTATACGCTGCTATTCCTCTTACTGAATCTGAATACCTTGCAGCAAACCAGGTTCCAAGCTATGTCCGAGAACATCATTTCAAAGAATATCCTTTTAAATCAGTTTTTGTTTGCAGCTTATTTCGTAATAACATGGAAAGAACATCAGTGTCCCTTCTATTTTGGCTCATGAAATTTTATGATTGTTGATGCGATCGTAAGTTTAGGGGAAACGGTTTTAGGGCCAAACTGCCATTCATAATGTAGTCATTAGGTTGAATCTTAAAAATAAAGACTCTTTGGAGAAGTAAATAAGGCGTTTTAGTCCAGGTCAGAGCTGGAATTGGGTAATGCTGGTAACAATAGTATAGTATGGCCATAACCATCTTAAAACTTGAATACCCACCTTGAAGCTTGAAGAGTACATCGAGCTTGATGCCTAGGATATTTTAAATCTCCAACAAATAGGTGGTGGAGCCAAGAAGTTGAGGTCCATTATTTTCAGTTATCATCATGTACATGATTTGTTCATCTTGTTGTTTTAAATGGAATAGTGTCGACATATATACCTGCCTACTTATTACTATCCTTAACTAATGCTCACTAGATGAAATGGGTATGAGGATCGATGAACTGGAGCAGAGCATCAATGACCTCAAGGCAGAGATGGGGAGCGAGGGCATGACGCCACCAGCTAAAGTGAAGGATGAGGAATCAAAACCAGCAGATAGCTCTGCGTGAGTGCAACTGCAGTAGCTGGTGGCTGGAGGCGAATGCTGTATTGAGATTGTTTGCATTCATATCTAACATGTATCTTTTATGAGGCTTCAGTGGGAAATACTAACTACTATGATCAGATGTTTAATGGATGGTTGGCCATGAGATCGATATGTATTGGAAAGAAAAGGGTGCATAAGAAAGTGAGGATGTTATTTATTTTGAAAAAACTGAGGAAGCCAAAGTCGCAAATAAAATGGAACAAAGGGAGTATAAAGCAAACCACATGGAAAATTTACAAGGCAGCCCATATACCTTCATATAATGCTCACATACTAAATCGTGATCTCACTCTAGATAATCTAAAATAAACACACACTCTATGTTGATTCCTTTTATTGGGTGAGGTACCCTCGATTGTGATATACCAATGTAGGAGTCATGGGTTAAAATATCCAGCTAAGCCATTTAGCGGTAGCCTTCAAAACAAGGTTATAGTGTCATATAGCAGGCTATTAGCGGAATTTAATGGTATTTAGCATTGAAATTGATATAACGACAATTCTTTCTAGCAGCTATAGCAGGAGGCTATAACAGGAGATTTGAAACCTTGGTAGGAGTAAATACACCTGAGTAGAAAATAGGCATATTCTTACCATGATAGATGCTTCCATACCGTATTTGATGCTACTTGAGAATTATCTGCGGAACGGAAGGTTATTTTTTCCCTCTGTGTCAAATTACTCATATTAGTGTTCTAAGTTCCTATACTAATATTTTTTGATACAAAATTATATACTCCATTTCAAAATATATACAATCTGGCTATGTTTCTAGGTGTTCCGATTCATAGATTCTTCTTTGAATCTAGACATATGCTTGCCCAGGTTCGGAGAATGTTCAATGAACCTAGAGCAATGCCAGAACTGCATATATTTTGAAACAAACGAAGGGAATAGTTTAGTAACACAAAAACTATATATTATGATAGTATTTCCCATGATGAATCCAAGACTCTTTGAATTTCTACAAAATTCAGTCAAAAGATATATTTGACTTATGACAAAGCTGATGCAGGTATCTCTTACAATCCCAATGCGGTCGCATTCGTGGATTCTGAATATATCCACGTCGATCTGATAACATTCACCGTTGGATCCGCTAGACTCGTGACATGAACCGTTGGATATTGCTTGGTATGGGTCCCCGCCCGTTTACTGCAACCCGAATTCTCTCGAAGCCTCTTTCGTTTTCTTCCTCCCCCCCCCCCCCCCCCCCCCCCCCCCCCCCCCCCGGCTTCCTGCGCGAGAGCAATCCCCGACTCCCAGCCGCCGCGGCGGCGCCGCCATTGCCTCGAAGCTCAGAGCATGACTTCCTCGCCGAGCAAGCGAGCAGAGCGCATATGCATCATGCGGTCGTCCACCTTCGCATATCCATCCCGCCCCGTTGCCCCTTCATTTTCAAAACTCTGTCAGGAGCCTCCACCTTCCTCAACGAGGCTGCCAAATCTGGCATCGTGGACAACAGCAGTGGCAGCGTGCAGTGGAATGTAGCAGAAGCAGTGGACGACTTCCAGTGTTCTTTGAAGGAAAGGAGTGTGAAGGCCCATGGATAGGACGTCCAGGACGAATAGCGTCTGATCTCCATCCTCGCCAGTCGCCATTCGTGCCGCCACGGGATCGGAACAGGACGTGCGTGATGCAAAGACCGTGGTGTTTTAGAAGGCTGGCCCTGTCTGCTGCCTGTTAGCGCTTATGTTGCAGGAGCTCGAGAGGAAGGATTCAGCCTCTCCGTCCTGGAGGTGTTCGATGTAATGCTTCTTAGCGGCAAGATTAATCTCTCTTATCCTTGCTGATTGGATACAGGACATGGAGCAATGGAAACCATTGCACAGACTGATCATCAGTATGACACAATGCCTACTCTGCCTTTATAGCACCAACCGGATCACTCCTCGCCACCATGTGCATCACATGTTTGATTTCACAAGAGCCTTGGCCTATCTGAAAATTTGATTTTTATGATGACAACAGTGCAACGGCAATGGGTATGACAAAGATGAGACTAGCTTTATGTATTACATGGCATTTGCTGCTTTCTGTTAGCGTCAGCAGGCCCAAGCCTCAACATAGTCTGCCTCCAAGACTTCCCAACCAAATGGTTCAGCTGGGAAAACTAATAATGAATTTAATGTCATGTGAAAGTTCTAAATTATTGTGAAGCTAGAGATTGAGAAAATCTCCATGGACATTGACCCATTCCTCTTTTAGATAAGTTTGTGCTCTATACTTTTACTAATATTATTATCTTATTGTAAGCATTTTTTTAATTTCTTCTCAACATTTTAATTTTTCATTCATCTCAACTGAAGTGTCTGAATTTCTTCACTGAGCTGAAAGGAAAAAAAAACGGCATACTATACTTGGTAGTGAATGTGATAGTAATGTTAACCTTTCTAAATAGAATCAAAGGCACGTAAAGAAGCACTTTTATTAGCATCTAAAGGTTAACTTTAAGCTTGTAAAATGATGTTTAATTTGATTTTGATTTGCTGAGAACAAGTGTTTGTTTGGTGCCTGAAAATATAATATAGTTAAATGTGGAATCACAACAAATGATCTCCATTTTGTCCTTGGGAGGGAACTATTTTGTGGGCTACATATTTCTTCGTTCGATAGCAAAACCTGTCTACCTAATGGCAAATAAGTCTGAAATATGTCCCTATGATTTGTGCTTGCAGTTTTGGCTCGCAGTTTATATCTAATTGTTCTTTCTGTTTGTAAAACACCAATATTTTTTGCACTGCTGAGATATGCACAACAGTTCCATTCATTTACAGGGCTGCAGGTGAGCATATTCCCAAGGAAAATGGAAATACATGCTGATACTTAAAACTATTGATTAATCTACCATATATGGAAAGAGCAATTTGTCATACTGTTTCATCCGACCTTTATCTGTTTTTACCATATATAGGCTGACTCAGATGCTTTAGTTTCCTGGATTTTTTTTCAAAATAATATTATTTTATTAGGAATTTACAAAAATAATATTGAAATCAACGAAATTACAGAAATAATACCATGTCCTACAATTTTGAAGAAGATAAAAATATCCTCTCACCGATGAATTTGAGAAATGGAGCCAACTGTTCAGCGATAATGCTGATTGTCAACTCGGAGCTTCTTTATGGACTTGAAGGGTCTATATAAGTGATATAAAAAAATTACATTACATATTTTAATGTTTATTGTGGATCCAACATAAAGGTGACCATATATGGCAAATAAGACTATTTGCCTAAGATTCTCGGTTGTTTTAACATACTCAAATGGTTCAATTATATTTCACGGGCAATCACGCGCGGCAAGGCGCGCCATCTTTCTAGTGTAATCTGTTATTGCAAATATATTACACGTGCTAATTGGTATTTGGAACATGCAATACCACTAAAATGCAATGAGGCTACTACTAGATTTAGTGACATTAACTTCGGGAAATTCATTTTCAACATAGTTTACATATTGTTTCAGTGTCGTAACCATCTTGTTCGAGATTTGATTTACAACCATAAAGGAGCATGGCATAATTTACAAATCAAGAAAACGTCCAATATCCGTGAGTAACAGATCATACTGTTAAATATGACATAACAAGGCCTCTCTGGGCCACTTCCATCCAGCGTTATGAACATCTGAAATTATTTAACTTTTCCGAGAATTTTTAACAGGCAAAGGATAACATCACCGCATCCTATCACAAATGACACATTTACACCAAGCCTATAATAAGCATTTTACACAAATGAACATATAATAAAAATGAAAAGAACCAATACAAGCAAATCTACACTAATAAAACCTTGCAAAGAGGCTGGACCACCTACAATAAGCCTAAAACCTCACCAATGCCTACAAGACTCTTGAGAAAAAACAACCCAAAAGATGTAAGGCTGACCCAAAGTCAAGCAATATCATGCCCGCCGGAAAAATCAAAGTCTTTCTCTTCCCGTCCCGGGTCATCATTTCCTCAAAATCTGTTCAACAGCTGACTTTTGTGTATCCGATAGACCCTGCAAAGGATTCATCAGAGCTTAGCGTTAGTGTAGGTTCATACATTTGACCTAACTTCTCATTCCCATTAATGCAAAGAAGCAATTCAATGACATGTCACCTGGCAAAGATACTCAAACATTGGTCGATCACTCTCCCATAGGTTGACAAAGATGTTTGTCAGAAAGTCAGCCAGCTTCACCTGCGCAGGAGAGGGAGTTATTCATTTTTGACATCGCCTATAACAAATTACAGGTTATGGAAGAAAAAAGCAAACCTCATTAAGTGGGTCGATTTTTGTCAGATCATCATCATAACTGCCATCGTCATCCTGTTATAGGATTGGGATAAAATTAAGTAAAAGCATAAATACAACAAAAAATGCATAAATACAACAAAAAAAATACCAAAGCAAGAATTGGTTCTAACAGACCTCGTCAAAAACTTTGGCCATTGCCTTTAGATGTTCAACTGATGGATTAGTATTTGAAGGAACTGATGCTGAGTACATGACATCATCTGGAATACTAGTTTCACCATTCTGAACTTCTTCCCAGTCACTATCCTGAAAGCACAATATATATGGAACCTCAAATCTTTGTAAAACAAACATTCCAATTTGGACTTTTAAATGATGAGAGATATAGGTTAGAAACCTCATCGCACTCATCATCATCACCACCAACTTGCTCATGAATTTCAGCTAAAGTATCTGCTAACAGTGAGAAGATCTGCATAATCCATATTCAAAATCAGGTATGCTCAACAGTCAGCAGTCACAGCTCTATTGAAAAGCTAGTTGATGGCTGATGCCTCATTAAACATTAGTTACACAGTCCCATATATATGTGATGTCCGCACACTAAGGTTGGCAGCGTCTGCCACATCTTCATGCCAAGATTGCCTAAGGTAAGGTGATCAAATTCTCAAACATACTTAGGCTAGTTCAGGAGGATCTATCAACATTTTTACTGATACAGGTGACCGTGTTGGCAGAAAAGGGGATCCTCAGATGTTACGAGCAGAGCCACCAAACTTCATCAAAATTTAACTCAAAATGCGGTAAGTTTGGCAAGATGCAGCTGCGAAGCAAGTGCAACAATGAACATCACTGCTTTCCTGGATATGTAGTTTTGATGGGGAATGGAAATGTGAATGATCAACTTATTATTACCTTAGCTGGGAGCGGAATTTTAGTCCATTGATCAGGAGCCACTCGAGCTTTTGATCGGGTGGTTACACCTGCACTAGTCTGCAGTCTTTGGATTAGAAAAATGGATCTTCTATTAGGTGAAGTACTAATTGTTCGACACCAAATTCTAACAATAGTACCTTAATAAGATACCCTTGCACTTCAAACTTAGATAGTTCAGGATGGCGAGTTGATACGAGAAGAGCTAATGCAGTTGTTGTTACCTTTATCTGGTACGATCCTTGAATTTCACCTATAAAAGGTATTTGCAATGGAGCTTGTTATTCAGGGAAACAATAGATAAGGTAAATTTGATTCAGCGTCACCATATGATAGTGTAATGTGAAGACTCGCCTTGTAGTTGTGACCATTCTGACATGATATAAACAAGTGAATTCCCATACCCCTGGGCAGGGATAGAAAGCAAAAGATTGATGAATTGATCAACGTTTGGTGAACTCAGATGTACCTGCATGCATACAGTAAATGTCAGATATTATTTGCTCTGGTATACGCCTCCAATATACTTAGAAAAACATGTGTTTAGATTAAATTTTTCAGAAAGTACAGAATCGACACTCAGAAACTGACTGGTAGTTTTGTTTCAGACATTGCACTCTGAAATTTGGAGAGAGATGGAACTAGCTGGGTCAGTAGACCACAGTTGCACCAGTCAGATCACTGGTTTACAGGATTTTTTTCTCAAACACGTAGGACTAGTTTACAGGGACAACAACTTTTCAATATCATATTCTTAATATTTTTTTTGTAGATTTAGAGATCAAATTTTTAAGGAACCAAAATGTCAGGAAATTAACTATGTGTGATCATTATTTTGATCAATTTAATGACACTGTTTTCATGCGCTAGACCCAAGTAGCTTTAATTTATTTGTGGCCAGAGATCTTCAAATTTAACCATAGCTCCTACAGCTTTAATTCATTGAAGTTACAGACAGAGAACAAAAAACATAATTGTATAAATGGAATTGATCGAACAAATGATCCAATACATAGGAAGTTCAATTTCAAATATCCATATAGGAGAGCAGATTAAAAAACTATTTGTGCTAAGCCTAATTGAAAATGCTATCAGTCAAACAAATAACGATTCATTTTCACTGCGTCAGATATCCAAACATGCATTCAAACTTGGCCCAATCGATCTGTGGGATCCATGTTGGAAAAGGATGAACAAAAAGAGCTTCCTTTTACATGTCAAACAATCAACATGTGCACACGCGCAGGGGAGAGGGGGGCGAGATCAACTCACTAGTCTGGCTATTATAACAATAAGCGAGCATTTCAATCCTGCAATGCTGCTTGTTTGCATACGTCTCACAATAGCAGCGATGAGGTCCGGTATGTGTGGTGATAGGTGCGAAGGCATATGTAGAATAAGTTGCAACACAAAGCTTCCAACAAAGAGTGATACTGAACTTTCTAACACTGGATCTAAAAGCCTGCAAAGCCATTGAAGAACCACGAGATCAGCACAGCCAAAAAAAAAAAGAATACTTAAAACATCAGGACAAGAAGTAAACAGGCCCATTTTAAAGAAAATATTACAATTGAAAACGTGCAAGTGCAGACTCTCATGTACTCTGTTTGGCATATTTTAATCCTCAAAGAACTATGCTTTGGCTTCACCGTAGAACCCCCTCTCAAACATATAGTTTGGCGTTGCAATGACAATTAGATCTAGAAGAAACAAAACGAGTTCCTGGCAGCAGGTGGAGGTTGATCATGCATTGTATTTCTTTTGCATATTCCTTTGGCCACTAAGATGGTTTCTTAAAAGAGATACAATGATAACTATGACTTTGAAGTTACCTTGAAACAGCATCAAGTAGCATCTTGAGCGTACGTCCTTGTTCACCACCCCAGGCAAGCAACTCCTGCCGTCCACCTGATATGAATGCTGCCAAACACTCTGTCGCATTCTAATTGAGAACAGCAACTATTAGGGACACATTTCCAAAGAAGGTAGGCTACATACTGAATAGAACAGTATCATGCTTTCAGCATGTACCTGCATCTCTCCATGGTCATCACTTTCAAGAACAATTAGAATAATAGAAATAAAGCATGTGTCGAAGACTGCTTTAACCACAACAGTTGGGGCATTCTGAAATATGAAGGCCAGCATTAAGACTAAGATGAAAATAAAAGCCATAAGCATCCTACAAAAGAAATTTTGAATTTCACTTAACAGAATTTGGAGTAAAAGACATACTTTGAGTACCATCGTCAAGAGATCCAGCGAACCTGCAACTAGTCCATCTGGCTGGATCTTGGGCTAGTCAATCAATCAAAATTAGATTTGTGTGATGATGCTGGCAGTTTCAGAAAGAAGAATAATAGTGATGTTAAACTTGCATCGACATCTTACTTTCCCTAAAATGGATCCGATAGTTGGGAGGATCCTAGACACAAGCGGTTGTAAGCATCCAGGAGCATTCTTGATGGCCTAAAAACTAAGATACCATGTCAAGTGTAACTTTGAGGGGTTCAAGCCAAAAGGAACTGTACAGCCATTTGCCAACAAAAGATAAAAGGTACAGGTAAAACTCTATGTAAGAACCATAGAAACACAGCATAGAGAAACAAGCTATGACAGGAAACCATCTTAGAAGCAAAGCCTTTGTTGGCTTTGCTTAGAGGAGTAGATGTTCGTCAACGGCAACGGCAATGGCAATCAGTATCCAAGAGGGGCAAAAATACACATCAAAGTCTCTTATTTTGGTCAGCTCCCTTTTGCAATCTCAAGGATCTTCTGGACATGATGAAAGGATATTGCTTTTTCTAATACTTTACTTTCTTTGCCTTTTCTTATGTTTTTATTTTCTTTCTTTTATTTTTTCATGCTAGTTCTTGTGGGTTTCATCTCTAGCCTACCCCAACTTGCTTGGGACTAAAGGCTTTGCTGTTGATGGTGTTGTTTAAGGAACTCATCCCTTCATTATGTACCAATAATAAAATGACAAGCTTCTTACTTGGTGTATATCAATGAACATTTATGCTAAAAGATGTTCGATTAGAATAATATATGTGCATAATCAATTAAAACAGAAAAGAACGGACTAGGACTATCCAATTCTAAAAAGAACATACCTCTAGCACTTCTACAGCATCAATACTGATGAATGGGTCAGCAATGTGTTGAACCCAAACATCTAGTATAATAGGGGAGATGATGGGCTCAATTGAAGTTGATTGCTCTCCGCCTACATATCAGATAAAAAATTATCAACTCAAAACGCAAAGCATAAAGCAGAGACATATTTTTTTGCACAAATTGACAAACGTGCCAACCAGAATTGATTGCTGATTGGAGGGTTTCCAGAACAAGATGCAATGTTTCCTCAGATGCCTGTTAAAATTCCATTTAGTCAATGCCCTTCAATAAATGACAGATAATGTTTACACCCGCCAAAAAAAACCCATACCTGCCGCAGAAGATCAACAAGAGATGAGAGTATGCCCATAATATTAGGTTGAATCAAATCCTGATTAGACCCGGGTAAAAGTTGAGCTATTGCTCTACAAGCGCCAACTTTAACTGGGGGCGGCCTGTCAAGTAAACAACTCAGATAAATGCAACATTCTCATTGTATCAGGGATTACAGGACAAAAGAACTGATGGCCTTACACATCCGAGGCAATCGCATGAGCAGCATTGAGTAGAAATTGTTCACGGACCCCCTTACTTATCTGATATGTTTATCCAAATCAGCTTTTCGAGAATATAGCAAAAAAGGAAAAGAAGAGAAAAGGAAGCCTACCACTGAAGAGAACTTAGGCACAATGGAGAGTGCACGCGCATGGAGAAATGGATATTGATGCACCCCTGAAAATCATAAATTAGTATTTTAAAAAACAGGGGTGCACAAAGAGATCACCACGTAAAGAAAGATACCTGTTCCCGCAATGTCAATTGTCATTTGCTCAAGTAAATCCCGCACATTGTATTTTGATAAACCAGAATCCTGAACAGCAGAAAGAACAGAATAAACAAGAGAAAATTTCTATTTTTGGATTTAATCATTCAAAAAAGAAAAAGAAAATGAAATTGAAATGGAGCCCCTCTACTTTGCTGGTTAGACCGTTAGAGCAATAAACCACTTCATCTTAATAGAGCATTACAAATTTTCATACTGTGCAAGGATGCTGCAATTAATTGCTTCGTTTAATTTTGCAGACAGAGATGAACTAATCTGACAGTTAAAACATACATGCGAGATAACGTGGCATACATTGGTTTATGTTGAAGAAAATAAAAGGAAAACTTATCTCTGCCCACTTCCCTATTGCTAGAATACCCATTGTAGACTGGTAGCCATTCTGCCACTAGCTCATGTATACAGGAATGAATTCTCACAATTAAAAAAGACAGACATGGAAAGTTGAACCATGGTAGCAAGTTGAGCATACAGCAGCAACAAAATATAAAGACTGCCTAACCAGTGTTATGAATCAGTGCAAAGCCATGCTGAGGCAAGTGTCCTTGCGTTTTTCTATAAAATTTGGCTAGTTTGTTCTAGGAAATTTGGGTACATGTGTTCAAGAGCAAACATTCAAATGTCACTTCTTATCGTCCAAAAAAAGAAAAGAATAAGAAGGTGCCACAATATGGGGCCAACCAAGCAGTTATTTATGTCAATATTTAAATACATGTGCAAATGATATAACCTGATTCTTCACAAGTTAAATCCATACCAGCATAATTTTGTTATTTAAAAAGTCACAATAAAGCATAGTGGTCAACTTTTTTATGGACAAAATAGTCTTTATTCAGTAAAAAGGGTACTTTCTTACACCAAATACCAACAGAAAATTAGTTGAGTTAATGCACTGCTAAGAAGAACAAAGAAAATACAAATCAACCTGTGCTTCACATAACTGTTCTGACAGTGAACCGAGTGCAAAAAGTGATGCCTCATGAAGCTGCCACAAGAAAAAGGATGCATTAGACAAGTCAGCAGCAGAAAGCATCAGTAGCAATTATCAAGCAAGACTGAACTTTAAAGTGTCACGGGTGCATATAATAAGAGAAGAAACACTGTTGGTAAGAGGGCAAAAAAAACACTGAAATGCTGACGTTTAAATTTTTAAACTTACTCTCCACCAGTCAGCAGAACCAGCTTGTTTCAGTTCTCGTGATTCATGAAAACGCATTTGTGTAGCTTCCAAAATCGAGTCAATTGCATAATCTTCATACGCATTAACCATCTCTTCCAGCAAAAGCGACCCTGAAAACCAAGAAGTGATGATTTAGAGCAACTGTGTGGCTGACAAGTACCAACTGAAGAGTAGATTATAAGCTGACCCCTCCAAAATGTTTAGTTTAGATATCTTTAAGCGCTGAGGTTGCAAGGCAGTCAGTGTCTATTGTTTGGTAGATGCAAGACAGAAGTAAAAGAAATTTAACTCATTAATAGTTCTAGTTCCTCCTATCAATTGCTGGTTACATAACAACAAGCGACATACTGGTAAGAGATGTTGCACTTTTAATAAAGCAAAACAAGTAACAGAAGAATCAATATTGCAGCTTGTACCAGACACACGACAGCTATAAGTAACATCATCCTCATCAGCAACATACTGGTTAGCATCACGTGACCAGCTTTGCACCTAGCATAACAAAACAGACAAACAAAACCATTAGGAATTAAAATAAGGAGACACGAAGAATCACTATCAGACAAAATGTTTGTGAGAATCCTGAGTGATGTTACAAGGAGACATGACAAAATCTCCCCAAATTGGCTCGTAACTTATTTCGTGTACACTGCCCTGTGCAAAACTCAATCTCAATGGTAGCATCACATGTGTATTTGCGGTGCCAGTCAATTCATACCTGCTCTTCAGTTATTTGTTGAAAGCCTATAGTATAGTATGCAAGCTCCTTAATATTCCCCCCAATAACCTGGTCGAAGAACCACGAAAATCAATACCAAAACATGATACACAAACAGCCAATAACAGACGTACCTTAGATAATCTAGTATTCCCCACAATGGTTGTCCACAGTTCAAATAACTTCATAAAAATGAGAATGTCAATAAACGGTGGCGAATAGACTGCAGTAATAGAGTAGAAAGAAAGTATCGACAAAAAGGGAAAGCATTACCTGAATCTCGAAGGACTCAAGACTTCTTTCACCACCATCGGAATCATAATCAACACAATCAAAATCCTCTGAACCTTGAATGGATGACAGGTGATAGATCTTGAATGAGGAGATAAATGTTTGCCACAGAGGTGCAAGAATGGCTGTGCAAAATTTTCACTTTGTCAGACACTGAAAGGTTTAAGAGCAAGCTAATATGCAAAGTATGATGTATGTATACTTGCCAGAAATTTTAGCTTCAGGCAGTCTAGGAAAGTTTTGGACAAGCTGAAGTAAGCATTTCAGAACCTGAAGAGAATACAAACATAAGAATCACTACTAAATCTCAATGACATGCAGCTTTTGGTTTTGGAACACGGTTTGATGATTTATATACCTCCATATGCATGATCCAATCATCAGGGTTTTGGGACTGCACAGGGGAATTCAGAATTATGGAGAATTGCTCGATGAGTGGATCAAGCATAGAAGTCATCAAAGTAACTATATCTTTCTGCATAAGAAAGGCACCTCAGTTTCCACAATGTGAAGTAAAACAAAAGGAAACTCAATAATAGACAAGAAATAATTTACCTTATATACACCACTCATTGATCCAAGCATGGAAATGCATGAATGGACTATTGCAAGAGCCTTTGCACGAAGAGACTTTTCATAAAGCTGTCATTCACCAGTGAAAACAAATGAAAATTGTCTCCTAAACAAATTTTCAAAAGGAAATGGGAAATAGGAACACGAAAATACCAGAAGAAGCTAATCTGAACATACATGAGGAGATGATATTATTCTATGCAATGATGGGAATAGCTCTGGTACTAACTTCGGAACACAAGTATCATCTAGATCATCCGAAAGAAGGGCTAGGCACCGTAATGCTCCACGAACTGCAAAATGTAAGTAGACGACCATCATAAGAATTACTGAACTCATGTCATTGGTATCAGAAATTACATTAGTATTTCTGAATACTAATTATTTCCATCATACAGTATTTCATGACCAAAAACAGCTAATGAACACAGTGCTTAAGCCATGGGAGCACCCTAAGATGAAATTTTCCAGATTTAGCTGCACTAAAACACCAACATGAGGACGTGAGGTCATCATGGGCATGGGATGATGATAAGACCACAATAAGCCCATCTATAAAAACAGAGTGTCAAAAGGGGTGTAGACGTGTAGTTCTTCAAGACCTTATTCACAATGTTCCAGTGACAAAAAATACTTGGATATTTCTTATGAAGGCAATAGGTAATATCATCCATCACATACGAAACCTGTTACGGCAACCCAACCAGATTCTAAAGCACAGAAAGCATGCCCACATAAGATCCAGGTCCGCAAAAACCCCACTTTTCCCCAGTAGTTATGCACCAGTCAACGCCCACAAAAATCCTCCCATTATTCTAGTCTTTCTCCCCCAGATTAGCTGTTTCAGAATCCCAACCTCACTTATCTTTGCCGATGCTCCTTTCCTTTTCCTGAGTGCTTCTCCCACACACAGAAGGTAACACCACGACAAAATGTACCACTCATGGAGACAATCATTTGGCGGTGCAGCTACAGACCTTTCACCGCCATCTTCACTACATCAAATTGACCCTGGGACGTTTTTATTTTATATGTTTTTGTGTGTGTGTCTGTGTGGGACACTGGGTGGGTGGGTAGACATCACAGGCTTTATCATAGGGGTTAATGGTGGAGGAAGTTGTACGTGTGGTTGGCTAGCAGCTAGAATTTAGGGCCTTGGCCACAGGGCTTGGACCCATGGCAAGGCAACAAATTAGTAGCAATTTAAACGGCGATCTTAGAACAACTTGTATTTCCTTCTTAGCTCAAAGCAGCACACTTCCTATACTCAATTACTCATAAGCTGAGAGGCTTAATCCTCATCCTAATCCTGTATTCCTGTTGCAATTCTTACCCCGACGAAAAATAAAGTCTAAATATCCTAACAACCTGGACTTGCTAGGCTAAACTTGACGTGAAGAAGTCCTGCGACATGTCCACCTCAACATGCCCTAGTCACTTCTCGCAGGCGTGGTGCAGCCCATGACAGTGGTTGTGGAGGGGTGGTCTCATCTTAGTATATTTCACAACTATGCTCTGATCCATCATTATTTACAATATGTTGGCTAATGACACAACCACCAATGAACTAAAAACCAAAAGAGGACATCTTGAAGTAGAGTCAAAACTCAAATCTTATTGTCTCATTATTAGAAACAACAGTTTACGCAGAGAGTCCATTACAAAAGCAAGAAATTTGTTTATTCAGCTTTTAGTCCCTTGTGCGTAGGGGGGTTCTAAATCGAGTCGATAATATACAGAGAAGTGGAGGTCGACCTAACCTGACTTGGGACGAGTCGGTTAAGAGAGACCTCGAGGAGTGGATTATCTCCAAGGAATTAGCTATGGATAAGAGCGCTTGGAGACTAGCAATCAACGTGCCTGAACCATGATCTATTTTTTTTCTTTTTCTGTTTACCTGTAACTCTACCTTTTGCCTTTTGTCCTTTTGTCTTTCTCTTGTTCTTGAGTCTTGTGGGTTTCATCTCTAGCCTACCCCAACTTGCTTAGGACAAAAGGCTATGTTGTTTTTGTTAGTCCCTTGTGCGATGCAAAATTTTAAGCATTGTTAAAAGTCATTTACATTTTTGTTCTGATAACAGTGTTCCATTAGCCTTAAGAGATGGAATAGCCAAAACGGAAAATCAAAACCGTTGAAGCAAATTAAATAAAACATCTGAGATTTTACGATAGATATCAGAGAACCAATATATCCAACGTTGTGCCTAAGGTAGTTTTGTACAGAGAAAAAAAGTATGGCCAATATGGTAGAGCTCCAGCTCAATAGAAATCCATGGTTTATTGGAGCTGGTTATATCTACCTCCTGAAAGATCTGGTGCAATGTACGGGTTAAGGGTTTTCGGTTTAGTCATTTTGTTCTTATTTTGGAGTTTGGACTAAAATATAAATCCAAAACGCTCATCTTAAAAACTCAAAATATGATCCAGCATGGATCTCGGAGCTAGAGCTGTGCCGAATAGGGTCTATATTACATGTCAGAGCTGGCATGTCCCATATAAGCAATTGTATCCATGCAAGATAGGATGTAGAACATATTCAAGGAGTGATGGCTTCTGCATGAGTATAGGCAGAGGTTAGCTTTTCAAGCTTCTCAATACATATAAAGTTTGGCCAATCTTTTGCACTGCTTGGCTTAAAGCCTTGGAAGATTATGCCATCATAAAGGGCACAAGTTATGGCGCTTCTTCCAAGAAGCCGGCACAAAAGGTCAAGAAAAGCAAAAGCTGGTTATGGCTCTCCTACAGCCCATTGTTACCCTTGGAAGCTAGTTTCAAAGAAGCCAACAACAACAACAACAACAACAACAACAACAAAGCCTTTCTATCCCAAGCAAGTTGGGGTAGGCTAGAGATGAAACCTGCAGGAACCCACAAGAGAGGCAACACCAACCAAAAAGAGAAAGGGCAAAACAGGATAAAAGAGAAAGAAGAGAGAAAAAAGAGAGTGAAAAAGGTATTACAAAAAAGGGTTTTAAAAAGGGTTAAAGAAAAAAGGAGAAATCAAGGTTCCGGCACGTGGATTGCTTGCTTCCACTCTCTCCTATCCATAACTAGCTCCTCAGCAATATTCCAGTCCTTCAGGTCTTTCTTCACCGCCTTTGCCCATGTAAAAGGTGGTCGACCTCTGCCTCTCTTCATATTTTCGGGACGACGTATTACCCCACTACGTACAGGCGCCTCCTCCAGTCTTCGTTGCACATGTCCAAACCATCTCAAGCGATGTTGAACAATCTTCTCCTCAATTGGTGCCACCCCTAATCTCTCACGTATGTCGTCATTCCGGACTCGATCCCAAATTGGAATGTTCAACTAATCTAAAGAGTTAGAATAACAACTTTTATAGGGGCTGACATCATCCAGTTCTAGGCTCTACAAATACACCACTAAAACAGGTGCATGCCCTTGTTTCTAATGTTGAAGTGGAATGTAATTTATTTACCTCCATTCCCATTGCTCTGATCACCAATTAACTTTAAGAGAAGGGGAAGTAACTCAGGCCAGTCTTCAAGCCAATCGTGCTGCCCAATAGCTGCTACAGCCATGCTTATAGCAGTACGAATTTTCCCGTGAGAATCATCCAGTGAGGTAAGCAAGAGCTGCCGTATGACCACCTGAAGCGAAATAGCATTGAGAACAAAGGCAGTTTAGATACAACATAGGTATAAATTATTAAATTAACATTAAAATTCAAGAATACACGGTAGCCTACTGTTCATGTAACATAGTCAGTATAGATAATAGAAGTAATTACAACACCGGGTGCACAAGTGAGAACATCATAGTTGCTGGTCTATGTTGGTGCACAGGAAAACATCCTGTACACAAATGGAGGTATAACTCTGCTGACTTTATGGAACAAACCCATTGATTTAATCTCACTGTATAATGCAATTGCTCAAGAGCTAGGTGAAACAATGTGAAGATTGATGATGGTGTCAAAAGGATCACCTGTCCTTTGCTTTGGCCTCTTAAATGTGAAACCCTTGACTCTTTTAATTATATTCAACAGTTAACCGGCAGAAGCATTTTCTACCGCAGTCCTAAACCATTAGCAATGATTTCAAGAGTTAATCGGTAGAAGCCTGGTCTAGGTTGCATTTATTTTAATATATATATATATATATATTCAATAAATGTGGGTGGCTGTCTCCAATTTGTCTGTGTGCCATATCGAATTTTTCAAACTTGGTATTTTCTGCGAAAACGATTAAATGGATATTGCTAGCATGTTTTTTGGAGAACCGAAGGAAGTGGAGAAAAAAGGCATCAAGGCACATTCTCACTTGGGTCCTATTTTGTTGCGAATGAGAAATGAAGTATATGACAGTACCTTTTCTGAAGAAGAAACAACAGGGGGCACAAAATTTTCTTCGTCCTCCTGCCAATGATGCTTGATGAACTGCTTTAGCAACACAGCAGCTAGGTGGCAGGTGGTGAAGGAACAACAAAAGGGAACTCATGGAAGATAGTCTGAATAGAGTACAGAACGCACTGCAGAATTGCGATATAAAAAGAAGCGATAAAAAGGTTGAAAGGATATCTGACGTAAACCAAAAGGAATCTCTTTGTTGATTGTAACCTTGGTAAGGGCAACTCCATAACCTGACAAAACGAATGGCAAATGAGAAAATCAGGCTACTGACAGGTACAAGAAGTGGAGACTAGGCACAGGATGGTGAAAAATTCAAATTTCTTCCTCGGAAGCTTTTGCACCAAATGTTCATATTAAGCTGATTGGATAATTATTAACAGAGCAAGCGTTTAAGTGCATCAAATTTGAGCAGGTGCGTCAGAATGCTACAGAATGAAACTGAATTTGGCAAAATCATCTTAGTTTACTGCAGGACAACTGGACAAGTTCATTGGCACATATTACGCTCAGATCAGTCATTCTCCCACTGCTTGGAAACACATTTATGCCGTTGTCATGTTTTCCTATGCAAAATACAATTATAATTTTGCTATAATGGGGTGCGCGGGTAGTGCCAATCCCGGTAAGCTTAGCAAACAGAGCAACGCTGCAACAGCGAACTGCTGAACAGAGCAATGCTACGGTGCCAAAACTCACGAAAATTGTATCGACACTCTCTACAGGCTACAGCCGCTAAACGTTCGAGCAATGGTGGCTTCCGGTCGACGCTTCGAGAAAAATGAATGATACCGCAATTACAACCCAATCATCGTCGCCGGAGAGCAGGCGGGGGTGCCGAACCTGGGAGGAGGGAGGCCTGGCGGAGCGACTCCTCCGCGAAGGCGCGGACGTCGCGCGAGGTGTCGAGCGTGGCCGTCAGGCAATCCACCAGCCACCGCTGGTCGCCATCCGCCGCCGCCGCCATCGGAATCGACAAGCCCCGCGACGCCGGCTAGGGTTCGAGCGGCGACGAGCAGCTCCTAATCAGTCCCCCCGCGGGATCCACGGTGTTTCGAAATGGGATGGACCGCGCGGCGAGGTGGCGGTGGCGAGAGGGGATTCGACCGGGGGTTTAAGCAAGCTAGGGTTTTTATAACCGCGGGAGGGGAGGGGGGCAGACGGAAGAAGCGACCAGTGTGGGGTGGCGGCCGGGAAAGGAACGGAAAGGGAGGAGAAGACTGGAAGCGTGAGAAGTTGGTAGAGATGGGCTGGCTGGGGCTTCCGAATGGGTCCGGTGTCTCGTTGGGCTAGACCCACCTGCCAGGCCGTCAGTCGCAGTGGCCGCTCTCGCAGTTTGAAGGGTCTCACCGGTTTACATTCCTCTTAGTCCAGAAATCTACACTATAAAGAACCAGTTCGGAGGAAAATGATTTTCACCTGCCAGAACAAACCCCACCTGCCTAACAGCCCTTGATCTCGTTTAATCAACCAAATCCGACCATAGGATCTTTAGGTGGGCCTCCGTACCCACTTCAGGCGTGACGCGGGTGAAGGAAATCGCCGATTGTAGTTCAAATCTTGATGACGCCCCCTTGCTTTTTCTCACCGGCGATTTTCCTAGCCGCCCGCACCCCCCCGTGCGGATTTCATGGGTTCTTTCCTTCCTCTCCTCGATTCCTTCCTCTGCTCCATTCCTCTTCCTCCCTCCGGTTTCCTTCTTCCCCGGATCTCGACGGCCTCGTCGGGCGGGTGCAACGGCGGGCGCAGGCGCGGCTGCGGGCGGCGGCTCGGGCGGGTACAGCGCGTCGAGCGGGCACGGGCACCAATCAAGCACGTGGGGAGGCCCCGCTCTTCGCCGCAAGCCTCCTCCGCCTCCGCCGGACCCTATCCCGCCGCCGAGGAGGACGGCTGGTGCCTGCTGGAGATACGAGAGGACACGACATCCCCGTCTGCGCCGCCATCTCCGTCGCCGCCTTCCCCTACTTCACCCGTGGAAAACGAGGTCGGCCGTCGAGCGCTACCAGCTCGGGTTCCTGCTCTGCGCGTACAAATGCATCGATGGCGAGCGACTGTGCGGGCAGGGCAGCAACGGCGAGCAGCTGTGGCGGCGCGGGGTGGCGAGCGACGGCGACGCGGCGCTGCAGTGGAGATGATGAGCGGGCCACCACGCATCGCTGATGACCACAGCCACCATCAGTGCCGTAGATCCTGCCCCTTCCAGAAGCATCGGGAAGGCCGCGCACATCCTCCATTGTGGTGAGCTTCTTCCTCTTGCCCGGTCCTTTGTCCCTTTGATTTGTGAAGTAGTGGCAGATGCTCTTTCTCTTGCAAATATCATCTCGGGTTCAGTTTATCAGTTTTTTCTATGCTCTGTTCACCCAAAGCCAAAGGGTCAGCTAGCCTGTTCATTCTGGTGGTGGTGTGCAGGTCTTGTTCTTGTTCATGTTGGCAAAGAGGCACACAATTAGGCTAGCTGACCCTTTGGCTCTGGGCGACGGTTCCACCTCCCATTGCGCCGCCTTCGCCCTCCCTTCGGCCGCGCCTTCAGTCTGCACCCTACCAGTCTCCATTCAATATCTGATTCGGTTCGACGACGCCTCCTTCATTCTGGCAGATTTGACCTCCGTGATGAGTTCTTCAGATTAGATAGCACAGCTTCGCCTTATATTGAAGTTGCAGAGGTAACCTGCTTCATATATTTCATATATCTGTACCTTGTGATTTATCCTTGGAGGAGCTTAATAGAATGCCATTTTACAGGGTTGAGAATGAGGCTTTACATTAGCATTCTAGACCTGCTACATACGAGAATGAATCAGGTGAGGACTGACCATCTGATTGTTTTTGTTGCATTTCAGTTAGTTATTCCCTCAAAAATCATTTGTCCTTTGGATTGCTAAGCTAGCTGTTTGTTTCGTAGAGGCAATACTGAGTTAGTTGAGTCCAGCTGTATTTTATGATAGATAAGCTGGATGAAATCACACATTACTGCAATTAGTAGTTTCTTTTATGCCTGGGCATCGGTGGGATTGTTAGCATCACTGTCGCCCTTCCTTAAATTTTCCTTGCCTTTGAACTGGTAGTGGCTCTATCCGGTGGTGATCATTGGCTCTCGTAGCGGCAGAAAGCAGCTGGAGTTTGAAGCTGAAGGCACTAGAAGGCAGCTTGGCCAGTGCGTGCACAGTGCCACACCAATATTTGGGGCTGGAGTATCACCTACCTGGCCGGTCATGATCATCAGCATCATTCTGTCTCCCGCTTGGAGTACACGCGCATGTTTGTTATTTTATTTACTGTTAGATGCTTCATAAACATTAGCAAAAATAATTCGTCATGTTTATAAATTGGTTTTTGTCTTTATAATGAATTCATGCCACTATTATATGTCTTCTGTGTCAGATCCTGCAATCATTTGTTTTCCGAGAGGAAAAACTGATCAAGTACTAGAACTGACTTAAGCTTCTAATTAAATTGATATTTGAATGCTCCATTGGTTTTATCACTTGATTATTAAAGGTTTGACATACACCTTGCAGTTATTATCATCTGCAACAACAAGGTGGCCAGCGAGTAGCGATGGCAGGAGTCCGTCGCTATGGTGGGCAATGCAAGGTGTGTGGTTAACATAGTGGAGCATAGTTCCATTCTTTTTCGTCTCATTTTCAGATTACACCATTTTTCCTTTCATCCTTTCAGAATAGAGAAATTAGCTTCAGCTGGAATAGCAAGTCTAATCTTACTAATACGTGTAATATATCTATGGAGATAATAGTGGCACTTAACTGACAGTTCATATTTCTTGCAGCATAGTTTTCCTGAATTATATTGACAAGCTTTCAAAGCAGTATGCAACAGATGGAGGGTATGAAAGTAAAGCCTGCCTGTTGTACTAATTTCTTATTTTTTTTGTTTGCTGATTAGAATAGATGAGTTTAAACGTACAGTCCATTTTCAAGGCAACATGATAGTGTAAAATCTGTAGAATCAACTTTAAAGAAAAATAGTGTTACCACTCTAGAATGATTAAAGTTCCTTTGTTACGGTATAACTTCATTTTATGCAGGTCCAATAGCTCTCTTTACGAAATTGCTGGTTACACTGTTCCAGAGGATGCTGAAACTACATCATTAATTAAACGGATGCACTTGCTTCCTGATAAATCTGATATATAATATGCCCTTAATTTCTGTATACCAGCTACAATATTTTTTTTCAGCATCTCCCCGTAGAAACTGACAACAGCAAGAATACTTTATCATATAGTGTTAATAAAAATCTGAACTGAAGTTGTGTTTTCTTTTGGAAAAAAATAACTGAAGATGATCATTTGTACAAACCAATCGTATTTTATCATTAAGTGCAAAAACTTGAAATTGTGGCCACCGTACTTGATTTTAGTTTCTGCCTGTATCTTGGGGAATGGGAGAGATGACAGGAAAACAATATTCCACTCTGCCATCTCATTTCTGCCTGTATCTCGGTGAATGGGAGAGATGACATGAAAACAATATTCAACTCTGCCATCTCTCCCATTATGGTGTTTGATACATAGTCAGTTTTCAGCAAACTTATATTCAGGCACAGGTAATGCAGGTGTAAAAATTCCATATGCTATTCCAGTCTGCCAGAGCTTATAGTTTTAGACTTTTTATTGTTTCCCACATGAATCTCTATTGATGTCACATTTCTGTTGCTATCTGTCAGTGGATTGGAGCGCTGCTGTGATGGAAAGAGAAGTGAGAGAAACCTAAGATTTGTGGTCACATATTTGTACAAACAAGTTTGGTTTGGAATTTGAAGATTGATCCTACACCATATGGACAGTGACGGTGCCATGCCATTGACCAGTCTTTTCTAATTAATGGGTCGGTTCAGTCCCTCAAGAACTGCCTGTAGGTATTGTATGTGGCACCACTTCATGTCGGACAAGGTGATCTTGGAATGCTAATGAGGCGAGAGATTCCTCACGGAGGAATTGGTTGGTTTAGGTTTCGATGATGACATGATGGCTCTTTTGTGAGAGAATGCATGTTTTGATATATGTTGATACATTTTTATTATTTGATTTACATTTGTTAAGATTTAGGGACAAGTATCTTTGTACTTTATGCAAGTGCTACGTTTTCTTAGTGAACACAAAATTGTTGGCCAACACGTCATTCATTGTCATAGTTTTTGTTGGCTTAAATGAAGTGTTTTTGGTCCACTTAGAATATGATATCATAGTATATTATGAATACTATTTGACACTTTTAGTTACGTGCGTGTCGTACGTACATTCGTTAAGGTGTATATTAGTATGAATAAATGGATTCATTTAACTGAGAGATCGAAATTGAATTAGGCATTTAGTTATGTGATTAGAGGCCTTTTATATATACATAATTACTCGTGGGTACTGATTATTACTATGCTAATCTGAATATAATATTCATGCTAGATTATTTCACTAACTTAATTAGATTTGGTTATGGTTTTAAGTAGACGTTATCTCAATCGGCGAAAGGGAAAGTGTCAAGGAGGAGCAGTCTCCTTGGAGACTGAAAGGTCTATCATGTTTTCGTTATTTCTTTATACTGTATGGATTTACTAACTTCGTCTCTGTTAAGTGTTAACTAATTAGTGTATGATTTCATTAGTACGTCGCACATATATGATGTTTTGGTGCAGATTATTCTTGTAGAGTTGCTGTTTTGGAAGAATTATATCTCAAAGGTGGTCAATTCTCTATTTTTCATATGTTGTTAACTTAATCAAACGTGGTATCTTTTCTTCCACTAAAGATGCATTAGAATTTCAATTTATTCTACAAAGGTCCTGCCAAGTGATGCATGTTTTTTATCATGTACGTGGCGCACGTGCATTTGTATTATCTATTGTAAATGTCCTGCCAAGTGATGCATGTTTTTTATCACGTGCGTGTCGCACGTGCATTTGTACTAGTATACTAGTATACATTGAGTTTTGTCTTAAGTCAAATTTTTTTAACTCTGACTAATAATATTTAAAAATATATATTATTTCAAAGTAAGATAGTTATATATTATGATAGTTCATTTCACGATGAATCTAGTAAAAGCATTTTTATGTTGTCAATCTTTACAGTTTTCTAAATATTATTGGTCAAAGTTCAAAAAGTTTGGCTTAAGACAAAACTCAATGTACACTATATTTCTGGACGGCGGGATAACCTTTTCTACATGATCATGAATAAGTAAGGCGATTGACAAAACGTCTCCTTGAGAACAGAGAGCTTGGGCACAAGATGCGATGAAAACATAACTCACAATATTTATAAATAGCAATTCATAATTTGTGTTTGTGACTAGAAAAATGAAACCCAAAACCTGTAAAAACGTAGGTTGTTGTCGAAGTTTTCCATGCAAAACAACTAGAAATATAAAATAAACTTGAATTAGCATGTTACAAACGATGCTGCAGGTCTTGCTTCAGCATGTTACATGGAAAGAAAGGTCACTGGTAGCTTGATAGGGTGAACGGTATGGATCACAATACCTAGTAGGAAATACAAGCTTAACTTTAAACGTTGTTTTTTTATCGATTAAATGAAAAATCAAGAATTATTTTCAAAGTTATGCAGCCCCAACTAAAATCCAAATAAAATACAACCCAATATTCAATTAAAGTTTTGCAAAAGAAAAACGGGTCACTTAGAGTAATAACAAATGTGTTCGATGGATTTTGTTCCCGGAAAGTAAATAAGTATATGAAATCATACATGTTCTATTTGTTAACTTAAATTTCTTATGGACGATGTGAGTAGGATTAATCAGTTGAGTCATTCTCCATGTTGAACTTGGTTTTCAGCATGGTATGATATTCATTTAGTTCGAAACTTGAGAATATCTCAATACCCTGTTGACGCACTAATCCCGTCTATCCATAATGGTTGTATGCCGTTATCTTCGTCAAGTATGCGCGTTCTATGGTTTCAACATGCACCTTGCCAACAATCATGCTGTCAAAACATTCGACAACTTTAAGATGATCCATTTGATGTAAAATAACATATTGAATGTTAGACCAATAGGTTCTTCGACTTCCTATTTCTTCTTTCCATTTCCTATCTTTCTTTTCTTTTTCTTTTTTTTTTTTTTGCCCTTTACAATCGTTTTACTTATATTTTTTGTAGTCTCACATTAACTCCTACCTTGGGAGAGGAATGTAACAAGCAAGTTTGCTTAAGGTTCGACCAGTAACGGATCCATCTAGCTACTTTCTTGTCAACTCTACCTACTATGGCAATGCTTCAAGGTTGGGTTATGCTTTGTTTATAGTGCTTTCCCCTGCTACCATTCTTATTCACGTATCAAACTAGTAGAGTTCGTTATGGCGACTTTTTTTACACACCATTAAGAGAGTTGAGTGCATAATCTTAGACATGATAAAGCTCCATCGTATGTGCATGGTCTTATATAGCATACATCCACTTAAGTGACGCACCTGTACTTCAATGTCTTTATGTCACCCATCAAGATATTTTATTTAGATAGAGTATTTTTTGAAAAACTATGATTATTTGCTCCCTGTGTAATAGCTTATCTTGTGATTAAAAAATAAACAAAAAAACTATGACTATTTGCATTTATATCACACAAAATTGCTACTTTTCGACCTGAAACAATTACACATCTTCATCTTGCTACAATGAGTGCTGTAAGCTTCATGACCATTGGAGTTTGGACCCAAAGGTATGAATGTTTTGGTGATTGGGTGACCATATTGATGTGACTAACATTTCCATTTAGGATATTCAAATGGTCATGTCAATGGAAGCGTCGTCTCACAACTCTATCTTATTGACGACTTGGTGATTGGTTGCCTCGACAATTCGGATCGAGAACTTGATGGAGTCAAGGTTGAAGATGGATCAAGGCTAAGGACATGATAGACCAAGCAAGTGTTGGCTTGGTGTAGATGCTAGCTTGAGTCCATAGGAAAAACCGGACTATCAAGAGGGATCGAATTGGTTCTCTTAGAGCACACTAGGTTAAAGATCAAATGGATGCATTGTGAGTCTCTTGAGGGCTAGGGTGGCTGAAGAGAAGAAGAGGAACCAAGAATGGAGAAGTTGGAAGCAAGGATCAAGAAGTGGATTAAGTTTTCAGCTTATGCCCAAGAGATCGGACAGTACGGTCCTAGGGACCGTATGGTACGGTCTTCATTGAAGATCCAGACAGAGAAGTGATGTCTCGGGATGCTGAGAAAATGAAGACCGGACAATGGACCGTATGGTACGGTCAAGGGGACTGGACAGTACGGTCATCAGAGGATTTCCAGACAGAGAAGTT
This sequence comes from Eragrostis nindensis, assembly GCA_012490785.1. Classification (NCBI taxonomy): domain Eukaryota; kingdom Viridiplantae; phylum Streptophyta; class Magnoliopsida; order Poales; family Poaceae; genus Eragrostis; species Eragrostis nindensis. The sequence continues at coordinate 103,355 of JAAXCT010001236.1, forward strand.
GAAGTTTCTGGAAGTGAAGAGAATGAAGACCGGACAATCGACCGGACGGTACGGTCCCAGGGACCGGACAGTACGGTCTTCATTGGAGATGAAGAAGAAGATGGAGATGCGCCTGGAAATAGAGACCGGACAGTACAGTCTAATGGAGACCGGACAGTACGGTCCTTTGTACGGTCTCTAGTTTCGCAGGGCACTTTTGGGCAACGGCTAGTTTTGGGTTGGTAGCCTATAAATAGTTAGTTGCCCGCCCTTTGAGGGGTCTTTTGGCCATTGTTGGAGTGCAGGAAACTCAGAGGAAGCCAAGAGCAAGGGAGAGAAGCACTTGTGAAGGATTTGGAGTGATCCTAGTGCTTGAGAGAGTAGCAATTGCATCCACTTGATCTCTAGGCTAGTGTGAGCTTGAGAGAGTCACTTCAGTTTGTTACTCTTGGTCTATGGCGAGGTCTAGACCGGTTAGGCGTCGGTGTTGAGCTGTCCGAGGAGAGTGTGGAAGCCAACACAAGTTTGTACACGGTCTTGGGGCTTCCCGTGCGAAAGAAGCATCACTAGTGGAGCGCCCTTTGGCACGCATCACGTGCGGAGCCTTACCTCCGAAAGAGTACCCGGGATCGAGCCTGGCGGGACGTGCCCGCGACTTCACTCAGAGGGTGAAGTGTGCTCTAGGAGGGATCGCCTTCGAGCGGAGGGACGGGGTCGAGACTCCGGCGGGAGTGACCCAACGTGGAGTAGGGGAAGGCGCCATCTTTCCGAGACTACGGGAAAAATCATGAGCATTCCTATCCTTATCTCCTTTACTTACTAGCATTTACGTTTCCGCATTTATTTCATGTGCTAGTAGAATTGCTTGATAGGGTGTCTCTTTACTACTTGGTAGAATTGCTTGCTAGGGTGTTGCTTGTTGCATAGACTAGATTGTGTGCGCGCATCGCTTGCTTTTGTTATCACCATATCTAGTCTTGCTAGCTTCACGCCTAAAGTACGTTAGGGAGAAATTGTTGACACACCAATTCACCCCACCCCCCCTCTCGGTGCCCTTGATCCTTTCAAGTGCCTAACATATGGGACCAAATTGAAAAGTAATAGTTTCATCACAAGGGGTGCAAACATTTGTTTTGCTGTAATGACATGACTGCACCATTGCTAAAAAAATTAGAGTTATGCTTACTGGATTATCTTTTTTTAAAAAAGAAACAAGTCTATTTTACTAGTACCTTCAAATATCTGTGTTATTTACTTAACCTCCTAAAGTAAATTTTAGTCTGATTTACTCCTCCCAACTATCTAGATTGGTTCAATTCACCCCCTAGTGAAACTTTTCTTTTGTGTTTCTCTTTGCACGGGTTATATTTGAAGTTCAAATTTTGTAGGATGTTTGATGACATCATAATCTATGCTAGAAAATTTTTTTTGGACTTTTTTATAAATATTTTTTGAATTATTATTTCTCACATGTTAAATTGTATTCCACACCTTCCAACATACAAAAAAGTTACAAAACATTCTTTAAACCTTTTTTCTAACACACTGTATGTTTTAGCCTATAATCTCACAAAAAAAGTACCCTCAAAACATGATGCGTACCTAGAGAAACGAAATGGAAAATTTTCATAAAGAAGTAAATTGAACCAATATAAATAGTTTGGGGAGTAAAATGGACCAAAATTTAGTTTAAAAGGTTAAGTGAACAATGAAGAGACTTGAAGGTAGTAAAATAAACTTCTTCCTAAAAAAAATATAAACTTGTAATTGACTCAACACTGTCTTACCTTCAAAAGTGCAGTGGCTCTAAACTGCCAGTCCCTGACAAACGACCCCATGTAAAAAGCGATGACCCTACCGACCAGCGACAGCCAAATAGCCCATAAACCCCCGACCGCATAACCCTTTCGACTCCAAAACCCTAGCCGCCATCCCAACCAAAGCGCGCGAACACCTAGCTCGGCGGCGGCGGCGGCGAGGAGGAGTAGGTCGGAGTTCGGCGATGGGGAGCGATACGGAGGCTGAGAAGAAGAGGGCGCCGGTGGCCTTGGCGCCTATCGCGAAGCCGCTCGCTGGCAAGAAACTCTGCAAGCGAACCCTCAAGCTCGTCCGCCGAGGTCTGGATGATTTTTGTTTTTTTGCTCCAATCGCCGTTGGTTTCTGACGATTCAGCGTATTACAACACATTTTTATTTTGGTTCCTCTCTTGCAGCCTCGGAGGCCAAATGCTTGAAGCGAGGTGTCAAGGAGGTGGTCAAGAGTGTTCGCCGGGGAAACAAGGGGTTCGTCATTCCTATTGCTGTGCTCCTGCATTGTTGATTGTTCATCAATTCGTAGTTTATAACAGCATAGTCCGAAATGCAAGCTTTTATTGGACGGTTCCCGTTCGTTTCCCCTTTCCTCGGGGCATCACCTAGTGTCGATAGACTCCCAAGATATAAACCCACTGCAAATCAACAGTTCTACTGAGAATCTGAGATAAACTTTACTTCTCATTTTCTTCTACCGTGAAAGTAGCTTCGATCATTAAAAGGTGCGATTTTTGTAAACTTCCAAATGGACATTTCAGCTGCAATTGAGATATTCAGCTGACAACTATCTCGAATCAAGGAACGATAACTTGGAGCCAGTTGTGCTCTGAGGATTTCTTTGTGGGTATTGAGTTATCTATTGCAATACCTTCGGTGTGCCAGGGCACATTTGGGTTAAGGAAAATATGTGACAGTAGCATGAATGAGATGTCATCTCTCACAACATTGCTTGCATGACACCAGTCTACTATGTGATTTTGCAGACTCAAATCATTGTTGGCTATTGTTACAAACATGTGTTTGTTGGTCTAGTGATACATTCGAACCGTTAAAAGAATATGACATTTGGAAGACATTAGCACGAACATGAAGTGGCAGATACCTGCGAAGTAGTCTTTGCAGCGAACAAGAGGCTAATTTTGTATTCCTGGGTTAATTTATTTGGTGTACAGGAAAATACATCATATGAGCAGGACCACAGAGACATGCTGACTAGGAGGATCCATATAGGGCCTTCAAAGGGCCCCAGGTTACTACTCAGTTTTGACTTTTGACCCTTAACATTAGACCGATTCCAGCCATGAGTTATCCAGCACAGTACCAATGCCCCACACACTTGTGATAGAATCCTGCTAAGTGCTATGTCACTGCATCAACACAGCCATACACTGGGTCTGTAAGAAATATAATCTTTTCTTAGTCATCCTGATCTATATTCCAAATTGCCACCCAAAGCCCTGACTCTTGTTATCTGCTGTGGCCTAAGACAGCAAAAGGAAAAATGTAGAGCAAAGGATTTAGTGGACTGCGCATTTCCTTAGCCTATCATTGAGTAACTAACTTTTCTCGAGCGAAAATAAATAAGTTAACACTTGTTGTGTCATGGTAGTTTTCTGAAAAATACCTTCATATTATATTTCATAAAAAATGTGTAATGACGTCAAATTCTTTTCAAATAGATCCTGTGGTTTCACAAGTGTGGTTCAATACCAAAAAATCTTGTTTCTGTACAAGGCGATTTCTCTTCAAATAGATTTTTCCTGTGGTTTCTGGTCAGTTGACCAGCTAGTGCCCAATTGGTGTTGTAATTCTGTTTGTCTGGCTTAATTTTTTGTAGTGATTAAGATTTGTTCCTTTGCCTTCTGAAGCGACGCGTCAGTGTAATCGTGTTGCCAACACCCTGCCTAAAATGAATTCTTTCATTTACTTCAAAGTGTATTTGTGTTCTAAGCAAATTACCATCATTTATCTATGCTATGCTCTTTGCACATTCACCTGCATAACTTGGCATGCTTATGGTGCCTCAACTCAGAATTTATCCTGGAAACCCCTGTTTATTTGTTTTCAAATATGTGGGCTGAATAATTTCTGTTGCTTGGTGTTCTGGGTTATGTTAGCTTATGTTTTGCACTTTTGTTTGTGCAGATTGTGTGTGATTGCTGGCAATATTTCTCCCATTGATGTGATAACTCATGTTCCAATCCTCTGTGAAGAAGCCAATATTCCTTACGTATATGTTCCTTCCAAAGAGGTATGTTGCACTCTACCTGCAAATTTCAGTTTCAATTCCTTGCATTGGTTTAACATCAGCATGGCAAACATATCTCATATTTCTGATGCACACACTATGCTAGGACATGGCCATCACAGTATTTTATGAATATCCTTCAACCAAATAGGAAAAAACTTGAATTTAGGAAAGAGATGGTTTGTATTGTTTTATTCGCCTATCACATGTTGGTCATTAAGTGGGAGATGGGCTTCTCTGAAAGCTTATGCAACAACAACAACAACAACAACAAAGCCTTTTTATCCCAAGCAAGTTGGGGTAGGCTAGAGATGAAACCTGCAGGAACCACAAGAGAGACAAAGAAGAGAGAACTACAAGAGGGCAACTCTGAAAGCTTATGCAGATTTTAATTTGTGTTTTACTTGGAGCTGTCCCCTGAACTGATGTTTTTGGTCACTGTTTTTATTTCCATGAGCCTTGTCTAGATGGGCCAAAATTCCTGGCTCAATCCACGTGGACGTGCCAGAAATTTGAACTAGGTTCTCGGTCCATCCATGTGGTTTGGGCTGGGATTCAGCCTTTTCAAACAGGTCTCTAGGCAACAGTACTGAATGAAAAAGAAACAGTTTGTCCCATCACGTTACAATAGAGCATCCATCTAGTCATGCACTCACATCATGATTGGTTTTCGCATTATTACAGATAACCAAGAACATTCTAATTAAGAGAAGTCCATGCCTCAGATGCTAGTCCACCTTACTGATTCTTGTGGTTTCCAGTTTCCCTGAGAATATTAGTCTCCCACCTCAAATCACATTTTATGGTATCATGAGCAAACCGAGGGCATGATGACTGTCTAGTGGTTTCATAGGACCAGGATTTGCACGAATTGTTCTTAAAGCATATTTTCCTGCCAGGCTGAAATCACGTTGCGTCCTTGTTTCGAATGAACTGTCATGATGCATCTTGTTGTTTTAGAATTTAAGGAGCTCTTCCCTTTGTGCTCTGCTGGTGTATGGCATGCCCATGTGGTGTTAGCTACATCTTTTGTTCGTATAGGATTGTTTGAATGATTGCAAAAATATTTGAGCAAAGGATACTCCCAAATTAAAGTTTTCGTTTTTACTTTTTTTTCCCCATGTGAATCGACAAATGACTGTAAGGTTATCAGAACATGTAGCGTCTACATTCTTTGAGGAGAACACCCTTTGATTTATCTGACGTAGACACCCACATGTTGCTGCAAAGGGCTCCAAAATATTCACATATCAGTAGTTTTCTATTAAGAACATTTTATTGCGTGAAGCTCTGATATACTGCATGAGCATTGAACAAAAAATGAATTGACAACAAAGAGGACCAAACAATTTAGTACTTGATGAAGTTAAATTAACGTTTCATGCTTCAGAATATGCCTTGAGATACTGATGCATTTTATTTCACCCTTGTTACAGGATCTTGCAACTGCTGGCACCACCAAGAGGCCTACCTGCTGCGTACTGGTCCTGACCAAGCCGTCCAAGGGAGAGCTGGAGGAAGAGGTCAAGGAGAAGCTGAAGACAGACTACGACCAGGTTTTGACCGAAGTCGCCGAGGTCACGTCATCAATGTTTTAAGAAGCAGTACAAGTCGTTGCGACGGTGGTCCTGTTTGTACAATGTCGAGGTGAAGCGAACCCGTGTGTAACCGAGAGACATTCTCGTGGATTTTGTAGAACAGTTGCTCTCAACCTGATTGCTTAGTTTCGGTAAGCCGTTTATGTGTCTATGATCATGGCGGGGTACAGACACACGGCGAGAAAGTGTCGTATTAAACCATACCCCGCGTTTTCCAGGTAGATATGTTGCTGTAGATGGGATGCACCATCCGTTTCTCTACGCAACGTTGGGTGGAAATCGAACATTGTTCGATGGAACCGAACCATAGACGTTGTTCGAACCGAACCATGCGTGTCAGAGGTAAAAATCGCATCCCAGCTCGGTTCGCTTGAAGCCGCACCATGACAATAAAATAATATTCTCTGCGCCTGACCGTTCGTCCTTCGCGGCTCCGTCCATGGATGCTTCAGGCAAACCTCTCATCCCGTACAGCAGCAAAGCAAAATCCATGTGCTCAGGTAGCGCCCAGGGAGAAGACGCCGCGGTTGCTGATGCTCCGAGGAGCGAGGCCATCGTTGCTGCCGCTTCCATGAGGAACGCGGCCGCGCCGTTGTTGCCGCCTCCGCCATGAGGAAAGCGACTGCGCCGTGCTGCCGCTGATGAGAGGAACGAGGCCGACGCTATGGGAGGAACAAGGCCGCGCCGTCGTTTCCGCTGCCGCCACGAGGAAGCGGTCGTGCCGCGCTGCCCGCTGCCGAGAGGAACGAGGACGGCCCGACATCACCACAGCCACCACGAGGATGTTGAACCTCAAATCCGCGGCCAACTCGATGGCAACAACTCTATTCTCACTAATTTCTCTAAGATTTGATGGATTAGTGCTCAAATTTCTTTGGATGAGCTAGGTATTTAGAGGGAGAAAAATGGGGAAAGGAGAGGCGGCGAACAGAACTTCATGTGCAACGCGCGAAGGAGAGCTATCGAGAGGGATGGGAAAATTATTTTACTCGTCTGTAGGACCCACACACGTTGAGGTGAACGAACCGAAAGAAATCGAACCCAACCGTGGTCAGATGGTTCGCACCAGCGTTGCTGATGCTCCTCTAGAATGCGTTCTGCACCGGGCAACCTGTTTGTACCTTGCATTGCTGACGAGAGGACGGCGCCCCGAATGCCATAAGTTTTTTTTTTAAAGATTACATAGTACAACTCAGACACTCACAACGCACGCACACTCACTTTTATGAACACACGTACGTAAACCCTACCCCTATGAGCATCTTCGAAGACTGAGCCGACAAATCTAGAGATACGAAGTCACCACTGGCGCTTCGCTGTCGACGGGAGCGTCGCCTACCACTAAAAGCACAAATGCCGTTAAATTTTTTAAAATTCGCTCTCACAGGAAGTCAAACTCAAGACCTAAAAGGTATTACTCAGATGCTTTAACCACTAGGTCAAAGACCCCTTTCACGAATGCCAGAAGTGGCAGCGAGCGCGACGGGGACTGGTCGATGTCCTTTCTGGGCGTCCAGGCCAGGTTGCCGCGCAGAGTTCGCGCTTGTCTCGCCGCCCTTGTTCGGGCTTTGTCCGCATGCAGCCACGGCCCAGGTAGTTGGATCAACTGGTAGTTGCACGCTGAGGAGGCCGGGTAGGCGCTACAGTATATTGACTGATTGTTGTACTAACAAGCAGCAGCAGAAGTGTAAATCAGAGTCAGAAGAAGAAACAGAGAACAGCAGCAACAGAATGTTAAGAAATTAGGCAAATTCCTAAGTAATTTAATCCAAAAAATCCCTGAAAATGTGATAGCGATGAACAAACTGAACAGTAATTCAGGAACGTACCCAGCGGAAGATCCAGCGTCCGAAGCGCTAGAAGATCCATTCCCAAGAACCATCGTTCTTGAGTCTGTTCGACGTAGTCGATCTAAGTCGATGCAGGACGTTGTACGCAGTGCAGAACCACCGCGCACCGGGAAGTAGTCGATCGAGCAGTCGCGTAGTCGCTCTCTAAAAACCTGATCGCCCGCACACCCGGCAGATGTCGCTTACGGAACGGGGTTTCAGAGGCCTGCTCTCCCAGATTCTGTGCGCGCAGAAGTCCGGGACGGAGATGTCTTCGACAGCAACAGCGAGCGGAAGATGAAACGAGTAGTGAGCGTATGATCGAGATTAATCGATCGATCCCGGGCAGGCGCTATATATAGAAACGGAACAGACGCGACCCCCAGACGTGACGCCTCCGTAAGGACGAACAGGCGTGACTCCTTCGTAGCGAAAAGGCGTCGATTCATATGGGACGCACCGTTTCAATATATCAAAACTTTCATGACGGACGGACGCGACGCGCCCGCCCGCCACGCCCGCACGCACCGCACCGCACCGCACCGCACCGCACCGCACCGCCCGCCAGCCAGCCACGCCACGCCACGCCTCGGCTCGGCGGCGGCGGCGGCGGCGCGCGCGCGCGTGTGGTTCACCACTAGCCTCTCTCAACTTCTCTAGGGGATTAACCGGAAATCCACCTAATAAGTCGAGTCTATCTATGGTAGGAATCCCATGTGGTACTAAACCATTAATGCATTAATTATGGGCCTAGACTAAATAAAATTATTGCTCCATTATGGGCTTAATAAAAGGCCTAATAATTCAACAATCCCCACTAAGTCTAGAGCTCATAAGGAATGCACTCAAATCATCTTCCTCTCGTTTGATATACCGGTGTTTCGATGGAGACTGTTAAGTTGAACTTCCATCTAGAACAGAGGTTACACCTTATTCACAACTGAGCAATGGACTACGCCTTGAATTGTCAGTTTTGTGCGAAAGAGGTTTTGTCTAAGTCCTTTACCGATACTAGGTTGCCAAAAGCATCCCCTCTGTTTTGAAGCATATAAGTCACACTTCTGGCCCATTCATGAGTATCTAGAGATCCCCACCATCTCATAGACTGTGACTAGCAGTCGAACTCATATAGGTGTGTTCCTTAAAGATATCCTGTAGGACGATATCTTTGCTTCTCATAAGCCACTAGGAACACATTAAGGTTAATAAACCAGCCTGCCTTACAGGTCTCTAGGAAAGAAGTACATCTGAGATAGACCAATCTTTCCTCTCAAGCTGTCACTAGCTTGTTTCACCTTTTTACTTCACGGGATCTCTGATTACATAGAACAGGTTACTACTATGACAGCCTATCAAGTGGGTCTCAGGCCCATCTCACTCGATGCACTATTTATCACTTACGTGATAGTCCCTTGGTAAATTGATCTGTCAGATTTTTAGATGTATGGACGTAGTCCAATGACATAACTCCGGAGTTTCTCAATTTTCTGACAGATTTCAGTCGCCTTTTCACATGCCTTGTGTACTTCATGTTATCCTTTGAACTGTTCACTTTGACTATCACTGTCTGATTGTCACAGTTCATGGAAATAGGCGGTATTGGTTTTTCAACCACCGGTAAATCCATAAGGAAATCACGAAGCCATTCAGCCTGAATGCCGGCGGTATCCAAAGCTGTAAGTTCTGCTTCCATAGTTGACCTCGTTAAGATGGTCTGCTTGCAAGACTTCCAGGAAACAGCGCCACCTCCAAGTAGAAACACATATCCACTTGTGGCATATATCTCATCAGCGTCGGATATCCAGTTTGCATCACAATATCCCTCAAGTACTCTCGGGTACCCAGAATAGTGAATACCATAGCTCATAGTACCCTTCAGATAGCGCATTACTCTCTCAAGAGCTCGCCAGTGATCATCTCCCGGTTTTGACACAAACCGACTCAGCTTGCTCACAGCAAACGAGAAATCAGGCCTCGTAGCACTAGCCAGGTACATAAGCGAACCAATGATTTGGGAATATCTCAATTGATCCTTTGCTATTCTTTGGTTCTTCCGTAATAGCACGCTAGGATCATAAGGCGTGGGAGCGGATTGACAATCGCTATACCCAAAGCGACTCAAGATCTTCTCCATGTAGTGAGATTGCAAGAGAGTAATCCCACCATTGCCTTCTCTTTGTAGTTTGATGTTAAGAATAACATCTGCTACTCCCAAATCCTTCATCTCAAAGTTGTTGGACAGAAAGTCCTTGACCTCCTTAATCACATTAAGGTTGGTCCCAAAGATCAGTATGTCATCAACGTATAGACACAGGATGACTCCCTCGCCCCCACCATACCGATAATATACACATTTGTCGGCTTCGTTCACAACAAAGCCAGCCGATATCAAAGTCCTTTCGAACTTCTCGTGCCATTGCCTAGGAGCTTGTTTGAGGCCATATAGGGATTTTAACAATTTACAAACGCTTTTGACCTTCTATCACAAACCCATCAGGCTGATCCATATAGATCTCCTCGTCTAGCTCTCCATAAAGGAAAGCTGTCTTAACGTCCATCTGATAGACGAGAAGACCATATGAGGCTGCCAGGGAAAGTAATACTCGAATCGTGATCAAACGAGCAACAGGTGAGTAGGTGTCGAAATAATCTTCACCCTCCTTTTGTGAATATCCCTTCACCACAAGCCTTGCATTGTACCTCTCAATCGTACCATCAGGCCTAAGCTTTTTCTTGAACACCCACTTGCATCCTATGGGTCTGCACCTGTAAGTACGCTCGACCAACTCCCAAGTACCATTAGACATGATTGAATCAATTTCACTCCTTATTGCTTCCTTCCAAAGGTCAGCATCGGGAGATGAAAATGCCTCTTCAATGGTTCTGAGAGTGTCATCCACGAGGTACACAATAAAGTCATTTCTAAAAGACTTTGCAGTCCTTGGTCTCTTACCCTTACGGGTGACTAGATTGTCATCCTCCTCAGGAATGTGCACAGGGGGTTCTTCATTTTGTGTTATCGGAATGAAATGCTCATGGGGTAATGTAAACTCATGATTAGATGTGCTAGGTGCATTTTTGAAAGGAAATTCACTCCCAAAGAATGTAGCATCTCTGGACTCCAAAATTGTACCGACCACCATGTCAGGTACTCCAGATTTTACTACTAAAAATCTATAACCCACGCTGTTCATAGCATAACCCAGTAAGATACAATCAACAGTTTTAGGTCCAAGTTTGCGTTTCTTATTGATTGGCACATTCACCATAGCCAAAAACCCCAAGCGCAAATATGAGATATTTAATCTTTTCTTATGCCATTCCTCGAATGGTATAATTTCTTTATCCTTTGTGGGAACTCTATTCAGGACATGACATGCTGTCAAGATCGCCTTACCCCACCATTCCTTAGAAAGGCCCGCTGTCTCTAACATGGCGTTAACCAAATCAGTTAGAGTTCGGTTCTTTCTCTCAGCAATCCCATTGGATTGAGGTGAGTATGGCGGTGTCCTCTCATGAATAATACTATGTTCCACGCAGAAATCAGAAAAATCATTAGAAAAGTATTCTCCACCACGGTCAGACCTTAAACGTTTAATCTTCCTCTCTAGTTGGTTTTCTACTTCAGCCTTATAGATTTTAAAGTAATGCAAAGCTTCATCTTTGGATTTCAGCAGATACACATAGCAATATCTAGTACAATCATCTATGAGAGTCATAAAGTATCTTTTATCACCTCTGGTCAATTCACCATTCATCTCGCATAGATCGGAATGAACAAGTTCTAATGCCTCTAAGTTCCTCGCCTCCGCAGCCTTGTGAGGCTTGCGAGGTTGCTTAGATTGCACGCAAGCATGTCACTTAGACTTTTGACCATGTCAAACTTCGGGATTAAATTCAGTTTTGCTAGCCGCGTCATACAACCAAAATTAATGTGACAAAGTCGTGAATGCCAAACATTCGACTCATTCGAAGTAAGAATATTATTCACAACCTTATTACAACCAATTTCAAGTAAAGAAAAGCGGAACAAGCCTCCGCAATCATAGCCTTTTCCAACAAATGTTCCATACTTAGAAATTATACATTTATTAGACTCAAGAACTATTTATAACCATCTCGACACAATTGAGAGCCACTAACAAGATTCCTTTTGATTGAGGGGACATGCTGCACGTGTTTCAATAGCACCGTCTTTCCCGAAGCAAACTTCAAAATGACCGTACCAACACCAAAAACACGAGCATGTGATCCATTTCCCGTCAACAAGTCTCCTGTCACTCCGGCCTGATAAGAAGAAAACAAAGAGATATCAACACACACATGTACATTAGCCCCAGTGTCAATCCACCACTCAGGTGTTTGACAGACAGAAAGGACAATGGGTGTAGAATTACCGTACCCAGAAGTCCCTCCAGTCTCGCTAATGACCACGTTTGCAGATTTCTTCTCCTGCTTAACTTTGCGGTTTGGGCACGCACTTGCCCAATGCTCAGTGCTCCCGCAAACAAAGCAGCCACTTTCTTTGTTCTTTTTCTTCTTAAAAGTGGTTGATTGCTTAGGCTTCTCAGCCCCCTTCTTCTTCTTCTTTGATGAAGTAACCTTTCGCACCATATTGGCATTAGAAGGTTCTCCTACGCTCTTTCCACGTGTGTCTTTTGCTTTCGCCTTTTCCTCAACATCAAGAGTCCCTATGAGTTCAGACACGCTAAACTCTTGCCTCTTGTGTTTCAGTTGGTTAGCAAAATCTCTCCAAGTAGATGGCAACTTGGCGATAATACCGCCAGCCACAAACTTGTCAGGCAACACACATGGAAACGGTTCGAGTTCTTTTGCCAAAGCCTGAATCTCATGAGCTTGTTCAACTACAGAACGGTTCTCAACCATCTTGTAGTCAAAAAGCTGCTTCATGATATACAGTTCACTACCGGTATCAGAAACACCGAACTTAGCGTCCAGAGCATCCCATAGTTCTTTCGCAGAGGTGCACGTGATGTATGAATCCTTATACTTATCAGCAAGAGCGCTAATCACGGCGCCTCTGAACAGATTATCAGCCATATTGAACCGTTCCTCCTCCTCTGGAGTGAACTGTTCTGGCTTACCGTTTGCGGCGTGATAGCAGTTCATTGCTATAAGCCACAGGACCATCTGAGCACGCCATCTCTTATAGAAAGATCCATCAAACGCGTTTGGTTTCAGTGCAGCAGCAAAACCACCAACAGAAAATTGCCTAATATCAGGTTTTTAGATTGTTAAGAAATTAGGCAAATTCCTAAGTAATTTAATCCAGAAAATCCCTGAAAATGTGATAGCGATGAACAAACTGAACAGTAATTCAGGAACGTACCCAGCGAAAGATCCAGCGCCCGAAGCGCTAGAAGATCCATTCCCAAAAACCATCGTTCTTGAGTCTGTTCGACGTAGTCGATCTAAGTCGATGCAGGACGTTGTACGCAGTGCAGAACCACCGCACCGGGAAGTAGTCGATCGAGCAGTCGCGTAGTCGCTCCCCAAAAACCTGATCGCCCGCACCCCCGGCAGATGTCGCTTACGGAATGGGGTTTCGGCTCTCCCAGATTCTGTGCGCGCAAAAGTCCAGGACGGAGATGTCTTCGACAGCAACAGCGAGCGGAAGATGGAACGAGTAGTGAGCGTATGATCGAGATTAATCGATCGATCCCGGGAAGGCGCTATATATAGAAACGGAACAGACGCAACCCCCTCGAATGAAAGGACGAACAGGCGTGACTCCTTCGTAGCGAAAAGGCGTCGATTCATATGAGACGCACCGTTTCAATATATCAAAACTTCCATGACGGACGGACGGACGCGACGCGCCCGCCCGCCACGCCCCGCCCCCGCCCACGCACCGCCCGCCCGCCAGCCAGCCACGCCACGCCTCGGCTCGGCGGCGGCGGCGGCGGCGCGCGCGCGCGTGTGGTTCACCACTAGCCTCTCTCAACTTCTTTAGGGGATTAACCGGAAATCCACCTAATAAGTCGAGTCTATCTATGGTAGGAATCTCATGTGGGACTAAACCATTAATACATTAATTATAGGCCTAGACTAAATAGAATTATTGCTCCATTATGGACTTAATAAAAGGCCTAATAATTCAACACAGAAGCAGCAGCAGCAGCAGGGCAGCAGCAGCAAAGAAGCACGATCATGGCTAATCAAGGCGGGTGGTCGGAGGCGGAGCTGCGCGTGCTGTTGCGCCTGCGTGCCCTCCGTGAGCCGTTCTTCAAAATCACAAGGAACGCCCAAACAATGCAGCACATGTGGTTGGACATTTATGGGTCAGTAATCCTTCTTTTTAACTTGTCGGCCTCCCCCCTCTGATCGTACACGTGTTCTTCGAATTGTTGTGTTCTTTTTATGCGTCAGTCTCATCTGATTTGTATTCTCATAACTTCAGACGTGGTCCCACGGGCGAGGTCGTGTGGCAGGCAGCCCTGCAATGGGCGGAGCTGGTCCGGGGACCAGTGACGCAGGCCCTCCTCTCCTCCCACTGCTGCCAGCCGATCCGGTGAAACCACAAGTTTGATGGTATGTTATCTCACGGGTCATTCCTTTGTTCTTTAAATATTGACAGAGTATGCAATGCAATTCAATGTTTGAAAAACAGAGGATGCAATTGATTGCGAAAAATTAGACATCCTATAAACGTGTAATTGGCTGATGCATATAAATGTGTAATTGGCTGACAGTGGAAAGAGACAGTTTTGATGGACGAAAATATCCTTGCTTGATTTGCTCTGCTCAATTCCATTGCGAATTTGATACTAGCGCGCATGATGCACGTACGCACTGACTGCACGAGTTCACGTACAGGCATGCGTTGTAGCCAGTTTCACAAAACTGCCTAATAGCCTTCTCCTGCTTTTCTCTCTAGAAGTACTGGTAGCACACATGTACACTCGTGGTCGAATTTTCATCCAACACGTACGGCGGAGACGAGCTCGCCGCCTCTGGTGGTGGTGCAGCTTTGCCGAAAGGCGGCACGGCTCGACGGTGCGACTGCGCGGGTAGGCGGCTCGGCAGCGCTGTAGCGCGGGAAGGAGAAGCAGTGCACAGTGTCGCTGACGCGCGCGAAGCCAGAGCGGATCGGTAGCCCCGGATTTTCAGGGGAGATTTCATTTTCCTGAGCGGCGCCAATTTTCTGTCCAGTTAATGGGCAGATTGTGATATGAAACCGTTTTATGCATCTCGTGAAGTTTTCAGAAGCTCTGCATATATGCTGCAGCTCCTTGTGAATATGGTGAAAGTTTTCATAATGTTAGAGCATCCCCAGCGGATTGAGTAAACTGCCTCCATCGAGTAAAATCTGGCATTTTACTCAACCAACCCTCTCCAGCAGATTGAGTAAACGATTGAGTAAACCAAAAAATTTACTCAATCCTCTAAATTCTTCCCTCCATTGAGCAAATATACTCAATCCAACCCCATTGAGTAAACCGATTGAGCAAACATTCAGCGCCTGGCGGGAAGCAACTGTCGTCTCTCCCGCCGCCGGTCCTTCGCCGTCCGCCGTGCTTGCCTCGCCGGAGTCCGGCCGCCCGTCGCCGCCCCGCCTCCAGCCCCTCGCCGCCCTTCCGCTGTGCTCGCCCGTGATGCCCCGCCTTGCCCCACCCATCTTCCCGGCACACCTCCGCACCCCACCATGGCCGCCTCCGTCGCCGCCCGACCTCGCGGCCCAACACGGCAAGGCACGGCGCCCCACGGCCCCCACTATGGCTGTCGCCGCGTACGCGCGGCCCGGCGCTGGCGCGGCTCGACGCGCGGCCAGGCGCGGCTCTACGTGCAGCCCGGTGCGACGCAGCGCGGCCAGGCGCTGGCCCGGTGCGGCGAGGTGCGGGAGCGGGCGCGGCGAGGCGAGCGGGGCGAGTCGCCGGCTCGGTCGGGCCCGGCAGGCGCGGCGCGGGCGTGGCCGCGGCCAGGCGCGGCGGGGCGAGCCGCCGTTTCGGCCAGGCGCGGCGCGGCCAGGCGCTGGCGCGGCCCGACGCCAGATGGAGAAAGAAAGAAGGCGAGGTGTCAGCCGTTAGATTATTTGCACGAATCTTGAAGCAGTTTAGGGGAGAGGATTTTACTCAATCTGCTGTGACTTCTAGAGGTGGTTGAGTAAAAATAGCTTTAGGGGATTGAGTAAACCGACTTTTACTCAACCACTTTTGCTCAATCTGCTTGGGATGCTCTTATACATTGCGACAACAGTCACTTTTATGTTGCACTACATGTTGATTCCACGTGCCCTGGAAATGTCAACTACTTAATCTCTATGATTGCTCTTTGCAGCACTTTGTAGGAACACCAGTGACAGATGGTCTTCTAATTGCAAGAGGTGGCGGACTGTACGACGACGGGGGTCGCGTGCCGAGGCAGCCGCTTCTTCTGCCCTCTCCGTCGGCGGTCGGCGGCCCGATGCGGGGCGGGGCAACCTCGGCGGGCTGTGGCGTGGGCGACCAGCGGCGCGCGGCTCCGCGAGGCCGCGGGGTGGAGCGGGCTCGGCGGGCTGGGGTGCAGGCGGACAGCGGCACGGCGAGCTCGACGACGTCCACGGCAGCAGCGATTCCATCGCGGTGCAGCGACGGCGCGTCCTGACAGCGACCGAGCGAGCGCCCTCTTCCTCGCTCGATCCCCTTCGTGCTCCTGCTGCTCCGATCTGCCATGGTGAGCCCCTGATGCCATTCTTCTTTTTGATTCGATTAGTGCTGCTACTCAGACGATGTATGGGATTGGTTCTATTGGCTAAGATTTCAGCAATTCTCTTGCGTCTAGGGTTTACTTGCTACCTGTGGCTTTGCTGGAAGGCGCATTTTCCTTGTTTCCTGTGATTCCGTTGCTAGGGTATCGTGGTTCTTGGACTGAGCAATTTTAGGACTGTCGCACAAGGCTGGGTTCTTGTTCTTCTGTGTGTAGCTGAACTTTTGCCTGTTGATTTCGGATTCTTGGGGTGCTTTCGTGTATATTTTCCCACTCCATTGCTTCATGTTGTGTTCCTTTGTCCTTTGCAGGTTTTTCGTGCTCCACTGCTTATTTGGAGAGAATGCCAGGGTTGTTGCTTCCTCTGAGTTTTGCTTCGCATTCAAGTACCAAGCCACCCTGATGATTTTCTTAGTCCATCATGAAAGGTTAGCATGCTTGTATCCCTGCTGCAATACCCTACACAAATTAATTATTTGAACCATGTTACAGATAATGCATAGACCTCAATATGTACCATAGTAATTCAAATGATAGCAGGGAGTTCTGGTTTGATTATCAGGTATAGATTTAGCTTTATGGCTAAAAAATAATTAGGTGGTTTCTCAGAGAACTTAGTTGCAGCGTCTGCTACATATTATATTTCTTTTTCTCTTTATGCTTCTCCTATTCTCCTGGAATTACTTAACTTCAGTCCAGATTTATAAAGGATTCTTCCAATGAGTTTGCACATATAGACTACAAAAGAGCCACCATGGTCTCTTGGTGTGCCATGATGATCCACTGAAAATTTTAGGCCTTCTCAAATTTGATATATATATTTGTCCATACTACCATCTTTCTATTTGCATGATGTATATGTAAACATGGTTAGGTTGACTATCATTACTTTGAAAAGTATTGTGTAAAATGTGTCACCAATATATCAAAGAAAAAAATGTTCTCTTCTTCACGGATGACTTTTATGAGCTGATGAGCCATATATAAGCTCATGTTTGTTGCAAGGAAATATAAGACACTGAATGAAATACAGGACCGATGGTGTGCGTTGGATTTTCTAGGATTCTGAAAATGTCGATGTTCTACCTTTTATAACTGTGTGGTGTTGTATAGACCTGAACAATTTCTTTAAATTGTTATCTGGAGTTTCAGACCTTACTAGAGAATAGTCTGCTCATCGTCTTGCAACAAGTTTCTGATTTTTAGCCTATGCTTTTCGTGTTGAGAGGTGATCAAAATAAATTCAGTTACTGTATTTTGGATTTCCTTCTTTGTTACGAAATGGAAACATATTCATGTCATGATCAATCAATTTAAAGTTTTAAATATTTAAAAGCGCCCAACTGTAACTTGAATTGATTGTCCTACTTACTCTGAAACATAATTTTGTGTTTGAAGGAGCTCTTGCTTATGCTTGCGCCAAAGTGGACTCATTTTTGTAAGTTCATGCAACTGTAATGTTGAAGAGATGAGGACACCAAGGGATCATGTCCAATCGAGGTTGATTACCTGCGGGGATCTTAATTTATAGGTTGCAACTTTTTCCTTTTCAGATTGAATATCTGTAATAATTTAGGACAATGTTTAATAGTAGAGGGAGAACCCAAATAAGCTAGATTGTTAAAGATCATTGCAATGTGCTGGCAGGATGCGATGAGTACCACCAAAGAAACTTTATATTGTGGTGATTTTCTTACATATGTTGTTTTCGTCCAGATATGGCTTCAGCTTCGTGGTTAGCGCCATGGGCGCCATGGGTGGCACGTCCGCAAGCCATGGATCCACTGGTCTGCTTGATTAATTGTGCTGACGTGCTGCACCTGCACATGAACATCAGCCAAGGTGCCTAAGCCTGCCATTTGTTTTCTTCTGATACCGGCTGAAATTTTAAGTTTATAGAGCACAATAAATGAAGCATGTGTGTGTGTGTGTGACGTTATCAGCTCCTCTTCTGTTACTGCTTTCGTGTCATGGTTGTGGAACTGCTGTTGTTGATGCTGCTATAACTACGGAGATGCTATAATGAACACGAGACTGAAGTGGTCAGCAGATTAAGGGCTTCCCTAAGTATATTTCTTGTTAAGTTTTCTACCTTTCTTGCTAATTATCTGTTGTTGTCCATGGATTTGTGATGCAGGTCCTTCTTCACTACTGTGCTTCTATCTTGAATTACTAGATGTTCAGGTTAAAACATCCATTCTCCTCAAATCCTTGATTTTCCATATGTGCTTTCAGAGAAGCACCTATTTTGACTTCCATCTCCCATTACACAGGTGGCTCGCTTTTTCGTGACTATCGTCATGTAGAAATTGAAAATAGAGTGATATAGCCATCATGCTCCTGCTTATCCATCAACTGATCAGTGATTGATTCTGGAGCAAAGCCCCTTCCTCTTTTCAGTAGGTGAGATTCAGGCACTCTTTTCTTTATGTTGTCCTCATGCCAGCATACTGTTTCCTCTGAATAGGCTATCTTCAACAGGAGAATACTTGGATTTGGTGCCCATTTTTATCAGTGGTATTAGTTATTGGAAGACTAAGCAATCCTGAAAATGAAACAATTCTACTAATAGTACCCAACATGTGCTAGACTGAAGATAGATTGGGTTGCTTATGCCTTCTCGTTAAATTTATACAGCTATGCACTGAACATGGTTGTTGCATGTATTCTTATCTTCAAAACTACCCTGATATCCACCCCCTTTGAATCTCTGCAACAAGATATGATGCAATTATTCCAATATTTTAAAATGAAGCAAAAACCAATTATATATAGCATCTTATAATTTGGCATTATTAGTTTCTATACTGGAACAGACTAGACGAAAGTTATATGCTGTGCCATTCAAATTTGGTGCCATTCTGGTTAATACAAGACCCTGATAGTTAGTTTTATTGGTTCCCACCCCCTTTGATGAATCTCTGCAACATGATATGATGCAATTATTCCAATGTTTTTAAATGAAGCAAAAAACCAATGATATATAGTATCTTATAATTTGCCATTTATTAGTTTCTATACTGGAACAGGTGTGAAATTTATATGATGTGCCATTCGAATTTGGTGCCATTCTGGTTAATACAAGGCTCTGATAGTTAGTTTATTTTTTTTACGGATTGATTGTTTAAATGCCATCCGTGGCTCATTGCCTTGCACCGCTTTAGGTACATCTTGTTAGGGCACTAATCTTGGATCACAATCAATTTTCCTTAATAATATCATCATGTCGATTTCATATGTTCACATGTTTCTCTTGACCTGCTAATTAGAACAACATTCTCTTATTTTATATACTATTTATGGCATGGCACTAGTTACATCGTGTGATTCTTGTACGATATGTCAAAAATATGAACCCTACATTATCGTTTTTGATGTACTGAGTCATTAATGGCCACACGGAGAAAAATTCAGGACTGCAGCTTTGTTTTGTACTTGATATTTTAAGATGGAAATTACTATGTTAACAATGCTAAGCAGAATCTAAAGATGACATAGGTGTATTCCCAGGTTTCAAAAATAGCCTCGAGTCCTCTTGTCGTTCTGCATGCTCATGGGTGTTGTCTATGATACAACTGAAAGTTTATTCCTGTGTTGGATGTCTTATGCTTTCATGCATCGGTTTAGTTTAAGCAATGTAAGCCTCTTATAACGTATTGTCGTACTAATTCTACTTCAAGCACGAACTTGCCTATAATTACTCATCTGCTAATATTTCCCATATTCCTTTAGAATTCAATAAGCTGCAAATGGTATGGGTGTTACATCTGTCATTTATATAGATCTGGAGATGTATTTAGCAATACATGTAATTTTTTCTCAAATAAGCAATACATATAACTCATCTGAATAATTCCTGTCTGAAACTGGTCCAAAGAATTTTGCTCATAACTTAATAGAAAGGCAATATGAAATACTTTTTTGGAGATTCCAGTCATCAGATAGTTGCTCATATATATGCCCTACGTCAATTTCTCAATCGCAGAAACTACGCCTTCAAAGGGTCAATGGTTTAAAAACATCAGCATGTTTTCAGCTGTTTATTTTACTTTTGTCTGCTTTCAAGTGATAGTATTCATCTTCACTGTTTAGTATCGATTTTGCTTATGCTACATCTACCTTATTATGAGAACTGGCATCTTTGTTGATAACTGAATATGGGTTTTAGTGCTTATGCTACATCTATCTCACCACATTTTTTTGTACAGTAGCTGATCATCTCTCACTGTCCTACTGCCAGCACAACATACTTCAGTGCAATGTATAAATGAGTTATCTTAAGCATCAGATAAGTTCCTTGATATGAAGAGGAGGAGCTTCCAGGTTGCTGAGGAAGGTGTGTTGTGTGCTTCTTATTGCAGGACACAACAGGAGATCCACTTCGGTGAACCCTTGATGACACTCCAAGATTCTTTACTCATTTATGGTTTCATAGAAATATTGATATTGCTTTCTCTGAAATAATTTGGAATTTTCAATGCTCAAATATCTGGTATTCAGTACTAAATACGGGAATGTTGGATGTGCATTGAACAAGCATCTATAGTCCATTCTTTTGAATTGTCATGTCATAGTCTTGTGTCATCTAAAACTGAAGCATGATTTGCAAGATTTTGTCCCAAGACTTTTAGATATAGCCTTGTCAATTGGTGTCTCATATACGATTTTTAGATATTCTGTTGGTATGAATCTGGTCAGTATATAATGTGCTATTTGATTATTTCTTCACATGTTTATAATAGAGATTGAGATTGGATTGTATCTGCACAAGAACGGTTATGAAGGAAAACAAGCCCTCTATTTTGTTTTGACTTATGGGGCTGCCTTTGCGAGAGGTTTTTCTTTTCCAGATATCGTCGGTTATTTACATCCCAGCTTATAGAAAATGGTAATTCTATTAAACACGTTAGCATATTTGTGCAAGCCTCCCATAAATCCTCTCAAGTTTCTTATATAGGAATTGCAATGTTCTTATGGTGAATTGACTAACCCTATTTTCTCAAACTGTTATCAAGTGTGTTTATTCATATGTTTAAAAACAATCTTGCTTCCATCTGGCCTTTCAAAAGGCATGGTTCCAGTTAGCATTTTTCCATTACCCATAAGTATTGTTTTCAAAGCTGGATCTTACAAAGGAGTGTGTTAGTATGATTATGCATTGACGGTAAGTGGATTTTCCAGTTTATATACCAATGTTTGTTTGGACCTAAGATTGCAATTGGCAACGAGTAGTACCATTGGAAGAGTGGATGTGGAGTGTCTTGTTTCTTTTATATATGTTCATTACAGGCAACCTGCGATTTTGCTCCATAATCTTTACAAATTCAGTTTTCTCTAGGATTGAATAGACTGTCAGTTGTGTCTTCTAATATTCAGCTTCATCTGTTGTTTCTGCAGACTGGGAGTGTGGGTTGCAGCTCCATCAGCCATAGATGTTCCATGACTTGCGAGGTGTGATTTCCAGATTTTTGTGCTCTCCATTTCTCCTAAACAATGCATGCTCTTAGAAGTTAGTACGTGGATAGATCAAATTAGTTTTACATAAATATTGGGTCGATCAAAATTTCCTGATGATATCTATATAAGTGATTGGTAGACCTTGTGTTTCCAAGCCATAGCTGCTTCTAATGTCTTTGCTTTAACACAGATGACTATTTTGCTTCAGAAGAAATAAAACAATTGGCGATGGAGCTATTTCTCTTTGGTTTTTGTGCTCAGTAATGTTTCTGATATTTATTCGTTGGTGCAGCTTTTGATCCATGATGTGCAGCCTTCATCTTCTTTGGTATCCAATGTTTTTCCCTGCCTTAATATGTTACGAAGGTTTTCTTCCTCATGCTGAAGTATATCCAGTGTTTCATTTTTTTTTTGCGAGGGATATCCAGTGTTTCATTGAATGTACTGGTCTGTTAACATGTTTAACTCCTACGTGCTCTGAGTTCACTGCATGTTTTACCTTTGCTTGTTTATTAGGCAAGACAACTTCCATAATTACATTAGATTTCTAAATGGATTATTTGACTTTTGATATTCACTTATTCTAGCCTTGTAGAGCTCTAACTTAGTCTATCCATGTCATGACCTAAAACCTCCAAATTATTGTCTGCCATTGTGCTCCTCCAACATAATGTGTACTCGTGCCCCTGGTGATTGGCATTACTAACTTCGTTACCACCAAATAATAAAAAAGGTCTACTTACATATAAAGAATCGCACCGATGAAGTTGCCAATGCATGCACACCACCGACATCCAACGAAAACAGCTCCTCGCAACGAAACCACCAGATAAAAAATTGAACAGGCGGCGCGCGAAGCGCGCCGGATCACACTAGTGTCATACCAATCCGCTCTGCCTTCGCGCGGTGAGGCGGAATGGTGGCGCAGAAGACCGGCGGCGGATTGCGCGGGATGCCGACGGGGTGGCGGCTCGGTGAGGAGGCGCCGCTCCGGTGCAGGAATGTCGAGCTGCTGGGCCGACACCGTCCCCATGTGCGACACGACCAAATGACACGACCAGGCCTGGGGGAAGGGGCCGATGGGGCCTGCCAGCAATAGGTCCAGCTCATTTGAGCGACCAGTCTTGCTAAAAAAAAAGAGAAAAAGAAAGAAAGAAAATAAATTTGTGCGACCAGCCGGACCAAAGCACCTCGTCCAATTCACTGCTCCGAATCCCAATGCCCAATGCTTCCCTCTTACCAGTTTGCTTCGGTTGTTCAAAAAAAAAAAAAAAAACAGTTTGCTTCGGCAAGTTTTGCCATGGAATTGGTTCTCAAGCCTATCCTTTCTGCTCCTAGTACACGCAGGAGGATGTACTGCTATCGCAGTTCCCCCTTCATGACAACCTCCTGTGTGTACTTGAAGGGGCATGTACTGAAGGGGGCATAGTAGGTTGTCATGAAGGGGAAACTGCGGGACTACATGCAGTACATCCCCCTTCATGACAACCCCCTTCATGTAGTACACGCAGGAGGATGTACTGCTATCTTTTCCTTTGAACTTGGTTGAACTTAGTAAGAAAACATACATGGAATTGCATAATACAAGGCTGGGAACGAACAAAAGATGAAAATAAAATACTAAAGATAGATATGGAGTGCCAAATTCTTTAGTTTAATACATAATATAAGACATACGTCATGTTTCATGTGATAACTTAAAAGCATTACACTCTATTAGTAATAATTTGGATGAGGGGGCATGTATTTTCACTGCTGAATTTTCACTTACATAAGACGTGCTTGTGTTTTAGGATGTTTGCAGAGTAGGAAGATTAATTTACAATGCCGACTCATGAGATGTAAGCTTGATCAGGATATGGTCTCCCAAGAACTTTTGGTTTGGAAACGAAAATATAATTCTCTAATTTTTATGTTTGAATCAAGTAATATTTTGTAATCTGTAGGGTGGTTTAAAGTTGAACTTTTTGCCATGGAGCTCGACAATCAGGCATTTGTTCTGTCCACACAGACATTTCTACATTTTTGCGTAGTAGTATAAAATATATTTGTAATAGTATAAAATATATTTGTAATATTTGAATGAAACTGGATATTGTTTACATCATTTATAAAGCTATAACATTTCACTTCATGTAACTTGCTGCAGTACCTGATCCTTTTTCTTTTGCTACATGATATACTGAAAGTTAAAATAATATGTGCACTTCTCATGTGAGACAATTAGGTTCAAACTAGGTACAATAAGAGACTTAATTGCTTTTTAGGAATTTACCATTTGTTACATATGTTAAGGATGACTTGGATAATGTATAACAGATAACATTTTTATAAGAAGTATTCACTGGATTTGCATGATTAATGCTTCTTTATATGCACACAAATACCTCTTGATTTTTTTAGGAACAAGTGACAATCCATCTTCTGACCTTTTTGGGTGTTAAACGAATGCTCTAATTCAAACCCTTCTCCATTGGAGTGATATGATTTTCTAATTTACAGGTTAGTGTTAGATTCAATATGAGTTAGGAAATATTCTCTTTTTTTACCATGCATTGTTGAACACTCAGAGTAGGAATGCGATAATTGCAACACATAATCAATCGTTTCTGTTTTTTCTTTTCAATATGAAGTATTTGAGAAGTAGCAATCAAATGTTCAGAGTTCAGATACACTCACCGCAGCTTAGAGCTGTACATGCATAATAACAAGCTGAAAGTGTTTCTAAATATAGAGCATGTGGTTATGCATTCTGAAATTGACGATATGTGTGTCACATCACAAGCATATAAAATCATACTTGCATGTTTCAAAGATGTTTCTATGGGTTGTAGTGTCAAGTAAGTATTAAAGTTGCATTTCTTAATCTTTATGAAGGGAAGTGCTCCTGCCATGGGTTGTATAACGACGGATAAAATAATTTTCTGTATGAGTGATCCTTTTGTTGCAAACTAGTCAGTAAGGCATTCAACCTTTAGTCTTCAGAATAATTATTTTTAGCATTCACATAATCATTTTAGTTTTACTGAGATCAGATTTAGACTGGATAAAAATACCATTGGTGACAGGCTTCTAGATAAAAGATTATTTGTAAGAGGCCATTAACACACAATTGGGCAGCAAAAGCGCGCTAAAGCGTGCTAATTTTCTAGTCAAGCTCCAGACACGTTGGCGACTGAGGTGCGACTGCATCAGGGAGACCTGATTGCGAACCATTAGACGTAGTGCCATCAACAGAACACGACGCCGCTTCCTCAGAACAAGACAGCTGCGATCGCATTGGATGGGCAACCTTTGGGGAAGTTGGGGTTCCACGCCCACCACCAACCCCGGAGGCCAAGCAGGACATGGACATCGTGTTAATAGCTTAATGTAATTTTAAACCGCTACACTCTATATGTTAGGCTATTATTCGTGACCTCCCATTAAGCCTGGCGTGATTGGTAAATTTAATCCCTCATACCCTTACTTATTGCGATGGCGAGACCCATTACTATTCTAATTTATAGTTGATGTACAATCATATCTATCACACATGTATATTTAGTTAAACACAATATTAGAATCTCCAAACTTTAGCCATCATATAAGTTTATATATCGAGATTATTTTATAAAAATTACGAGTATGTGGCCTTAAAGTTCCATTATATTGTAACATTAATAGTGTTCTTTCCCTTTGTCGGTTATTTTGCTTTATTTCCTCATTTGATAGACATGCATATAAAATATTTATTATCAATTTACTTATTGAAGATAAGTATTGTTTGTGTTGAACCATTTAGGCATTACACAGTTATGAAATGTTTGTTGTGACTCGTGTTTCTACTAAATTATATCTGAGCCAAGCAAGACTTTGGACCCTCATAAGAGCTACATTGCATGTCAAGTTTTAGCTAAGATATGAATTTCAATTATTACTTATTATATTTGATGTTCCTTTTTAAAGTGTATTTTGCAATAATTTAAAGAGAAATTGCATTCACTTTCATAATATTTTTATTTTGAATTTCACATGTTTTCAAATTTGTTGGGAGTATCAAAATATACTCCTTATGTTTCCAAAAGTTGGCAAAGTGGGTAATCTAGAAATGGAAATTAGATGTATTAGGGCTATTTTATTATTCCATATTTAGCTACTTTGGACTCATAATGGTATGGTGGGTAAATTAGAAATAGGAATTAGGAATATTTGAGCTATTTTTTATATTCCGAATTTAGTTATTTTTACTTATAATGGCATGATGGGTAATTTAAAAAAATGGCGCGAAGGGTATTTTTGGCCATTTCTTATTATTCCGAATTCAGCTATTTTTTGACTCATAATGGCATGATAGGTAATTTAAAAGTAGGTTTGAGGGGTATTTTTGGCTGTTTTTTATTATTCTTAATTTAGCTATTTTTTGGACTCAGAACGGCATGGTGGCTAAGTTAATCATAGGTGTGAGGGGTAATTTGACAAACTTTTTATAATGGTATAGGTGGTTAATTAATTTGTACGGCCGGACGTTTGCTTTTTTTTTTTTGAGAATTTTTAAGACATCTCTTTTAATTAACGTGGAGGCTTCAAAAGGAGACTCCAATTAGTAAATAAAAAATTATAAAAAACTTATTCATATTTACTAATATATATAATACACTAAATTTGTGAAAAACAATCCATGTTTTCATTGACATTTTACACATACTTATTAGGGTCAGATCATAATATCCTGTTGAAGGATATGCGAGCATTTAAGTCTTTCTTCAAAACTCTTATATTAATGCAGAACTATCCCATATTGGATACTTGGATGTTGATTTGTAATACAAATTTCCTAGAAATTTATACATACTTATTAGGGTCGGATCACAATATTCTGTTCAAGGATATGCAAGCATTTAAGTCTTTCTTCAAAACTCTTATATTAATGCAGAATTATCCCATATTGAATACTTGAATGCTGATTTGTAATACAAAGTAGATACCTAAGATCTATAAATAGTGCCATAGTGGTATGCAATGCTTGATCACTAGTCATCTCTTTTTTGTTTGCAAGGCAGCATCTAGCAATATTTCCCAGAGCATTCAGATCAAAACGAATCTCAGGATGGCCATAAAAATTTTCAAACATGTGGCCCTTGCTTTAGTTTTTGTCATGCTTACACACAACAATCTGCGAGAAGGATTGTCATAATGAGAAATTCTTTGTTACGAGCATTTGCTAGGATAGCATCAAGCTTAGAGGCCCATACATTCGCCCCAATGCCTCCTGTCATAGTACTGTAGAAGGATCCGACATGGTCTGCATATGTGGTCTATTCAAGCCTATCGATGAAATTTATTGAACTTGCAAGTGATTGCAACAAGCCATTGCCGATTGGGACAAAATGTGGAAGTAAGTTCCTCGTGCCATTGACCTTTCTCATATAGAAATATTATATTGTCACGTTCTAGTACTATTCTTTGTAGGTCCATAATAATCGTCAAATATGATATGAACTTTGTTTTTCAGGTTGGACAGTGCGACCATCACCACCACCAGCAAGACCTTAATAACAATGAGAGTTTATGTAGATGGCCTCCGGTGCATCAATAAATAAAAATGAGTGTGAGCACAGCTCCGGGTCAAGTGAATTTACTGTCACATGTCGATTTAATCAACATAATAATTTGTCACGAAACATATGATTGGAATGTGAAACATTGTATGTCTTTTGTCTTCTTTATCTATTACAATTTGGTTGTAACCATCGTACTCGTCCATGAAAGAGAATACCACCTCTGTCTAAAAAAGACGCTTTTGACTTTTAACATCATCTTTAACCGTTCGTTTTATTCAAAAAATTTATGCAAATATCAAAACAAATATGCCATGATTAAAATATATAAATAATTAAATAAGTTATAAAAAATAAATAATATTTGCATAAAAAAATTGAATAAGACTGACGTTCAAACGTGATGCTCATAAATAAAAAAAACGTCAAGCTTTTTGGCACGGAGAAAGTACTTCTTAGGATGAGGTCTGATGAATGAGAATATCTGTCGCTGGTACTGTCACTCAGTTCCATGCTTCAGAATAGACCATCAACGATAGACATGCCTTGAGATACTAATGCATTTTGATTCACCTTTGTTACAGGACCTTGCAACTGGTGGCACCACCAAGAGGCAGGCCTATATATCTGCTGCGTGCTGGTCCTGGCCAAGCCGGCTAAGGGAGAGCTGGAGGAAGAGGTCAAGGAGAAGCTGAAGACAGACTACGACCAGGTTTTGACCGAAGTCGCAGAGGTCACGTCATCAATGTTTTAATAAGTAGTACAAGTCGTTGCGACGGTGGTCCTGTTTGTACAAGGTCGGGGTGAAACGAACCCGTGTGACCGAGAGATTCTCGTGGATTTTTGTAGAACAGTTGCTCTCAACCTAGTTTTGGTGAAGCCGGTAGGGTACAAACACGCGGCGAGAAAATGACAGACAATCTTACTACGTTGTAGAGTGGAGTACCGCTGATAGCTACCAAGATGCCTCATCCTGTTGCGCTAGAATGCGTTGTGCACCGGACAAACTGTTTTGTACCGTAACGCATGTACGCGACCCGCACGGATCATGGATCCACTATTCCGTGGACCGACGGCTCTGCTCCTCCTGGGGGAAGGGAGGAGGAGAGCAGGAGTGGCAGCGAGCACGATGGGGACTGGTCGAGATGCCCCTCTATCCTTTCCCGGCGTCCAGGCTGCCAGGTCCAGGGATCGTACGCGCAGGAATTGGCGCAGAGCCGGGCTCGAGCAGGCAGGCCATGGATTGTGGCGGTCTGGCTGGCTGACGCTGGGCGATTGCGCTCTCGGAATGGCATACGGCGCTCTGCGGCGGCCGGTGCTCGAATCCACCGCGCGGCGTGCGAGCCTGGTCCCCATCGCTCGTAGTAGCTTGCGATGAGTGCGTGGCAAGACCGGCCGGCTAAAACGATGTGGAGTTGCAGACACATGCTTCCGTAATTTACCGGTTTCGTCCATGGTTCCATACTAGTAGCTAGTAGTTGGCACAGCGCTGAAGGATGACCCGACACTAATTTAACTGTACATTTCCTTTATATTTCAAAAAATGTATTTTTTAAGCCGCAGTATCGTGATGTTGCTTATATTACTAGAAGAAGCAGAGGTGTCGTGCACGAAGGCCAGCACACAGGGCAAAAGGGAAACAGAAGGAACCAAATATGCACTGGGAACCGTTGTCAACTACTCTACTTCCTTACATACGGTGTTCATGATCAATATCTTATATTGTTGATCTGATTTGAAAATCAAGAACGAGCTATCTTATCCACTAAGAACTGTTCATCCCCTCTGATCCAACAAACCTATCAAAAGTATACTCCCTCCGCTTCAAATATTTAAACCTATAGTCTCAGAAAGAGTATATTATGACTGAAATATATATTTGCCTGTAGAGGAAACCATGAGGTATCATCACAAGAGAGAAAAACCTGCCTAACTCAAAGTGGCAAATGTGGCGACCAGCTAAGTACACTTCATAGATTCTGTGACCGTGATTCTCTTATTAGGTAAAGTTGCCACTCGTTGATTCCATTTCAAGCCAACGCGGGGCGGTCCCGAGTGGCCAGAGCAGAGTGCTCCGGGAGCCTTCGGCTCCTGTCGGCCCGAGATCGATTCCCGCCGCGGCACCTGCACTGTAGCGACTATTTCCTGCAATATGGCTCTGGTCGCTGCAGTGCAAAAAAAATCCCCTCGCTCCTCCGTTGGACCAAAGCATAGGTTAAGTACTTGCGCCGATTCTCACCGGCCTGCTGAGTCCCTGTGTATGGTGCGGAGGAGGGTTCGGGGGTTTTCTCGATCTATGTGAGACGATCATTCTCCTTAAAAAAATGCCCGGGGGCCGTCATACCCCCCACAGGTCGAGTTTTTTTTTTTTTGATTCCATTTCAAATCATATGCTCAAGCGCTTTACAAAAACAAGAGAGTTATTCCATTCAGTTCTGCTTGCCACCACTTACACGACTTTCTTTCTTCCTTTCAAGAGACTTTGAACCCTGAGTCTTACTTTTTTGCGATTACTCGATGAAGACCTCGAGTCCACGACTGCCGGAGCCAGAATCAAGTTAGGCAAGCCTGCAAGATTGCGCACAATGCTTATAGAATCGGAAAAAGAGGAGCCATGAACTCGAGTGCGCGGCATGCGGACAAATTATTCGGTGCTTCCCATACGGCCTTTGGCACGAAGAGGGAGGGAGCAGAGGCAGTCGAATGGCTGCGGGTCAGGGAGAAAGCGAAGGGACGTGAGAAGCAGCAGGGCAGAACCCAGCTCCCAAACAGAGATATTCAGGCACGGTTCTCCAGGCAGCGTGCGTTTCTAGCCCCCTCTTTCCAGCTCACCAAATGAGCAAGGACGCCCTGAATCATGGGGATGTGCTTGAGATTCTTATGTGTGGCCAAACATGTGGAATGTTTAGGTTCCGTGTCTCTTGGATGAGCTACGCGTGCCGGCTCTGTCCCTCTTCAAACTACTCTTCTTACTAGTTTTAGAATGACAGTTTAGTTTGGGCTTGAAGTGTTATTAACGTAGGCGCACAAGCACAACAAGACAGACGTCTTGGTTCTATCTAGTATGGATGCACCGCTTTTCCTTCGAGCATACTGAGCTTTTACAGGTAAATTAGTTGGTGATTTGGTGCAAGAGCAGAGTCTGTTTGGTGCCACGCAGACGTTGTTGCTACAGTATGCCACTAGTCTGTGACTCTGAGAGCAGCTGACCAAATCTGGTAAGCCGTCTTTGATTCATCATCAAGACTTCGAACCTTTTTCAGTTGGGTCTCAAAATCTAAACACACGTGTGACGTTGCTACAGCATGCCACTAGCCTGTGACTCAGTGACTCTGCGAGCAGCTGACCAAACCTGGTATGAGTAACTGGTAAGCCGCCTTTTCAGTTGGATCCCAAATTCTAAAGACAGTTACACAGTTGTGACGAGATAACTTGTGGTGAAGTTTTTCTTGTCCATGAGTTAGTCAAGAAAAATAGACACTCCGAAACTACAAACCAATGTAGCTATCCATACTGTGCGGGAGCCATGAGAAGAGTAAGCGGATGTTGGTTCGGAGTGGGTAGAATTGAACCGAAAGTGTAAGACGTTGGTTCGGAGTGGATGTGAATGTGTTTTTCATTGCATATCTGCCCATCTCTCGTTCAATCGGATGACGACACATATAATTCGTGCGTGATGCAAGCGCACTTCAATCATGTGTTTTTCCTATCTTGCGTTTCTGAGAACTCTGCGATCCAAATGATAACTTAACGAGGAATCTACGGAAACAATATGAATATAGAGTAATTTATAGTAACATGTCTATATAAATTTCTCAACAAGGAAAAGAAACGATATTTTTCTTCATAATCTTCAATTTTCCCAATTGGAGGAAATGACCGCAATGCTCCCTACTATCGCCGAGACTCCATCCTCGAAGCAAAAGCAAGTCGATGGACGGGCAAAAATTCCCTACTATCGCCGTATTCGCGATCGTGCGTGTCTCCATTTCGCTTCAGGTGAGGGCCACCGGATGTCATCATCGGTGCCTCCTCCTCATCGCTCCTCACGCCAAAGACGCTTTTGCTCCTCTTTTTAATCGCTTTGGCCCGTCGCTCCCATAGAATTCTGACACACATCCCGAGCCAGTGGCCAACCGGCCCTACCTTTGGCAAGTCTTTTGTTCCAGAGAATCGCTCAAAGGTGGCTTTGTTGCAAAATAGTTGCAGCACGTCGTCCCAGCTTCCGATAAAGCTGCGAATTTCTTTATGGGTCGCATCATGGTTGCCTGCAATTCTTGGTTTGAATTTTGCACCAACACTTTAGTATGTTGGAACAAATGAAGGCTTGAAAGCCATGGCACAAGCCATTCTAGATGTTTTTTCTGCACTTCTAGAAGTCGACGGTAAGGAAGAAGAGCACAGATCAGGTGTTCCATTGCTCCCTCGCAGAAGATGTGCATCAAGAATTGCCCCAAAAAGTTTTAACAAAAACCATGAATAGATAATGCATGTTGCCGCATATAATCATGGAATAAAAATTATACAATGAGCAACTAAAAGAGAAAAATGCTAGAATAATTTAGGCTTATTGTAGACCACAATCCGTTGTTACTTACTGCTCCCTGCGGTCTCATATACCTTGATGTTCTGAGTTTTTCCTAAGCCCAACTGTTTCAAGGTTCGTCTGTAAGTACATGACTAGATATCTCCCTCAATCCACTATATAACAAATGCCATATAATTTGTTCTAAAAAAATGCCATATAATTACATCCTTTGTGGTTTTAATCAGATGACGTGGCTCACATGTGGCAATGAGCCACACCCATATATAGGCATGAGCAATCACTCTATAAACATATCTTGAATTAGAAGATATAGGATGAGCCGGAAACTTTGAAACTTATACGTGAGTTGTGCACTTTATGAATGGATTTTTTTTGCGAGACTTATGAATGGATTTTTTACTTCACTGTTTGCAAGAAAAAAAATATACTTAGATATAAGGCAGCACAAATTAAATAAGATAAATAATCTTTTTGGGGATGTATAAGATTGGATTATTTTTTCATGCGATCCTTGCGCGACCCTGTTATCCCATCACCATATCACACATCGGCTATTAAAGATGAGAGAAAATGGGTATATTGTTTTCAAAATTCTTCCAACCACTATACTCAAAAAAGATATGACGGACTAACGGAAATGAAAATGCTAGTGGTAGGAGAAGAAGATTATGAAATTGATTTCATACTCTTCTGATCATTTTTGAATATTTTTCATTTTAGCAATTGTCAGCTATGTCTTCCAAAAGTTCAAAGAGGCAATGAATCGTGTGAGGTTCAATCCTAATCTCAATTTTCTTTTCTCATCCTTTTTATGAGATGTGCAGGTATCTAGTTGTATATTGACAATATATTCACATTTTATATTCCCATGCATGTTATGATACAACTGTTACATGGATATGGTTCATGTTATCAATTTCTAATATCGACCCTCAGTCAATAAAAGTATTTTTGTTGCGATAATTCCGTTCTCATATTCCTTTAGTAACAGTGAAGCTCCTTTGCGTTTAACAAAACAAGAAAAAATATACATTGACGTAAATTTTGAATTAAATTTATATAGAGTAAATTTCAGAAACTTACAACTATTTATATCTTTTTATCACAAAACTACAACTGTTGAAGTCTATTCACAAAACTTCAACTATTTTGACTCTTAGTAACAAGAAACTACAACTTTTGTGGCACATGTGTGATTGATAGGTGTGACCAGACTATACACCACATGTTTGAATGATAGGTAGGACCGATCTATAAAAGTTGTAGGGTTGTGTTGCTAAAGCCTAAAGGTCAAAATATGTGTAGTTCTGTGAAAATAGAGTTCAAATGTTGTAGTTTTGTGAACGCGTAGTTGTAGGTTTGTGAAATGTATTGTGTCTCCTTCTTAAGTGACTGAGATTTTGTTAATCTCTCTATCACCTTTTTCAGCCATTAGATTTTGATCCAACCGCCTAAATTTTTCATTCACTTGTGAAAAAAAAGTTTTTAAAAAATAAAATTGTTTCATCTAAAAACTAATTGCTCCAACAGTACAATTTCGTTGTTCCAGCAATGCAGTTTCCTTGTTCGAACAGTATGTTTTTATTGTTTCGAAAATGTGATCGAGAGATATGCGAAATTTCAGTCACCTGAGAACTAACAAGTTTATATATGTTCACTATATCATTTCCTGAAAAAGCTGGGAAATATGAAAATTTAGGCCCCGTTTGAAACGTATGAATTTCACAGGAATTTTACAGGAATTTCACAGGAAACAAATCAATTCCCGCATGAATGGGGAATGATTCCTCCATTCCAAACGGGGCCTTAGAAGGCTCAAAAGCAATCGGACGAATAGCATTTCTGGTTCAAAATATCCGTTTGCCGCAAGTAACAAATGAAAGGATTCAAGGATTGGCTTTTCATTTTCTTCATCATGTTAAATAGGAAGGCGATAATAACAAAGGTTACAAAATCCCTGTTTTTGTCCCCTCACTTTCCTTTCCTCTGCTTGGATTTCCTCACAAGCTACAAAAGGGAAATAAATCAACCTGCGGGAAAATTCGTCCTTTGTTTTTCGTCCCGGTTTGCTATGCCAGCCAACGCTGGGCTCAGGTGTCAGGCGTGTCTGTTCCCTCCCTCCTCTTCCCTTTTGTGCTTTTGCGTGCTGCCGGAGCGCAAGCATCTTCCTTTTGTGTCATTTGCCTCTGACAGGGCCCCCCGGGCCTGTGGTGTGAAGCCATCTCGGCTTTGCCTGCCCCTCCCCCTCGCTCTCTGCGTGTTTTGGGGAGAGAGAAGGCTGCACTGCCACTGCATGCTTTTCTTGGCCTCACGCTTGTTTCATGTTTCTTGAGCACACATCACACGCAGCACGGCGGCAGTCCAGTCCAGGCACACCTCTCTCTCCCCTCATCCCTCACTTCGCCGCGCTCTTGGGCGTGGCGAGTCCTTCGGCAATGGAGGCGCCTCCGCCTTCTTCTTCTTCCCCGACGCTGTTGCTGCTCCTGCTGCTGCTCGTCTCCTCCCCTTCGACTTCATATGCCGCCCTCTCCCCCAAGGGCGTCAACTACGAAGGTTCTTTTCCTCTCTCAGCCTCTGTTTTCCCCTGGTTTAGGTCCTTCCGAATTCCGAATCAAATGTTTTTTAAGCTGTTTCCTTCAAGATGAAATCAAAAGAACTTCATGGTGTTGCTAGTGTCTCAGTCTGTATCTCTTTCTTGCATTTGTGGATGCTGAATTCTGTGATATGGTACTGGCAGTGCAAGCTCTGATGGCGATCAAGGACCTCCTCAAAGATCCCCGTGGCGTGTTCAAGGCCTGGGACAAAGACTCTGTGGATCCCTGCAGCTGGGAAATGGTCACCTGCTCGCCAGATAGTTTTGTCACTGGACTGTAAGCATGGCCATCCCCTCCCTCCACATCTGCTCCCAGCTATCAAGTTCACCTTATAATTACCCATTCCTTATTTTCTTACCACTGTTTACGCTTGGCAGGGTAGCCCCGAGCAAGAATCTCTCAGGCACGCTGTCCCCAAGCATAGGAAACCTGACCAATATTCAGACTGTGTAAGTGTTCTTCCCATTGATGATGATGGCCTTGTCATTGCTCACCTGTTCTGTATTGAGTGTTCGTTTGTTCCTTTCTGACCGGGAAGGCTTCTCTTTGTTTTTCCCTGTTGCAGTCTCCTTCAGAACAACGACATAACTGGTCCAATTCCAGCGGAGATTGGCAAGCTCGCAAAGCTCAACACGCTTGATCTCTCCAGCAACAACTTGTATGGCGAAATCCCCACCTCTGTGGGCCACCTTCAAAGCCTCCACTATTTGTGAGTGCACCATCTCCACAGTACAAGTCACTTATTAATGAAGCTCTTCAATCTTTCCATATCTGGGCACATTGAATAGTTTTTGTCCTTAGTCATGCTAAGCTGGGGTTCAATGCATTGTGTTCAGGAGGCTCAACAACAACACCCTGTCTGGTCCATTCCCCTCAGCATCAGCTAATTTGTCCCAGCTTGTTTTCCTGTGAGTAATTTCTCACCGTTTGTGTTCTTGTTTCTGCCTTTTCTTTTATTTAGATTGTATTCATTGAAATCCTGTGTTTCAGAGACTTGTCATATAATAACCTGAGTGGTCCGATACCGGGATCTTTGGCAAGAACATTCAAGTAAGGCTTCATCTTTGCTTGTTTTTCCTACAAAATATTTTCCAGCCTGAGATTAGTATCGCATTTTTTAAAATGGATTTTCACATCTTTGCTTGTTCTTTTCTTGCAGCGTAGTTGGGAATCCTCTCATCTGTGGCACGAAGACTGAGAAAGATTGTTACGGCACTGCGTCAATGCCAATGTCCTATAACCTGAATAGCTCACAGGGTGCTGTACCACCGGCAAAATCTAAAAGCCACAAATTTGCAGTTGCATTTGGTTCTGCAATTGGTTGCATGAGCTTCCTTTTCCTTGCTGCTGCATTTGTCTTCTGGTGGAGGAACCGTCGAAACCGTCAGATCCTTTTCCATGTCGATGGTAAGCAGACCTCGATGTTCATTTGCAATCTGCATCATTTGGTACCTTGACAAAGTAATGACAACTGTTGATGAGATACTTGCTTAAGTGCTTATTCCTTGAATGCATTGGCCACTGCAGACCAAAACATGGAAAACGTTAGCCTTGGAAACATGAAGAGGTTTCAGTTCAGAGAGCTTCAGTCTGCGACAGACAATTTCAGCAGCAAAAACATACTAGGAAAAGGTGGATTTGGCAACGTTTACAGAGGGCAGCTCCCTGATGGAACTCTTGTGGCTGTCAAGCGACTGAAGGACGGGAATGCCGCTGGTGGCGAGGCACAATTCCAGACTGAAGTTGAGATGATCAGCTTGGCACTGCACAGGAACCTCCTCAGGCTCTACGGGTTCTGCATGACAGCCACAGAGAGGCTATTGGTCTATCCATACATGTCAAATGGAAGCGTCGCGTCGCGTCTGAAAGGTAAGTCCCCTAAAGATTCCAATATGCTAAATGATTAAATCCTTTATAGCTAGTGCTGCCTCATTTCTGTGATTCTGTCAGTGAACCAAGTGTTACTAGTGTAGATATATAATTCTATAAATGGTCACTTGGACTAGTGTAGTACATATTCTTAGAATCTCAGAAAAATATTTACTTGATTATACCATGCTTAAAGAACGGCATCGAATCAGAAGTTGCAACCTGACAGGCCTAATTCAGAAAAGACTCAGAATTGGATTCTTCTTTTATTGGACAACCTTTCTTTGACAAAACAAAAGGATATGATTCCTATCAAGGCAAATCTTCACTTTATTCCTGTCTGATCACTGCAGGGAAGCCACCTTTGGACTGGGTGACCAGGAAGAGAATAGCCCTTGGGGCCGCGAGGGGGTTACTGTACCTACACGAGCAGTGTGACCCCAAGATCATCCACAGGGACGTCAAGGCAGCCAACATACTCCTGGATGAATATTGTGAGGCGATCGTTGGCGACTTTGGTCTCGCCAAGCTCCTCGACCACCGGGACTCACATGTCACCACCGCAGTGAGGGGCACGGTTGGCCACATTGCCCCAGAGTACCTCAGCACTGGCCAGTCTTCTGAGAAGACCGATGTTTTCGGCTTCGGCATCCTGCTGCTGGAGCTGATCACCGGCCAGACCGCGCTGGAGTTCGGCAAAGCAGCAAACCAGAAGGGGGCCATGCTGGATTGGGTAAGAGAAAATCTACTGGCAAACATAAACAGTTTACCAGAATCACGTATTTAAACAAGCACTGAATGTTTGTTGAACAGGTGAAGAAGATGCACCAGGAGAAGAAGCTGGACGTGCTGGTAGACAAGGAGTTGAAGGGCGGCTACGACAGGATTGAGCTGGAGGAGATGGTGCAGGTGGCGCTGCTGTGCACGCAGTACCTCCCCGTCCACCGGCCGAAGATGTCGGAGGTGGTGCGGATGCTGGAGGGCGACGGGCTCGCGGAGCGGTGGGAGGCGTCGCAGCGCGCGGACTCGCACAAGTTCAAGGTGCCGGACTTCACGTTCAGCCGGTGCTACTCCGACCTCACCGACGACTCGTCGCTGCTGGTGCAGGCCGTCGAGCTCTCGGGGCCAAGATGAGACACAGCAGCCGTTGCACCTGTATAGATTGAAGACTGATCGGGAACCCTGTGTAGATTGGGCAATAAATTAATCCATATACTGAGAGATGATGTGTGTTAGCTAGATGACCTGTACAAAAGAAGATCATAAGGTTTGTACTGGTATGGATATAGATTCAGTAGATGAAGCAATAAGGAGTTGTAAATAAGCCTATCTTAATTAAGCTAAAAGATTTTAGAAAATGCATTTCAATATCCAAACGTTGTAATCTTTGAGAAATGATTAGCCTAAAATTTTGTGACCAGGGGATTGGTAGTGCCCAGGGGAGGCGAGATTTGAGACGATCTATCTAAACTTTAACCAGTTCATAATAACAAAGATGAGTTAACAAAAAAGTTTTCTGGCCTGACCTGTTGTTTTCTGGCAGGGCTAAAATTAAGGATTTCAAATCCGACGTGCGGGAGAAGGCCATGCGGAGCCCCTTCGGCACAGCTTTTGCAAAACAGATTCTGGCACTGTAGAGAAAACTGTAGCTACTGTAGCAAATTCCATGAGAAGCTGCGTTTTCACGGATTATGGCTTCTCGCCCAAAACAGATTTTGCTGCAGTATTTTTACTGTAGCTATAGTGCGAAAATAAGAATCCAAAACCCCCTCTGAATCTGTACCAAACGGGCTCGGAGTCGTTACCACCGGCACATGCCTGCAGAAGAATTTACCTAAAATTAATGTTGTACAAAGGATAAATTGCAAATTCCACCCTATAGTCTCTCTCTTTATGACATCTCTCCGTAAGCATATTTGTCACAAATTCTCACCCACCTAGCATTGTATAGTCCGATATTTGCCTTCCACTGCCCACGTGGCCACGTGCGTCGCCCGTCGCTGCCGCCGGCGAGCTCAAACGCCGAGACGCTACCGCCGGCGACGCCTACCTCTGGAGCGACGCCGAGGTCGAGTCCGGCTCGAGAGCTCTGACACGGCAAAGGTGCCGAAGGGTGAAGGCGGGGAGGGGGGCAGCCAGCGCCGACGAGGAGGAAAGTGGGGCGGCTAACAGGGGTGGATAATGAGCCAGCTCGGCTCATTAAGGCTCAGCTCAGCCCGTTAAAGCTCGTTCTGATAACGAGCTGGCTCGGCTTGGCTCATTAAGATAACAAGGCTGTCAGCCATACCTTGTTAATTGAACAATATTAATCCTTGATAACCATAGGTCCCAACATCATTAATACTTAATGATTTGTTGGATGAAATGCTGCTTAGGACTATTTTACACTGCGTTCATTAATTAATCTTGCCACATATGTTTTTGTGTGAAAATGTGTGCGTACTTGGTGGTGTGAGTAATTATGAAAATGGGTGGGGTTAATAATAGTGCAACCCATAGTGGGGTCTGTTTTTAGACGGGAGCAGGCGGGATAGTCCTCGTGGGGAGGCTATCTCTGGGATGTCATTCCTTGTGAAGGTTGGCTATTGAAGATACCTGCTTCGGTCGTATAAGGACCGGTTCATGTGCCGCCTTGCCTAGCACCTAAGTACAACCACAAGCCCTGTATGGGCAGGGTTTGGAACCACACCCTACTAAAGCGATTACCCGGTACCCACCTGGTGGCTGGTAGTGGCAAACGAGAGCCAGGAGAAGATTTGGGGAGAGTGGCCCCAGATCCGGCAAAGTGATGTGAATATCAGGCCTTATATGTGGTAACAATGAATGCCCCTGGTCGCAGAATTCTCGCGGTGGTGCCGTGGTGACGCCAAGTAGGTACGGGACCATTAGTATGCCTTACCAAACCATGACGGTGGTACGGTCTGGTATACCTTGTGGGTAAAGTGTACAACCTCTGCAGAGTGAATAACCTATCCGGATAGCCGTGTGTCCACGGTATTGGATACAGGCGAAAGCTATGGCCACACAATGATTAGACTTTGGCGTGTGTTATCCTTGGTGTGTGTGTTTTTGGAAAAACACCGGTTTGGAGCCGTGTGCTGGTTGCCTGCCAGCTTTAAAATTTGGGAACTGGCGGGATGGATTGCATCTCCTCTAGGGCCAACCAACCCCATTAATCTTATACCATACCTGAATTAGTTTGCGAAAAGACTTTTAAATCTTTTCCCAAATAACCCCCGCATCAAAACTAGCTTTCAGGCTAATGAGTTTAAACCCGAGCCTATCCCTTGATTACTTCCTTGCATGGAACCAATCCCCTTGTGTTAGGATTTGCTGAGTACCTAAAGTACTCACCCTTGCATAATCATTCAGATGAAGAACCTAAGTATGATTTCCAAGATGGTGAAGGTGAAGAGTAAGGATCGTCCTGCATGCGAGGATGCCTGTGGAACATAGGACGCTATACCTTCCGTTGCTAGCTGTATCCAGTGTTACTGTCCTCAGTAACACTTATGTATGATGAATTGATGTAATAAGGCCGAGGCCATTGTTGTAAGACCTTTAAGTATTAAAGGCTTGTATTGAGACTTGGTAATATATTATTGGTGTGACTCTGAGATGTCATTCTGTAAAAGTGTGCGTATCAGCGTCTGATCCAGGGACTGATACGGTAAGCACAAATGTCCAGAAATGGGGTATGACAGGGTGGTATCAGAGCATACTTGCCCGTAGGATGACCCTTAGCTTGGTTAAGTTTGAGATGAGTGATATATTTTATATACAAACTATTTTACAAAAATCTTACTTATCCCATCTTATTTATAAAACTATTTTATTTCCATACTCACCTATTTCTTGGTCTGATGTTGGCAGATGGACGACTTTTCCTACCAGCTTTCCCAGGCTGAGTACGCACTAGAGGCCGCTGCCGAGCAGTGGCAGAGGGACCTTGACCAGCTCCACCAGACTCGCGCCCAGCTAGCAGAGGTACAGGCTCAGCTAGCTGACTCCCAGTAGGAGTGCTCCATCTTGGAGGATCAGCTCGCTTTCACCAAGAAGCTCTGGCGAGAGGATGCTGACTACCTGATGAGAGAGCTGAATTACGTCTACAAGGACTGCCACGAGCGCCACGGAGGACCCCGTCGACTGATCACCCCTAGGATCGGACCAGGAGCGAGACGCCACCTCCACTACGCCTGCCCGACCATCTCCGAATACGAGTCGTCCGACGACGAGACTTCAGGAGATACTGCGAGGACTGGAGACTCCCAGGCGCCCGACAGCACCGACTCTGGGAGCGCAGCTGCAGATATGGAGTGGGCAGCTCGGCTTGAGCAGTCACTCCAGAGTACGGATCCCGTGGAGTACTCCCTCCAGAGCGTCCAGACCGTCGAGTCAGTGGCGGATAATGGGATAGGGGTTATCAACCTCTCCAGTGACGATGACGAGGACGACATGGACGAGGACGTGGAGATCGTCTCGCCACCCGCCCAGGAGCCACCTGCAGGACCACAGACCGTGGAGGACGCCGACCTCGAGGAGTACTACGAGCTGATCAGCACCGACCCTCTGACCCAGAACCCGTTTGACCTCGCAGCCGAGTGGCGCCGTGCCCATGGTTTCGAGGAGTAGTTGTAGTTCGTAGTTAGTTTGTGTCAGGAGGTTGTGCCTCCCAGGTCTAGTCAGTGTTTGAGTTCAGTGTTGTAAGATAGTAGTCTGGTAGTAGTCTAGATGTCTGAGTCTTAGTACTAGAGTCGCCATGGAGTCGAGTCTGTATAATATCGTCAAGTCCTTCTATATATGAAAGGACTTGAGTATGTGTGATCGAACCTTGTTATGATGTAATAAATGCTGTTGTGATGTAATGATGCTGGTTTTTATTGTTTGAGTGCATGCAAGATATTTGGAATACTCTTTCCAATAATCTTGGTTTTCCTTTCCTATAAAACTTCTGATAGATCTACATCTCACCTCACTCTACTTTTATCGTGAGAGCAGATGCCGCCCAAAAGATCCGCCAGAATCCTACAACGCCAAGAGCGTGCAGCCCAGAATGAGGGCGAAGCCCCAGGAAGAGGGCGTGGCAGAGGCCGAGGCCGAGGCCAAGGCCGAGGCATCGGCAGTGTCAGAGGTAGAGGCCGAGGAGGCAACAATAACAACAACAATAATCAAAATCAGGTTGAGGACGAAGTTAGCCAGAATCAATATGAGGAATCAGGAGAGCAGATCGAAGAAGAGTTTGAGCAAGAAGAAGTGGCAGTTGAAAATGATAATATCCATAACAGAGGCGGTGGACATAAGAACAGAGGCGGAGGTGGATGAGGTAGGGGACGTGGTGGAAGAATTCCTAATCCACCCACCGCCAACCTCGTGCAAGTAATGGATAATCAGACCC
This sequence comes from Eragrostis nindensis, assembly GCA_012490785.1. NCBI lineage: Eukaryota > Viridiplantae > Streptophyta > Magnoliopsida > Poales > Poaceae > Eragrostis > Eragrostis nindensis. The sequence goes on from JAAXCT010001236.1 coordinate 144,930, forward strand.
GCCTTATGGAAGTCATAGCCCAGGGTCTGCTGGATCGAACCCCCGATCAGCAGACTAAGATGGCGGAATTTATGAGGCTGAGGCCTCCAACTTTTGAAAGTGCAGAAGAAGACCCCCTGGCAGCAGATGACTGGCTCAGAAACATTAATAAGAAGCTTGGGGTGGTTAATGCCAATGACCGAGAAAAAGTTGTGCTAGCCTCCCACCAACTTACCGGAGCAGCCGGTGAATGGTGGGATAATTATCGTGAAGCCGCAGAAAACGCTGATGCTATCACCTGGGCAGAATTTCAGGAGGAATTCAGAAAGTATCACATACCAGAAGGTATCATGGAAATGAAGGCAGATGAATTCCGCACATTAAAGCAAGGAGCGATGACAGTGAATCAATATATCAGAAAATTTATGAAGCTGGCACGATACGCCCCTGAGGATGTGAGCACGGACAAAAAGAAGCAGGATCGCTTCAGGAAGGGATTGAGCCCAAGTCTGAGAATGCAGCTAGTCACACACATCTATCCAGACTTCAACACTCTCATGAACAGGGCAATCCTACTGGAAGATGCCCGAGCTCATATTGAGCACGACAGGAAGCGCAAGTTCCAGGCGCAAAGAGCTAAACAGCAAGAAAGGAACCAAAAGCCAAGGGGCAACTTCCCTCAGAAGCCGAGGTACCAACCTACCATGCAGTATCGTACCTCTGCTTCAAATCAGCAAAGTCAAACGCCCTTCCCACGAAACCCAAACTCCAGTAACCAGCAGAAAAGCAACTCCAGTATTGCCCAACCAGCTCAGAGTGACAAGAGGACCTGCTTCAACTGCCGTGAGCCAGGGCACATGATTGCCAAGTGCCCGTATCTGAACCAAAACAATGCGCCATCACAGCAGGCCAGCAACAACAGGGTCGCAACCTCCGGTGCTGGACGTGGTGGTCGACAGACCTCTGGGCAGCAGCAGAGGGGCAACCAGACCTTCGGACGTGGGTGACTCTCAGGAAGCGCAGGACGCACCAGATGTAGTACTCGGTGAGTACCTAGTCAACTCCATCCCTGCAACAGTTCTGTTTGACTCTGGTGCTTCGCATTCATTCATATCATCAAAATTTGCCACTACGCATGATTTTACAACTTGTCTGCTCAAACAACCCCTTATAACTAAATCTCCTGGAGCGGAGATTAAGTGCTTACTAGGATGCCCCCGGGTTAAAATACTTTTAAGTGGGGAAGAGTTCCTAGCAGACTTGATAGTCCTAAAATCCGAGGGAATAGATGTTATACTCGGAATGGACTGGTTAAGTAAACACAAAGGCACTATAGCCTGTGGCACTCGGAAAGTATCTCTAGTAAGCCATGATGGAATCCGAGTGACGTGTGAGCCAAAGGGAGCAAAGGTCACACCCATGGTATGCAGTACCGAAGCCAGGCCATTGGAAGAAGTGCCAGTAGTATGTGAATATCCAGATGTATTTCCGGATGAACTACCGGGTATGCCACCTGACAGAGACATAGAATTCATCATTGAGCTTATACCTGGAACATCCCCAATAGCTAAAAGGCCGTACAGAATGGCAGCCAATGAGCTAGCAGAGTTAAAAGAACAGTTGGCGGAGCTACAAGAAAAAGGTTTTATTCGACCAAGCTCGTCACCATAGGGATCACCAGTTCTTTTTGTGAAAAAGAAAGACGGCAGTCTCAGAATGTGCATTGACTACCGGTCACTAAACGAAGTCACCATCAAAAACAAGTACCCACTGCCCAGGATCGATGAATTTGTTTGATCAGTTGAAGGGTGCTAAATTCTTTTCTAAGATAGATCTAAGGTCAGGGTACTACCAGTTAAAAATCAGAGAATCAGACATTCTGAAGACAGCTTTTGTCACCAGATATGGTCAGTATGAATTTACAGTGATGCCATTCGGACTCACTAATGCGCCAGCATACTTCATGAACCTGATGAACAAAGTCTTTATGAAAGAACTGGATCAGTTTGTCGTTGTTTTTATAGACGACATCCTGATTTACTCCAAGACCGCAGAAGAGCATGAACAGCATTTGAGAATAGTACTTGAAAGATTAAGAACTCACGAGTTGTACGCCAAGTTCAGTAAATGTGAATTTTGGTTAGAAAAGGTAGCATTCCTTGGTCATATTTTGACAGAAGAAGGAGTGTCAGTGGATCCAGCTAAGGTAGAAGCAGTACTGAATTGGAAACAACCAACAAATGTGACAGAAGTCAGAAGCTTCCTAGGATTGGCAGGATACTATCGCAGGTTTATTCAAGGGTTTTCAAAAATAGCAAGGCCTATGACAGCCCTGACACAGAAGGGAAAAGAATTTAAATGGACTGATGCTTGTGAGAAAAGTTTCCAAGAACTAAAGAAAAGATTAACCACCGCCCCGGTACTAATCCTGCCTGACATACACCGAGATTTTGTCGTATACTGCGACGCATCTCGGCAAGGGCTAGGATGTGTACTTATGCAAGATGGAAGAGTAGTGGCATATGCATCCAGGCAGTTAAAGACACATGAGCAGAACTACCCGACACATGACCTAGAATTGGCAGCTGTGGTACATGCTTTGAAAATTTGGAGACATTATCTGATCGGAAATAAGTGCGAGATTTATACAGATCATAAGAGTCTGAAATATATTTTTACTCAGACTGACCTAAATCTTCGGCAGAGAAGGTAGTTAGAACTGATAAAAGATTACAATCTGGAAGTACACTACCATCCTGGAAAGGCCAACGTAGTGGCCGATGCTCTAAGTCGCAAGGCTCACTGTAATCTCATCCAAATGGACGGACGAAGTCCCGAGTTACTGGAAGAAATGGAGAAGCTGAATCTTCACCTTGTGCAAAACGGGCAGTTAAATACTCTATGTATAAGGCCTACGTTAGAAAGCCAAATAAGGAATGCACAAGAAAATGACAATGAAATACAAGAAATAAGAAGAAGAATGAAATCTGATAAAGCCCCAGAATTTCGGACTGACAACCAAGGTACCGTATGGTACAAAGATCGGATCTGCGTACCCGAGACGGGTGGATATCGGCAGTTAATTATGGATGAGGCTCATAATTCCGCCTATTCAATACATCCGGGAAGCACTAAAATGTACCTAGATCTGAAGCAAAAATACTGGTGGGCAGGTATGAAAGGAGACATCGCAGAGTTTGTCTCCAAGTGCGATATCTGTAAGAGAGTAAAAGCAGAACATCAAAGACCTGCAGGGTTGCTACAACCGCTACACATACCGGTGTGGAAATGGGATGAGATCAGCATGGATTTCATCACGGGATTACCACGCACCCAGAAAGGGAATGACTCGATCTGGGTGATAGTAGATCGATTGACCAAAGTTGCACATTTCATACCCGTCAAGACAGTATACAGAGGAGATCAATATGCTCGGTTATATATAGACAACATACTAAAACTACATGGAGTCCCAAGCAGAATAGTATCGGATAGAGGGACCCAGTTCACCTCACGGTTTTGGAAGAGTTTACACGAGATGTTAGGAACCAAGTTGGACTATAGCTCTGCTTATCATCCTCAGACAGATGGTCAGACTGAAAGGGTGAACCAAATCTTGGAAGACATGTTGAGGGCATGTGTCTTAGTCTATGGTAAAGATTGGGAAAAGAGTTTATCCTTTTGCAGAATTCTCATACAACAATGGTTATCAAGCCAGTCTGCAAATGGCACCATTCGAAGCTTTATATGGTAGAAAATGCAGAACCCCCCTAATGTGGTCAGAGGTCGGAGAACTATCTCTCTTCGGGCCTGCAGTAATCAAAGATGCAGAAGAAAAAGTAGCCCAGGTAAGGGAAAAACTGAAAGCAGCCCAGAGTAGACAGAAAAGCTATGCTGACACCAGGCGCAGGGAATTAAGCTTTGAAGAAGGAGACTTTGTATATCTCAAGGTATCTCCGATCAGAGGTACACGGAGATTTCAGATCAGAGGAAAATTAGCGCCAAGATATATCGGACCTTTTAAAATACTTGAAAAGATTGGTGCAGTAGCTTATCGGCTCGAATTGCCTGAAGAGATGTCAGATGTACGTAATGTATTTCATGTGTCGCAATTGAAAAAGTGTTTAAGAGTCCCAGAAGAGGCAATACCGACAGAAGTAATGGATCTACAGCCAGATCTGAGATATCAGGAAAGGCCTATCAGAATTCTGGATACTGCAACTCGTTTAACGAGAAGGAATGCAACCAAGTTTTGTCGAGTACAGTGGAGCAATCACACTGAGGCAGAAGCCACGTGGGAAAGAGAGGACGATCTTAGAAAAGAATTCCCCTATCTTTTTGAGACCGAACCAGAATCTCGGGGACGAGATTCTCTTTAAGTGGGGTAGGTCTGTAACACCCCTATTTTTGCCCATGTACAAAATTCACTAAAAATTTGAACTTTTTAAAACCTTTTCAAATTTAAACTAAACTATATAGGTGAAATAATTATAAAACCTAATTTTGAAATTCAAAACTTGTGCATAAAACCCAACATGTGCATTATTCGAGTTTTAATGAATTTATTATGAGTGTTTGTTCGAACTTTGTTTTGAAAAATTTGAAAATTCTTCAAATTTGAAATCTAAAGAAAAGAATAAAACTTCTTCTTATATATGGGCCGTCCCATTTCTTTTCCTTTTGGCCGGCCCTTTTCTTCTCTTCCCCTTTTCCCACACGCCGCGGCCCAGCCAGCCTAGCCCACAGCACCCCCCCCCCCCCAGCGCGCGCGCTCTCTCTCTCTCTCCCTCCCTCACGCGCGTCGCTGACGTATGGGCCCGGCCCCTTCTTCTTCCTCGCGCCACCGGCGCAAAGTGCGCCGTGCCCATACCTCCCGGTCTCCCTCCCCCCCCCCCCCCCTCGCTTCGTCCTGTCCGCAGCACAGAGAAGCCCGCGATGAAAACGTGCGCGCACCAGCTCCTCTTCGTCCTATCCCATCGCACAGCCCCCTCCCGTCTCCTCCCGATTGACCGGACGGCGAACCGCCATAGGGCGTCCCGTCGAGCTCCAGCAGTCGCGCCGCTCCGTCGCGTCTCAGATGCTGTAGCCATCTCTTCCCCATTCCTCCTTTGCGTCAGCAGCCCGGCAACCACCTTCCGCCGTCGCATCCGCAATTACTCCGGCGAGAAATATCTCGCCGGAGTAGGTCACCTGCCGCGCGCTCCACCGCCTTGAGCTCGTCTATAAAGCCGGCAGCAGCTCCGTGATCTCCCCGCACCACCACTGCCCTCCTTCGAGCCCCATCCGAGCCGAGCTTCCTTTCCTCCCCACCAATCCCGGCTAGGTTTCCGACGAGCCCGTCGCCAGCACCTTCCGGTCCACTCCCGTCACGGCTGAGCACGCGGTGAGCTCCTCCGAGATCCCCTCTCTCTCCCCGGCTCTCTCTTTTCTTCTCTCTCGGCCTCAGGAACCCTCGCACCGAGAGCCACCTCGCCGCCGGCCTTCCCCTCCGTCGACAGCCGCCGAGGAACACTCCCTGGTCCAGCCAAGGCCAGGACCAGCTCTCCCTCACCTCCCCGCACCCGCACGACCACACGCACCGCTCCAAGCGCGCACGAACCCCTCTTTCCCTTTCGCTCGTCGGAGTGCTGCCCTCTCCGGCGATGTCGCGCCGGCGCCACAACCCTTCCCCACTTGCACGTCTAACGCAACTCGCGTCCCCGTTGCACGATGAGCCCCGGCGACCCCTTCTCTCCCTCCCTTTCCCATAGTAGCCACCCCCGGCGAGAACCCCGGCAGCGCGCCGCCGCGTCTGGCCGCGGTGAGCCGTCGTCCCACGGGGCCAACGCGTGGCAACCACGTGGCCGCCGCGTTGGCGCCGTGTCAGCGCCACGTGCGCGCCCGTGTCCCGCGTGGCTCAGCTTGGCTGGCCGCCCGCGTGGACTCGGCGCACGATGGACCGCACACACACACGCTCACACGGTCCACCAACAGTGGACTCAGTCCACAGCTCCAGCGCGCACAGCGCCGCCCGACCCGCTGGCCCACACGTCAGCCGCACACACGCGATGAAAAATGCTACGCACACACAAACCTTCTCACACAGAAACTTATTACAAGCATTTTTCCAATAACAGAAAAATTTTCAAAAATTCCCAAAAATCCCATAAATCATTCTAAGCCTTTACCAACCTTTGTTCACCTCTGAAAAATTAGGATTAAGGCTAATCTCAATTAGTTAGTCAAATCCTAATCTTTTTCTATTTCCTTTAACTTCAAAAATCAATACCTTTTTATTCTTAACTCCAAATACAGTGATTCTTGAGCCCAAAACCAGCTTAAATCATGATTAATCTTTTATCTTCAGAAATATCAATATTTGAGTCTATGGATTATTTTATTTTATTTTATTTTATCTCATGATTGTTTTATTGCTGTGAATCGGTAGATTTATTAGTTTCTTTCTTTTTCTCTTTATTAGACAATCAGTCCTTTGAGGAAGAGCACGAGGACCCAGACTACGAGGAAGGACTAGAAGAGGAAGATTTTGGTGAAGGCAAGTCCTAACCCTCCTTGACCATTTTGCACCTTATTTGCAAAATATCCTAATTAGAGCCTGTTTATAAATAAAAAATGCATAGTTATTTATAAAGTGGTTTAAATGCTAGATTGTCCTATTGTTTGCTGTCAGCCATACCTTGTTAATTGAACAATATTAATCCTTGATAACCATAGGTCCCAACATCATTAATACTTAATGATTTGTTGGATGAAATGCTGCTTAGGACTATTTTACACTACGTTCATTAATTAATCTTGCCACATATGTTTTTGTGTGAAAATGTGTGCGTACTTGGTGGTGTGAGTAATTATGAAAATGGGTGGGGTTAATAATAGTGCAACCCATAGTGGGGTCTGTTTTTAGACGGGAGCAGGCGGGATAGTCCTCGTGGGGAGGCTATCTCTGGGATGCCATTCCTTGTGAAGGTTGGCTATTGAAGATACCTGCTTCGGTCGTATAAGGACAGGTTCATGTGCCGCCTTGCCTAGCACCTAAATACAACCACAAGCCCTGTATGGGCAGGGTTTGGAACCACACCCTACTAAAGCGATTACCCGGTACCCACCTGGTGGCTGGTAGGCAAACGAGAGCCAGGAGAAGATTTGGGGAGAGTGGCCCCAGATCCGGCAAAGTGATGTGAATATCAGGCCTTATACGTGGTAACAATGAATGCCCCCGGTCGTAGAATTCTCGTGGTGGTGCCGTGGTGACGCCAAGTAGGTACGGGACCATTAGTATGCCTTACCAAACCATGACGGTGGTACGGTCTGGTATACCTTGTGGGTAAAGTGTACAACCTCTGCAGAGTGAATAACCTATCCGGATAGCCGTGTGTCCACGGTATTGGATACAGGCGAAAGCTATGGCCACACAATGATTAGACTTTGGCGTGTGTTATCCTTGGTGTGTGTGTTTTTGGAAAAACACTGGTTTGGAGCCGTGTGCTGGTTGCCTGCCAGCTTTAAAATTTGGGAACTGGCGGGATGGATTGCATCTCCCCCAGGGCCAACCAACCCCATTAATCTTATACCATACCTGAATTAGTTTGCGAAAAGACTTTTAAATCTTTTCCCAAATAACCCCTGCATCAAAACTAGCTTTCAGGCTAATGAGTTTAAACCCGAGCCTATCCCTTGATTACTTCCTTGCATGGAACCAATCCCCTTGTGTTAGGATTTGCTGAGTACCTTAAGTACTCACCCTTGCATAATCATTCAGATGAAGAACCTGAGTATGATTTCCAAGATGGTGAAGGTGAAGAGTAAGGATCGTCCTGCATGCGAGGATGCCTGTGGAACATAGGACGCTATACCTTCCGTTGCTAGCTGTATCCAGTGTTACTGTCCTCAGTAACACTTATGTATGATGAATTGATGTCATAAGGCCGAGGCCATTGTTGTAAGACCTTTAAGTATTAAAGGCTTGTATTGAGACTTGGTAATATATTATTGGTGTGACTCTGAGATATCATTCTGTAAAAGTGTGCGTATCAGCGTCTGATCCAGGGACTGATACGATAAGCACAAGTGCTCCAGAAATGGGGTATGACAATGTTCATGCATGCAATCATTCATTATGGAGGAGCATGTGCTTAAATAAATAAACAAGCATGCACTACTGTTATATTATGTTTAAAGGTGCATACATCCTATGGGTTAAGTATTATATTTAGGTACATGCGATGATAAGTCTTACATTATAACTAGAGCTAGATAATTAGCTAGATCTATTAAAGGTACATGCACTTGCATAAGTGCACGGGTGTATGTATGCAATTCTATATGCAACAGGTAAAGCAATAACTAATTATTTAATTAGCATTGCTTTATAGGAGCTCTTACAAGAACATTAAATAAATAAACTTTATTTTATGTCGTGGTTGAACTTATTATGTTTTAGATTATACGAACTGATAGGTTGGCTTATTAATTACTTACTAATTAATTAATAATATTGAGCTATTAATTATTTATCATGCGAGCACATGATGTTGGTATGTGCATGATTGAGTATGCATGCATGCAGATAAACACTCAAATCAGTCGGGCAAGAATAAATAGAAATTTAAAATATCAATGATCAATAACTTCAACAAATTCCAGAGAGAGATCTCGAATAAGAAAAGAATAGTAACAGAAAATACTCGACAAGGATTGGTGGAAGCAGTGTAAAGGACGTGGTTTGATGAGGCGTAGGGTCGAGAGATGTTGTGCGAACGATAGCTGTCGAATATCGGACTCGATCGATGTGTCGGAAGAAGATACAAAGGTGATAGAGGTATTTTAGGTGTTCAAGGTCTCTAAGTGGAGTGAGGGCCTCTAAAAACAGTACCATGAGGTACTATGCGTCGCTATGAACTCGTGAGCGCAAGAACGGCTCAATTCGGAGTTAAAACAGTAAAGATATGGGGGTTTAAAGGTCCTAGGGACCTATTTGTAAATATTGAAAAGATTCCAAGGCTTAAAAGTAATTACAGAATGAGTCCAGGGACCTATCTGTAATTATGAGAAAGTTTAGGGGGGCTAGGTATAAAAAGACAGGGCTTGAAATATAATTTCAAAGAAGTATAGGGGTGTTTTTGTAAAAAGATTAGGATCTAAAGATAAATACTTAAAAGGATTGGGCTTATCTGTAAATTGCACAGGGCCTCGGGGCTTTTTGGGTTTTACAGAATTATTTTCTTATTAGAAAAAGGTTAGTGAGGCTGACTGGTGGGCCAGGGGCGCGGGTGCACTGTGTGGTGAGCTCGGTCCAAGGTGCGGTAGACCGGGCATGCATGTGGGGGAGGTCCACGGTGTGCCGGGTCTGTGGGCGAGGCCAACTGGGCTGGCCACGCGGGACGCGTGGGTCGCCGTGGTGCTGGCGTGGCAGCCACGAGGCGCTGACCCGGCAGCCATGCGAGGCGCCGGCGCAGCGCGGCAGGGGGAAGGCACGCACGGCGGCGGGTGGCCGGGAGTCTTACCGCCGGCGCGAGGGATGCCCTAGAGGAGGTGGGACCTCGTCGCCGAGGACGAGTGGGTGACGGCGAGGTCGGGAGGGGCGCAAGTGGTCATCGGGGTGGATTGGAGTGGCGGCGCGAGCTCGCCGGAGGGACGCGCGGAGGCGGCGCTCGGCGGGAAGCTGCGCGCGAGCGGGGAGGGAGAGGAATAAGGTGCGAGAGAGAGAGAGAGAGAGGACACGGGATAGCTTACCATGGGGTTCGGTGGAACAGAGGGCGACGGGGGTAGGCCGGCGGCGAAGGGGATACGGCGGCGGGTGGTGGCGCACGGTGGAAGGGGGTCTCGGGGACCAGAGAAGGGAGGGGAGGAGGCGCAGGAGGGAGAGTGGAGCAAGGGGAAGCTGGTTGCGGTGTCAATTGGAAGGAGGTGCTCGGGAGGGCGTCGACGGCGAGAAGGGGCCGCCGGAACCCTAGCTCGTGCCGGGGAGCGAGAGGGAGAGAGAGATAGTGCGAGTGAGAGAGAGATGGAGAGTTCGGGGAGAGGTGCGCTCCCTTAAATAGGCCGTCAATGGCGGTGGAGCACAGAGAGGCGGTGGGGAGGGGCTGGCGTCGGCGGCGGCATGGGCGCGCCGGGTTTCGCGAGGTGTCGTCCCGTCGACATGATGATCTAAGGCGGTGGGGAGCAGTGGAGCCGGGGAGGTGCTGTGGCCGACGTCGAGGTGAGGTAACCGGACGGAGGGAGGAGACCGAGAGGCATGGGGCGCGGCGCATTTCGCGCCGGCGGTGGTCAGAGGAGGAAGGAGAAGCTGACGTGCGGGGCCCGCACGTCAGTGGGAGAGGGAAGGGAGAGGAGGGCTGAGGGGGAGCGGGCTTGCGCGCTGGGCCGAAAGGAATTGGGCCGTGGCCTGGTGCGGAGGGAAAAGAGAAAGAGAGGGGGAGAGAGCGGACTGGGCCGAAGAGAGAAAGGAAGAGGAGGGTTTTCGGCCCAAGGGGAGAGAGGAGTGAAATGATCTTAATATTTTTGGTGGGGTTTGAATTTAAAGGAGTTTCAAATTCTAACAAAAGCAAAGGTCAAATAAATATTCAAAATAAAGTTATGTAATTATAGGAATGCATAATGTGAGGTTTTCAAGCTTCATAATTTCAAATCCTTTTGAAATTTAAAGTGTGTTTGACATACATTGAGACAAATTTATTCAATTTGTTGTAAAATTTAAAAAGTTCAAATTTTAGTAGGGTTTAATATGAATGCACACACACTCGAGCACATATTTTATATTTTAAAAATTTTCAAGTTAAATCTAGGTTTGAATTATTTTAGTGATCTTTATTTTTGAAAATCAGGGTAAGATAAGAGTTTCAGAAAGAAAATTTTAAATTTGGAGTGGTTTTTATTCCATTTTGTTTTATTTATTTCACTTCTTTTTGTCCTTAAATTTTGGGGTGTTACAATAGGATGCAAAAATTGACCTATAACTACTCTTTGGAAAGAAAAAGTCTTTTTTCTGTGCACGACGAGCTGATTTTCCATCAAGGAATATTGTCGATTGGAAAGTATTTTTTGTGAAGGAATAATTTTTTTGGAAATTTTTTTTTCCATGAACATCAAGTCTATTTTCCGTCAAGGAATATTGTTGATTGGAAAGTTTTTTCATGCAAATGAATATTATTTTTTTATTTACTTCTAATTTTCGATTATCAAGGTTTCAGATTGATTTCTACTCTTGAGGAGTGACTAACGTAACACTGCTCTAAAACTAAATCAAATTGGACTAGGTTTGCTGTTCCACACGTCATCAATTTAAAAATAGAGTAAGTATTTAGGATGAAGAGAAAGGACTAGCTAAAACAAACATCGAAGGAAACTCTTCTCTGACTTTGAGCGTTCATTCCTGGCTGTGGGGCCGGAGGGAAAGAAAGGGAGAGGGCAGCCCACGACGGGAAAAGAAGAAGGGGGGAGGGAATGTGGCGGTGGGAAAAGAAAAGGGAGTGGTAGCCCACAAGAGGGAAAAAGTTCAAACATTTTTCTAGGAATTTTGAGTTGACTAATTTGAATAGAATCCAAATTTATGAGGGTATTTTAAACTCCAAATAAAATCAAAATTAGAGAAAAAGATGGCAAACACTTGAGCATGGATTTGTTTTAGGAAAATTTATATTTTATTTCTGTTCCATGACTTTCAATGTGAGTTTAAATTAATAAAAACATGTGACTTTCTACAATATTCGAAAAGTTTGTTATTTGAGTGACTTTTACTGCATTTGAAATTTGGGCTGTTACAACCCATGACTCAGGGAAGCTTTGCCCTAGGTTTTGTCTCATACTGAGAAGCTTTGCTCAGCAATTGCTACATAGCTTGTGTTGATTCGCACCCTGATTCGGAGGTCTTCCATAAAATGAACATAACTTTTATATACGGACTTGAAATCGGGAAAGTTTTGACTTCTCAAACATCTACAGGAAATTTTGCATCCGAATCTGCCTGCTTCACTGGGTTTGGCAAATTTTGATTTGCGAAATTTGGCCTGGAAAACTAATTGTTCGGGCTTCATAGTTTCGGCATGAATTTTGCAGCATAATTGTGAGTTTCTACAGGCCATGTCTCATGGTAGATACTTTATGTGCTTCCTGTAGAGAGAATTACCAACTTCAATAGTTGAGTCATAACTGGACTGTGTACAAACATAGGCAAACATTAAAAAAAGAGGACATTTACGGTCCCCGTACTAGCTAGTATTATTAAACAATACTAGGTAGTATTATGATCCGACGGCTCAAAACGATTGATTCATCCCTACCAATACTAGCTAGTATTGATGGCAAACTAGTAATTATTTGGTCAAGATGAGGCTAAAATTTACAAAAATAGTGGCATATTGTTAATTATTGTTTAATTACGATGTTACAATATTTATTAGTATGTAATATGTTGTTTATTAATTAATCTAATATTATAGCTTAGTTTCTTCATCATCTAAGTGTCCATTTTAGGGGTATATTCTATGTAAATTAATTGAACCAAGATGCAATTACACAACTACCCTTAATAATACTACCTAGTATTTTCCAATAATACTACGTAGTATGGGGACCGTAAAATCCCTCTAAAAAAATGTAGGTGAAGATAATTGCTACATATGTTATACTATGTCTAGTACAACCTCCGTTTTTAATTGTTGTTGTTTAGGACATTAAAACTAAATCAAATTGAACTAGGTTTGTTGTCCTACGCATCATCAATTTAAAAATCGAGCGAGTACTTAGGAAGAAGAGAAAGGACTAACTAAAAGAAACATCGTAGGAACTCTTCTCCTCTGACATTGAGCATTCATTTCTGGCCGTGAAGCGCACTGGAACGTACGCCACGGAATTGAAACGTGAGCTTTGCGTAGTGTCCATGCATAGTTCACTAATTGAGCGAGCCAGCTTGAATCGCTTGATCACTTTGATTTCTGGTCTAATGCATGAGTTAAATAGTATACAGACAGCTTAATAGACAAGTCATTGTATGAGCTGTCTGTGTTTGTTGTCTGTATGTGATTATCAAGGTAGTTATAGACGGCAGCCGTCTAAACCTTTGTACATGCCCTTACGCTTTCATGGGAGCCAAATATATCCTCCAACGTTGGATAAGGTCATCTTGCTCCATGCCTTGAAAGCCTTGCAGAAGTTATTGCGGTACTTGAGAGGCGGCCATGTGTAGTGTAGTACTAAAAAGGAGTTTATAACACGAAATCCAGAGCCCCAATGGCCAATGACGATTTTCCTTTCTAAAATACAGTTGGGCCATATGGCACCCACATCACCTACCATCGCCGCCGCCTTAAAATATAGTTAGGGCAGCTGGCCATGTGCAGTAGTCCTAGGAATGAGATTATAAGTCGAATCGAGAGCCCTAATGGCCAATGGTGGCTCTTCCTTCTGAAATCAAGTTGGGGTACATTTGGGCGCTTTCACTTGTTTGCATTTTGTGAAGGTACCATACAGCCTGACGTCTCATCCCGACAAAAAACACCGCAGGATACACAACTTGAGGAGCATGTTCCTCATTGGTTTCACAAACTATAGTATACTCTTTCGCGCCCACATCCCCTCCTCGTTAAATCATCCCCGTCCCATGCAGATCTAGATCGGACGAGCCCAGTGTGAGAGAGACACAGCAGCAGCGCTCTCCTGCATCTTCTGCGCAAGCTGGGGCTGTGATATCGCTCTCCTCCGAGCAGCTCTTGTGCTCCGACGTCAAAGTTCAGAACGCAGTCAGCGCACAACAGCAACGGTAATGTCAGTTCCCAGAGAATGCCTTTACCTTTCTTTTTCCGATTTACTCCATTCCAATTGACTGAGATTTAGCAATCTCTCAATCGACGGATTTCCGAGGGAGGGTTGGGGGAGGGCTCCATGGCCGCCGGATCTAGAGGAGGGGCTCGGGGGAGGATGGCTGGCCCGGCAGAGGAGGGCAAGACGGAGGGGGCGTCCTTAGGGTTAATGGCGTAGGATGGTTAAGCCGATGTGTCACTTTGCAGATGGTGTAATTTATGACGTTGTGGGTGCCCTTAGGGTTAGCAGGCTTGACTAGATAAGGTGGCAAACCACCGGTCAAAGGATGGAATATTACATATAGATACGAATGTGATGGATACATCATTGGCGGGAGGCTAGACGTGATCTATGGGCAGAAAGGCCAGATTTGCTAGAGATTAGAAAGTAGTTAGTGCAGGTCTTCCACACTATGTTTAGTTTATGGGTTGCCACATACTAGTGATATGTAAATGGTGAACTGTGACCTAGGTCGTCCACCGTGTCTCACAATTGAAAAGTACGCCTGTACACATGATAATCAAGGCCTCATATGTCCAACACGATTGTGCGGGCTAGCACTGTTAGTGATTCTAGATTGTTCGAGACTATTGTTCTATCTCATGGGATTTTTCTGAATCTTTTGAGACTGTTATGGTTAACTGTTGCTATGTCATGAATAATGATTACACCAATAAAATCAATGGAATTAGGCATGATTACTAATCTACCTTTCTATTACTATGTTAACATCGACACAGATTAGCATATATGATTAATTTCGAATCAAATACCTTTGTATTAGTTTTTTCATAATGGTGTAGTAAGTGGGTAATTTAATACCAAGTATTAGGGTTTCATTGGGTTAAGTTTGTGTAATAGTATGCATTGGTAATTTAGCAAGTTAGGGGTACTTTGGGTAATATTTTTGCGTAACAGCATAAGTGGCTAATTTAGAAGCAAATATATACTGGGTATTGTGGATTAATATTTGTGTAATGGCATATGTGGGGTAATTTTGAAGTCTGTTAGATCTAACAGCTATAGGGCATGTTTGGCTGCTGGTTTCCCAGCACCGGCTGCAGCTGCTACGTACCCTAAATCCACGGCTGATTCTAATTGGGGTGCAGCTCCTACAGCTGCAGCTGCAGGAGGAGGAAACAGGCAGCCGAACATGCCCATAGTTGTGAATTATGACTAGAGTCTGACACTACCACACCAACGGTCCAATGTTTTGCTTTTTTCTTAGAATCTCTAATAGATTTATCTTTTTTTATATATATAGTCACCCTTGGTGGGAGGATTATCTGTTTTTATTATTAAATAGATTACAAAGCACAAGCGCAAGGGTGGAGAGTGGTCCTAGTTTAGAAAAAAAAAATAATACACATTTTTGAGTGATTTTCACTTGGTTGTCGCATATATATTCACTAGGTTATGTACGTAAGGGTAAAAATTTGTGTTGGGCTATTATCGTTTCACGTAGAAAAAGGGTACACTCAAAGCTAAAATGTTTCATTTTATTTATTATAAGAGGATATATCATCGTCTCGACTGCTTCATCCTACTACGTACTAGTTTTTTAAATAGTATGCACATGTTTGAGGTGTTATACTTCTCTGGCTTCTAACATAGATTTAGTTTAAATTCTAGATTAATTAACCCAATGACACTCTGCAAAAATTTGTAGGAACTAAGTTCCTGTACTGCACATCGAAATGATTCAGCAACGTGTCCTACAGCACACCATCGGCACTAAAGAAGAGTACACCAAATTTATCATGGATCTGCGTCAGGAGCTCGCCAGACGCAAGGATGGTTCCGCGGAGGATATCTTGATGGACAGCCAACCCGGTGCTCACCCAGTGCTCGCCAAGCAAAAAGCTAGGCCAGACAGGTGGCTTTTGATCAAGCTGCATGCTGGGGAAGGCGAGGGAAAGTCAACAGCAACCCTAGTCATCCGGGATGACAACGTGTACTGCAAGGGCTTCATGAACAAGGGTATGCGCTGCTTCGAGTGTGGCCGCAAGGACGACATGAGCGCCCAGATGCTCCCATTAGACACCAATAAGCTATCAGAGTGGGACGTCTCCTACAGAAGCATACTGAAGCTCAATAGCAAGCAGGAGGTCATGGAAAGAATGGAATCCATGCAGCTGGGCAAGGCCTTCGCAGAGGAAGCCGTGCTCATGCTCTCGGGCTACCCAGATGTGGATGAAGACAAAGCCAGGGAGAGATTCGCGGGCCTAATCGTGATGATGTGTGAGGCCGCAAGGATGAATCCTATCCTGGACACCATTGTCGGTGGCTGGGACAATGGGACGGGACTCACCAAGAGGCTGATGGATTACGTGTGGAATTGGAAAAACATGTCACGCGCTCTGCGGGGATGGAAGAAGGACAACAAGAAATGGCAGCCAGGCAAATGTAAGATGCCGACTCCACCTCCAGAGCATGCGTCAGCATGCGTTCTGCAGAGTCCAGGACATGCAGTGGCATGCATTCACCTCGTGCTCAATGACTCAGAGAAACAGTACTATGGCCGTGGCCGAGTGCAGATTTTTTCCATGTCAGCCAACTTCGATGGCATGAAGATCAAACTCATCAACGAGAAAAAAGGCCTTACCATCAACACGCGTCAGGAGCAGCAGGGAGAGCAGGTACATGCTATAATTTTATAAAGCTCATCCCTCACCGTGCCCTTTTATAGGCATGCTTTCTTGGTTTGTCTGACCATATATATTTATCTATAAGTATGCATGGCCAGCCACTGTTCACCCACATAATTAAGCTGCTCTATCGAAGATGCATCACTTATTAGAAGGCGACCTTTTCATTTTCAATCGAATAGCATTAGATAACGGTCCACTGCTTCATACTCGATCCCTCTATTTTTTTTTTAATTGATGATGTTAGGACAACTTTCTTAGCTCAGAAATAAACTAAAAGCCATTTAGTGATGAAGCAGTGCGAGTAAATATTTGCTTCCACAACAAAAGACCTCTTTGCTGTGGTGTTTCAAAATGGCTTCGTAAGCATGCCACAAATTAAACAAAGGCTATATAGATAATACTCCATTACTGTGGCTACTAACTTCCTTTGGTCAGAAATTTCATTTTCAACAATAGTCCGAATACGTGTATATTCATGGTTATTACAAGTAAGAAATAGTTTGGTACAAGCAAATGTAATTCACCCTACGTTATATCTCAAATTATGTAACACCCTAGTTTTCAAAGTTTGAAGTAATTTAAAATTTATCCCAAATTTTAGGGTGTATCTTATCCTTTTATTATATCAAAGAATTGTTTTATTTAAATAAATAAATAAATATAGGAAAATTAAAATTATATGTTGCATTCATGTTGCCTAGATTGCATTAGGTATTTATTTGAGTGGAAAAAGTAATTAACATCTTTTTAGTATCTAGTTGTTTTCGTTTAATATAGAAATTAGGAGAAGAGAAATAGGAATAAGAAAAAGAAAATATCTCTTCTCGATCGGCTGTTTTGGGCCGGCCCAATTTCCTCCTCCTCTTTTCTTTCTTTCTTTTCATACTTTTCTCCCCCTCTGCATGGCCTGCTCTCCTTTTTGTTTTTCCCCACTCGGCCCAGCCTTCGACCCAACTCGTCTGCCAGCCTAGCTCATCCTGTGCCGCCGCCGCCTAAAACCCTAGTTGCATCCGTACATCGCCGCTGCCTTCCTTCCCTCTCAGCGTGCGTGCCCTGGCAATCTCTAGGGTTTCGCACCTATAAAAGGGCACGGTGATCTCGCCCTGCGCCCTTTTCATGCAGCCCTCTCTCTCTCTCTCTCTCTCTCTCTCTCTCTCTCTCTCTCTCTCTCTCTCTCTCTCTCTCTCTCTCCACCGTCGCAGCCATCGATGCCGACGTCGAGCTCGGTAAAATGACTGCCCTGGCGAAGTCCACAAGTTCGTCGACCCGGTCCACGGACCCTTTTTGTTTTAATTTAAATCTTTCGGCTTATGATATCAGCAATTGCGCAATAAATCTGTCCAGAAAAAGAATAATTCTTGAAAAATATTGTTTTGCAGTTTAGTCTCTGGACTTCTTAAAATTATGTTCTGGTCCTATAATTTTACAAAAATAACCCTAAACTTTCTAAACTATATTTTTCCATCCTTTTTGCTCTAGGACCCCTAGACTTTTCTGGATTTACATTTAAGTCCCTAAAACTTTCTATTTTATGATTTAATCTGACACTTCAAAACATTCCGTAGCTCTGTTTTTTGTGGTTCTTGCATTCATGCGATCATAGCAACCAGTAGAATATCTTAATATTGTTTTCGTAGTCTTACGATTAAATGAGTGGTGCAACAAATTCCAATACCAAGAGTTTGAGCAGCTGCAAGCAGGAGGACCTGGCAAATGTCCTTGACTATATTGAACCTATGTTTTAAATGTGTCATTTACGAACATGCATGTTGTATAATCTTGAGTCCTATGTGTCTACTATTCATGTTCCATATCGTTCCTTGTTGCCCCAGCCTAGGGGGGTTTATCTATGGATAGCTTTTGCTTACTCCTTCCTTTGGAGTCAATCATGCTAATCTTAGACTACTGTAAACTTCAATGAATATTAATTTGCTAATTTTTTAGCAACATGGAAGCTAGGGTCTGAGAAACGTATTATGTGTATAATGGTTTAGTTGGTACTGTGTGTAGATTGGTACTATGTGTATATTAGTTTAGTGATAGTTCTTGCTTGGCTCAGCTAAGGACCGGTTCGTAGAACGTTTAACTATGGCAATGGTGCCACCACAAGATTTATATGCATAGGCTAGCCAAATAATTAGAGTGCTCAAGCATGGTAGAGTGGGGAATGGATGATGCTATGTGATCCTAGAACCGCCTGGTAGAATATATAGGGGCAGCTAGGGTGACTATTATGTACTCCCTCCGTTTCAAAATATATGCAGTTCTGGGTGTGGGCACGGTAACTAAGAAGAGGTAGAAAAGGTGATGGGCACAGAAAATGATAAGGAGTGAAGGAGGAGAGAGATAGAGATAGGCACAGGAAATGATACATTGGGAAATGAGAATGCGGTGAGAGGGGTGCATTGGGAAGTGAGAACTACTTATATTTTGGCAAAAATTTTGAATGCTAGAACTACATATATTTTGAAACGGGGCGAGTACGAGAATGGTACTATGTGAACCATAGATCTGGTGAGCTTTCACTTATGTATGGCTGTGGAACGTTAATGTGCGAACTATAATGTTGAGAGTAATCTTTGTAAAGGTTAGTAGAGAAACACTGGTCATCTACCTTGGAAGTTGAATGGCTCTACAGGAATCTCTAACTTGTTGGTAAAGTGGTGCAACCTCTGCAGAGTGTAAAACTTTCATGAAATTTGTACTCACGATAATTTATGGCATGGCCCTTTCACACGATTAGAGAATGATAGTTTGGTTGGAAGATTTCTGGGTGAAATATACATTATCTTTGTGATCATTCTCTTTATAGTTCTGTATGAGCTGCTGCCCTGCGTGGACTGTGTCCTTTAGGGACCTTGCTTTATTTTACTTAAATAATTTTATGGGTACTGAAAATATACCTAGTAAACATGTTGCTTTTGGAAATGTGTCATAAGTATAGTTGGTTTTTATTGCACACATAAAGATGAACACTTGGTTTTGTTCTTAACACCCGGCGTGACAAATTACCTCTTCAATTGGCACAAAGAAATGCTAGAGATTCACTAATGACGTGTCATGTTTAATGTCTCATATTGATTTGTGTACGAGCCTTCGCATTTCAAGTAATAATGAAGCAACGCTTGCATGCAGGAAATGGTCCCTTTGGTGCTTATTCCTGAAGAAGGCGACTCAGTCATGTTGGCGGGGTACGTTTGCTTCTCCATTGAAGTTGAGACGTCACCCAGTGGTAACACAGATCATAAATTCAGTTTGGAATGGGTCTGCTACGATAACGATGACGAAGTTGACGGCATCAAACCTGTGACCCGCACCATAAGCAGCCCAATCGCCAGCCACAAGATAAATGTCACCTACTACGTGATGTCCGACGCCCAAGATGCCATTGTGCAGGTCAACCTGCGGGGGCTGAAAGACGGACACAGCGGGTACGCTGTTCATGGTAAAATCACTGCGTACATCCATGACTTCTCAGACCAGATCGTGCTCTTCAGCCATGAAGAGGGCGATCATGTGCCCATCCTCTCTGGCTTGATGGTTAAAATGGCACGGTCTGTCATTGCGGTGCCATTCGGTTTCATGCTCACTATTAAGGGGAACCTGCACATCATTGATCAAGATTCCAACAAGGAAGTGAAAAACAGTGAGTTTGATGTCTCCTTTGCCACTGGGTGTTCGGATCCAATAGTGAAAACCAGGGACGAGGAGGTTGAAGTGAAGGTCAAGTGGAACCCGGATCTAGATGAGGTAAACGATGAGTAGACTGGCGAACACCCAGTATCGATCCGCGCCAAACCAGGCTATTTCTTTCATTTTCATTCTAGCTAGTAAAACTTCTTCTCATGGTTGATCACCATTGTAATGCAGTCTCAAATGGCTCGGCGGCCTGACATAGCCTACATCATCAGGGAAGAAGAAGCAGGGCACATTTCATTCATCGAGAAGCTGCGTCACAGGCTAGAAGAGCAGCCCTGCTGGAAATCTAAAAATAGATTTCTCTGCGGAACATGGTGGTACTTTAGCATCAAGCTGAAAGTGGCGGGCGAGGGAACGTCGGCCATCATAGCCATCAAGGATAAAAAGGATAAGGACGTAATTGGCTTCATGAACCAGGTAGGGCGTTGGTTCCAGCTTTCCAAGTTTAAGTACGCCCGCAGCCTCCCAGCAGGTTACTTTCCAGATGAGGATACAGAGGTTTTGGAGTTCCTGAAATCTGCCAAGCAGGATGAGCAGCTGAACATGACATTCGTCACGAACGCCATCCGCACGCTCTCCAGGTACCCAGATCAGGTGGACAACAGTTTGAGTCCCAGGCAGGCACTTGCGGGCCTGAACGCCATGATCCGCGGGTCCGATGACATTAATCCTCTCCTCCTCCGGAGAGAATTCAAACCGCTGTCTTTCCGCGTTGGCGTGCACGGCATTTACGATGCTTTATGATGCTGGAATGCATTTCTCGCACTCTGCAGGAATATTAGGCCAGTCTCAATGAGACCTTTCATTTCACTCTCTCCAAGACTAGTTTTAGAAAAGAGAGCCAGCTTCCTTTCATTTGGATGAAAGCCCTCTCACAAAATATGAAAGTTTCTCATCTCTCTCATCATAATTAACTTGCCAAATCAGCAAAAGATGCACACATGACATAGAATTTAATGCAAATGAAAGGCCCATTGAGACTAGCCTTATATAGAAAGGAAGGATGTCGGCTACCAAAGACGGCCACCACGCTACTTCCAGGTGGCTGACAATGCTGAGGCCATTCACCTCGATCCCTGGTGGCCTTTTTCTTAATAAGTCATGTCTGTCAGTTAACCCTGATGTGTTTGTTTAGTGTGTTTTATTTACTGCAAGTGTCTGGTTCGTTTCTGCAGTTGAGTCGTAGGATGCGCGAGCCCACAACTGATGTGTGCGTGCCGTGCCGTAGGAGTCATAGTGCGTGGCGTGGCAAGCACTCACGTCCGAGGTCGTGCACTGCACGGCAGTTTCGGATCGTTGCTAGAGTCACGGCGAGCATTTTTCCTTTGCATGTAAACGAGTCAATAAAAGGAGAAAAAACAGAAAAGGGGCAGTAGTTGTTCGCCCGCCAAAATCCCTCGTCTTCTACCTTCAGTTTCCTTACAACTGCCGAGTGTTCGTGAGAGAGAGAGAGAGAGAGAGATTGAAAATTCCCCAACAATGTCATCTATATTCTCTTGATTGATCATTGTGGTGTGTGGCCTGAAACAGTCGCTGTGACAAATCTTGGCCGATTAAGTTATCCCTTTTCGTCTTCTTTGACAAGGCATATGGTCTCCAGTTACGTTGGTGATCATTTCTAATTAGCAATTGTTTGGTCTGATCCTGTTGCAACTGGTCTGCTCATATCATTGTTCGGGTCCAGAATCTGTTAAAGTACACTGAACTTTCCTTTGCCTGCTCTGTCTAGGATTGTTCACCCTTTTTTTTTTCTTCTTCTTCTTAGATTTTGTTCATTCCTCCATCTGCTCCATTATCTTAGTCTCTCCAACATAAGAGCGGCCTCCCAAATGCTGCTCGACTGATCAGAAGGCTGAGATCAGTCAGCCCAGCCCTGCCCAATATGGATGAAATAAATTTCTTTTATCAAAAAAAAAAACGGAAAAGCTATACGTCACTCGGGTGTTTTGAGCCATCTCAGCACTCGAATTTTTTACCATCCGATTTCCCCTGTTGATCTTTCTGTCCGTCCAATTTTGTTGTACCATGACATGTGGGTCCCCATCTTCTGTGGCATTTTGTATTTTCTGGCTGTCGCTCCTGTTTGACTCTACTGGTTGTCGCTTCTTGTTCGACTCTTCGTCTCATTCCGGCACGACGCCGTGGTCGGCGGCGGCAGCGGCGGGCGGGCGGGCTGCCGGGGCTGGCGCCGTTGAGGATTGGCTGGTCGTATCGGGTGGCACCGTTGGGCTGGCCGCTGGGGTGGCTCCGGCGAGGATGGGCTGTCCGCCAGCATGGTGCCGGTCAGGACGAGCCAGATGCGCCTGATGCGAAGGCTGCGGCCGAGCCGAGGAGGAATGAAGCGTTACCGCTTTTCACAGGATCGAGTCGGGAGTGCCGATAAACGGACACAGATAGTACATCACATAAATAAGCACATTTAAGTCTTAAAGTTATTACAATATGTCTTAATGGTTTAAAATAGAGTCGCAACGGAAGTTCAACGGTACAAAATAAACTACTCCCGGTTCCCAGTGGACAGTCCAGCCCTGGGGAGGCTGTCCCTGCCACTGATCGCCGGTGTCATCAGCATCAGTGAAACTATAGTCAGTACCTGCAAAAACATTAAGCCACAAACCCTAAGCAACTAATACTCAGCAAGACTTACCCGTCAAAGGTGGCCAACTACAGCCGACTCCTAACCATGCAAGGCTACAAGGGCTGGCTGACTCATTTGCATAAAATAGCACTAATTACTTGGTACTTACTTTCATATTTTAGCACATGATTAGTGATTTAAGAAAGATAACATATTTTGCAGCTAAGGTAAAACAGATCATAAACAGACAATTTAATGAATACAGTAGAGCAATAATAAATCAGATGTATAAAGACTTCATTAAATTCCATAAACATTACTACGATGTGACTCAGTGAACAAGGGGTTGCTCATGTCCGAGAGCGGCGGCATCGATGTACATCCTGCAGGAGAAACCTGACAAACACGACACATACGCGCCACTACGCCGTATGCGGCAACCTTTCGCGCTGCGCGCCTAGAGCTGTACCAAACCCTGCTTCTCCCGAGAAAAGAGCCTTCCGACACGGTCCCCGTCCCCGACGTACGCCCCGTTCGGTAGGTCATCCGTTCTCTCCCACCAACCAAGATAGAAGGAGCAGGTGTCCACCAGACATCTAGGACGACACAGGCTACATCGGTTTACTGGGCCCATAACACCAGCATGCTGTCAGTACTTTCAAACTTGCTCAAACAGGGCCAACAACAAACGGTCCTTAACCAACGCGGACGGGGCTACCACCGTGAAGTCCCAGACTTCCCAAACCATCCTATCAATCCCTGCCCGGTCTCCAATTATACCATCATCATGTTTCAAATCAACCAGACCAAGATAATTCACCCTATATCTCGCGAGTGGAACCTGCCACTCGACTTCTACCGATCCCTAGTCTCTAGCATAGCAGTTCTATCGGACAGACTCAACATTTACCAGGGATCTACTGAATTACCTAATCAGGGAAAATAATGCATGCTACGGTTTCATCCAACTCCTGCCAACCTAATGCACAAGCAAAACCTAGACACCAATCATAGTGAGAAAGTAAAATAAAAACATAGGACAAAATGCACCGGGGCTTGCCGGTCTCGGGTGCGGCTGTGGGGTCAGTGGAAATGTCAGTGGGCTGCTCCTCCTGGGCCTCCTTCGGCAGCTGAAAGTCCAGCGGCTCCGGAGTCTCCTCGTGAACTAATCGACATGACAAGGATAAATAATGCACGTTAGATGCAATAATATGATGCAACGTTTAAATTAATTTAATAAAGGTCAGTCATTCACATTAAAATAAATAAGATAAATTTCATAAATTAGGATGGTGGGTTGTTATGGTGTGATTATGGTTAATTATACTTTAGTCTGAAGAATCTCCTTCATTGACTCCTTAATTAGGTTATTAATTAAGTTAATTAAGTTAACTCCACTTAAGCTTGTGGGTTAAACTTGGTTCAGGGTTCAGTTTAGGTCCACTGGTATTTTTCTAATGAAATACACCACTGGAATTATTTATGGTAAAGTTTGACGATTTATTGATTACAGGATTATTTATGGTGATTTAAATAAGTTAAACAGAGATTTAAATCATAACAAAATAAATATATACAAACTGACAGTGGGAAAATTTGTGTAAGTGTGTTAACAGTTTATAAACAAGCATGAAATTTTCCAGGATTTATTGAGCATTATTAGATTTATTATGAATTATCAAGTGTTTATGGTATTTTTACTTGCATGCATAAAACAGAAAAGATATTAACCAAGATATTATTTTTGCTGTGTAGATCTGGAGACAAGGAAGCCATGCAAAGTGGTTTCATATTTTTCTGACCATTATTGGATTTATTATGCATTTTTAAAGTTTCAGCCGATTTAAAAAGGTATTTCTTTTTCTTTTCTTATTTTCTTTTCTTTTTCCGGGGGTGCCACACAGGGGTCTACACAGATCTGGGGTGCACGGGATCTGGCGCGGCCACACGAGATCCAGCCAACCAAAAATGAAAGCTCGGCTTGGTTCATTAAGAAAGATCGAGCTGGCTCGTGAGGCTCATGAGCCAAGTATGTTAAAATTTTTATGACCAAAATTTAAGCGATTTTAAGATTTTTAAATATTAGCATGTGCCAACAACACGAAAAATCATAATATTGCAGAAAAAATATCAATCTAAGTCAACAAAGATGAAAAATAAATCAAATAAAAAGATAATCCAACATTGAACATGATTTTTATCTATACTGAACTTGGTTTATTTATTGGATGATAAATTAAGCTTCACCCAACATAAAAACTATCATCTTATTAAAGAATTAAAGTTGGTATTTCTATATAATAGAGCCTATCGAGCTAATCGAACTATTCGCGAGCTCATGAACTGGCTCGTTAACAAACGAGCTATGACCGAGACGAGCCGGCTTTCGTGAGCAAGGTTACATTTTCTTCCCTTCTGTCTACACAAATAGCATCTCTTGAGCCGAGCCGAGTCAAATTTAAGATCAAGCCGAGCTGGCTCACGAGCCTCGAGCTTTTTTTTTTCCAGCCCTAGCTGCTGACGAAGATGTCCTCCACCGACACAGCTAGCCACACGGAGGCATCGGCTCCGGCACGGCCCAACAACGGCATGCCGATGATGACGAGGCCAGGAGCCGACACGCACGAGGCGCGCAGGAGCCCGGAAGTCTGGGATGACCCACTCCGCTTCTCGCCAAAGCGGTTCGAGCTCGCCAACGGTGGCGGCGGGCGATGCACGTGGGTAGTGGGGTGAGAAATGAGACTATACAGTACTGACTGGGCTTATGAAACAAATAGGCTTATGGGAGGAGCTAAAAAAGAAGGCCACTTATAGGGTGAGATTTGCAATTTACCCTGATATAAATTCAGCCTATTGCTTCATGAGCATGCAACGCTCCTGCCATCTTTATTTTTTGAGATTTGGGGGGGGGGGGGGGGAGGGGGGGGTGGTGGGTTCCTCAGTTAATATATCAATCGAAAAAGTAGCAATGAATGAGTTCATTACAAGGATGCCAGAAGTCGCCATCTTTGTTTTTTTCAGAAGGATTGTACTCCCTCCGTCCAGAAATATAGTGTACATTGAGTTTTGTCCTAAGTCAAACTTTTCTAACTTTGACCAACAATATTTAAAAATATATATTATTTCAAAGTAAGATAGTTATATATTATGAAAGCCCATTTCATGATGAATCTAGTAAAAGTATTTTCATGTTGTCAATCTTTACAGTTTTCTAAATATTATTGGTCAAAGTTTAAAAAGTTTGACTTAAGACAAAATTCAATGTACACTATATTTCTGGACGGAGGGAGTAGTAGCGTAGCTGCTCAACAATCAGGTGAGTTTGATCAGCTTCCTCTTTCGTGCTGTCGTGCTGATGGAGTAGTAGTTTTTATTTCGGTTACATAAAGGCACCATGGAAAACAGTAGATTCTTTTTATTCTCTATTTGTAGTTTCACACCTCGAAAGTAAAGGCCTCAAAGTTCTATTGGAGAGGGAAGATTGACCGGATGAGGGCCTCCCTCCTCGACTGACGACGATACACCTGGTGTTTGTTCTGTTTGTCTCGAGGTCTAGGTTTAGTTCTTCCCGTGATGATCGTTTCAGACGACGGCTACTGCATTTGTTAGGATTAGGATTAGGATTCCTCTAGTGTTCTGGTCGACGAAAGTGGTAGCGACGGTGCGGTGTTGCCATGTTTGTCAGCATAGAGCAATAAAAGATGAGGTGTCTCAGCGGTGATGGGAGTCAAAGGCGTCATCATCAATAGAAAATAAGGTACTCCGACTCTTCCTTTGTCTTGTCATGGTTCTTCGTGCTCATAGCTGTGGGCTAGCGAGAACTTTGTTTCCGAAACATCTTTCTGGATGTTGGTCGAATTTGTGTTTTCCCATGATGAATCTGGTGGAGGCGATGATGAGTTCGGCGACGTGCTCAATGATGGCAAGTTTATCATATTTGCGTGTGTAAGATCAGTCTACCTCTCTTTTGTGAAAGGGTTGGGTTTAGTTTTCCCCCGTTGACGATGAGGATGACGGTGGTAGATGGTGAGATAGCCATATTCGCTCAGACCAGTGTTCTCGTTCGTGGCATATTCGTTTGAGATAGAGATCTTAGATGGTAGAATTTGCGGTATTTTCAAAGTTTTTTGTCTTCCATCAATAGAGTTGGCATTGTTTGAGTAGCTTATGTAATCAGAGGATATAACGTGCTTTAATATCAATGAAATTTTCTTTTCGTAAAAATAATTTAATGAAGAGGGAGAAAAAAGTTCCCACGTAGCCCGATGTAGCCACATCTCTCTTAAGAAAGGTAAACGTCATCTCTTGCTGATTCATAGCTGTCAAGCGGCTGAACATTGAAGTCCGAGTAAATTTTAGAAAACTACAACTATTTGCACTTGAGTAACAAAAAAACTATAAATTTTGAGTATAATTTCATAAAACTACGATTTATGGGCCTGAACTCATATGTCAGCTACACATCTCTATTTTTCTGATTGAGTGACTGACAGGTAGGGCCAGATCAAAAGTCGTAGTTCTGTGTTACAAAATGTGCAAATAGTCGTAGTTTTTAAAAATCAAACTCAAAAGCTGAAAATTTCTGTTACTCAGATGCAAATAGTCGTAGTTTTGTGAAATTTACTCACTAATGATAGCACTGGTCGTGCCCTTACTCGGATGACTGAGCCGGACATGTAGTAGCCCTCCTTAATAAATCGAGTAGAAGAACAACTTTTGCTCCACTTCTAAAATGAACAAAACACAGCTGCTCTGATGCAGCGAATATTCTCAGTTTTCCTGATATAAAAGGATGATGAGAATAACGGTGCTGCGTGGAAGTTGCGACTGGACAAGAATCGGAACTAGATTCTTACTTTTCTTTGAGTTTGGCACAACACTGGGCAAACAAAAAATCTATCAAATCAAATCTTCACCGCATCGGGTCTGATCTGTTTTGATCAGTCCATGGATGTCATCGTACCGCTGGGCTGTAGCTCTATACTCTGTTTCATCTCTCCTTGATTGAAAACGAAACAATTAGAAGGGGAGTACTGTTTAATTTGGACCCCAAAGTCCAGGTTGCCTTTTGACAGTAAGTCAATAATAATGACTGGAAAATATAAGAATTCTGCATCACCCACCCCTACCGCAGACAAATACATTCTATATTACTAGCAGCAGCAAGCACTAATGCTGCCCCCCGACCCCCAAAAGAACTCTCACCTAGTCACGACTTTAGCAATGGAGCTGGCTCAATCTTCTCCCTCCCTCTTGATGTTCCTGCTTCTGCTTATGTCGACCTCCTCAAGCGCCCTGCTTAGCCCTAAGGGTGTCAACTATGAAGGTCACCTTCAATTTGTTGTAGTTTCTACTTTCTAAGAACATTGCTTTCTTTCAGTTGTGTCTGTCTCTGTTGGTTTCTTGCATCGGTGGATGCCGATTATTGCTGTTAAATCGTGGCAGTGGAAGCACTGATGAGTTGGAAGAACGTCCTCAATGACCCCAATGGTGTGCTCAAGGCTTGGGACAGAGACTCTGTGGATCCCTGCAGTTGGCCCATTGTCTCCTGCTCGCAAGAGGCTCTCGCAATTGAGCTGTAAGTAAGCAACTTCCTGTTCCCAGCCCCAAATCAAAGCCTCCATGCATAGAGTCATATGTTCTTACTGTTGTATGTGGTTCTTTGAGCTTTCGGCAGGAAAGCACCAAACTCGAATCTTTCAGGCCACCTCTCTCAAAGCATAGGAAACTTGACCCACCTTGAGACTATGTGAGAGTTCTTCTCATGGTTGACAGCCTTTGTCATTGCCACTTCTGTTTTGAGTGTTCAAATCCCTCTCTGACTAAGGCCTTTTGCTTCTTAATTGCAGTCAGCTGCAGAACAACAACTTAACTGGCCCAATCCCAACAGAGATTGGCAAACTAGCAATGCTCCGGTACATGTGAGTGCACTGGGTGTAGGGTGACATATATACGCTTGTTTGTCCTTTGAGTAGTTTCTTACCGTTCTTTGTTCTTGTTTGAGTAACATAGTTTTGATTGTGCTCATGTTGTACTCGTGTCATCCAGAGACTTGTCATATAATAACTTGAGTGGCCCAGTACCGAGATCTTCTGCAAAAACTTTCAAGTCAGTCAGCAGCTTGAGATCTTCACTAGAACACATTTTTCCCCTTTGACACTCGGATGTAATGTTTTGCCTCTCATGATTTCCTGCAGGATAGCTGGGAATCCTATGATCTGCAGTGCAGATGTGGAGAAAGAATGCGAGGGGAATATTATGGCGCCAAATTCCTACAGAGAGCTCTCAGAGTACTCTACCATTGGCTAAAACTAGAAGACACATTTGCAATTGCATTTGGTTCCATAATCGGTTGTGTTATCTTCATCTCCCTATGAGTATGGCACCAAGAGGAAGTCTATTTGTTTTCAAGAAATTATATTAAGTTTGAGTTTTGGCACAGTTGTAACAGGACTTCAGTGATGTCGATCAATGTCTTTGCTGACAAAAGATATGTCACAAGTTTGCAGTTGCTTATACATTATTAATGTGGTTCTACTATCTAAATGAAACTATGGGTTTAACAGCATCATCAAATTTGGGTCGTTAAAGGAATCGAGGATCTTGTGAACCCCTCCTTTTCTTAATGAATAGAGGGTGATCTTGCCATAGAGGAGCATTGCTGTCATAGATTTTTTTTTTTCTAAAGCTTAATTGCAAAAACCACCCTAAAAGTTACCTGCTTTTTCAGACCTCTTGTTGCAAAGGCGCACACACCCATGCTTTAAGGATGATTTTTTTAGATACCTTTGGTTGTTATAATGCACAAGGTGAATTTTTAGGTGAAGTTGTTTACATCAATTTTTTTTTGAGCTACGATGTTCACCAAGTAAAACACGATAAATTATTAGGTGAAGTTATTGTTACGATGTATGAGTTGCAAAGAGACATGTTCACTAAGGAAAATAAGATGTTCCTTTTTCAGATTTGCATATGCTCAAGCACAGAGCTACAAAGCATAGAGCAATTAGCAGTATGATTTTATTGTAACTCAAAAAATCTGAAAGTAAAAATCTACTACTCCGTTTAATGAACTATCCTTCTGCTTGAGCTCAAAGATTTACTCCGTTTTTTAGATACTTTCCTTAAACGTCACAATTAACACTAGTTAGAACCTATTAACTTATTAATTGACCAAGAAAAGAAGTCGCCACGTTCACCCTAAAGGCTTAAAAATAGCACATTAATCCAGAAAAATAAGAAAAAAAATTACCCACCACTGTCATTATGAAAAAAAAAGTCTAAAATATCTTTGTCTTATTAATTACCCATCACTGCCATTATTATGAAATAATAGTCTAAAATACCTCTCCATAGGTTCTTTGAATTACATGCCATTGCAATTATAAAACAAATGTACCATGACTGATTAGCCCTTAGCCATCACGTAATCACCTAAACCAATCTCGATTTGCCAGCAACAAGAGCAAACCTGAAATAGGTCTGTGTGCAAGCATCGATGGCTAAAGCAGGGAGCTTAGCAGCTTGGAACAGAAGCTTTTGACACAAGCCGACACATATGTAGCTATGAGGCATGTGGACAAGATAAATTGCACTGGCTTGACTCTGAATACATAAAGAAAAAAGCACATTCAAGCACATGGGAATATTATTTCAGAGGTATCAAGTTATTTGAAAAATCTATCTTTCTTTCTAGATTGTTTTGTTTAGTTGTGATGATAAGTATACTGGATACCAGAGTTGCACTTTGCACGAAAGATCAGTAAAAGAGAGGAAAATGGAGTACGTTATGTATAACACCGCCGTTGTATTTGCTTGACATATAGTCATTATTTTTTTCAAACCCGGAAATTATATGTGACGTTTATATGTTTCAAATGCTTCAAAAGATAGAACATGTATACCATAAATCAGTAAAGCACAATAATATTTTTTTTGAATCTATCAAACTATAGAAACTCTCTAGCTGCGCAAATGCGCGGGCTGCCATGCTTGTTTAGTAACAACTAATCCATCTGTTCACAAATATAGTGTCTATCCCTACAAGTATCTTCAAAGACCGTGGAGCGCGGGGAGGTGTTTCACCTTTGCACAGTCTGACTTCGTTCTTGTGTATGACTAAAGATCGTGCAACGAATGCGTCGCGCGTGTGTACGGGGAGGTGTCGAACCTCCGCTCAATCTTGCCTACTGGACTTCAGATGTAAGTGATGAAGTATTGCTTAAGCGGCGACAACATTCCTACAGGGAAATGATTTCTTTGGAGGATGAAGATATAGCTGCAACAATATTGTTTTGATCGACACTTAGAGGGGCTGAGGTAGATGATAGAGTTTCTGTTGTTTTTAGGTATTTTAGGCTGATTCATATCGGCTCATTTGGTGTTTGTATGTAGAGGCTAAATGTACCTTCGTTGTGCAGAGATCGAAACATTATTTCACCTCGAAATAAAAATTTCCTTTATCTGAAAAAGTATCTTCAAAGACTGAGCCACAAATCCTCGAGATTGACGAAGTCATTACATGTCGCCTACTGCTGAAAGCACAACGCCGTTAAATCTTAGAAAATTTGTTCTCACGAGGAGTCGAACCCAGGACCTGATGTTCTGCTGAGGCTCTTCTAACCACTAGACTAGTCCCTTTCGCATTTTATTATCAGAATTCGTAACCCCGCATACATAAACAAGAAGTTGTGCTAAACCCAGCAACACAAGATCAAGATATGTATCGTCATATAGCCAAACATGTTTTACAGCATTGACGGACAACATATATTATGCTCGTACACAACAGCCTCAGCAAAGCGTTCTTATTTGGAGCCCAAACAACCAACCATCGAAAGAACAGGCACAAACATCGCGTTTTCCTTTTAAAACTTCTCCGATCCAGCTTATGTGTTGACGAATCTACAGTTCTTCCTGACCTCGCCGCCGGCAGGGTTGGTGATGTTGCCCATCTTCACCATGGAGTCGGAGAACTGCTTGAAGAAGGCGGCGGGGTCGGCCCAGTACTTGTTCACCGTGTCGGCCGTGGAGTAGCCGACGACGCTGGACCACATCTCCTGGTCGGAGTTGAGGAGGCCCTCGCCCTTGATCAGGGTCTCGTAGTAGGCGTTGTCGAAGATGGCCGAGGTGTAGCTGTCCATGGCGCTGATGTTGTCGTCGCCGCCGTCCAGGGGGCACACTTCCTTGAGCTTGCTGAGGTAGGTCTCCGACGATGGGTTGTACTTGGACGTCATCTCGAAGTCGCCGTAGATCCTGTCCCGGAAGTTGGCGCACCGGGCGAATCCGATCGTGTGGGATCCTTAAGATACAAAATGGTTCACACATCTAGTCAGCACTCGATCTTGTGGAACCAGTGATTTTGAGTGTCAGTTACAGCAGCTGGAACAGAGGAACATACCAACAAGGGCCACCATGTCAGTGGCATCAAGGCCCTTCTCCCAGAACTTGGAAATGAGGGTGAGGAGGCCCTGCTGAGCAGTGGGGATGTCCCTGTTTGCAAGGTCCAGGCTTGCCTTCTTGGCGTCCAATCTTCCTACCGGGACATCCCAGTACGGCCCGCCAACCTACAAGACATGCTTGGCTTTCATTTCTGTAACGTACGTGGACATTGTTCTAACTAGCTTCTTGGCAGTCCAATGGGCCAACAACCAATATCTACTCGAAAATGGACATTCGCAAACCACAGCACAAGAAACAGACGAACAAAGATCTGTTCTGATCATTTACCAGCACAACGGCGTCCCTAGCTGCGATGGCGAGCAGGTCTGCGCAGGAAACGGTGCCTGGGCACTCAGCTTCCAGCTTCTCCTTGATCTTGTCAACCAGCTCGAACCCTTTCAGCGAGTTGACATTCTGGTCCGCCTGCTTCTCGCCGATCATAGTTGCGGTGTCGTCAAGCAGCACCGATCCATCGCAGCCCTGCAAGAAACAGTTTAGACGTCACAACAAGGCACACACACATATATATCAGCACCCGCAGCATTGCGTGCGCAGCGAAAAACAGCAAACGGGAGCAGCACTGATCTAGCTGACCTCCACGAAGCAGTCATGGAAATGTAGGCGGAGCATCAGGGCGGCGTTGCGCGTGTCGGCGCGCACCGCGCACTCCATCTCCGTCCGGACGACGTGCTCCACGTTGGGGCACGTCTTGGTGTAGTACTGCAGGCTCAGGTTGGAGGGGTCCTGCGCCACCAGCGACGGCACGGACAGGAGAAGGCAGGCCATGGCGAGGGCAAACGCCCGGCAGCGAAGCACGCCTGTGGCCATTTCTCTGAACTCTGATCACGTTGTTCTAGCTGTTCCTTCGAAGAAGGTAGATAGTGAATTCAGATGTCTCTGTGGCAAGTTTCCGGCCTGCATGGGCTTTATAGCGAAGTGAGACAAAGGGTACGTGGTGCACTGGAAGAGACAGGTCAAGAGGGAGATGAACCAACTCTGATGGGGTTGGTGGAGTAAGCAAGCAGAAACGGGTGCAAAAAAAATGGGTCAAACCCTGCAGTGTTTGGTGGCTATGGGTTCACCAATCTTGGAAAATCTTCAGTTATCAAACTGTTGTTCGTGCATCCTTCTTTTGTTAATCATTAGGATGTTTCCAGGTGCTGACTGTGGCAAAAGCAATCTAGAGCAATATGTGTCAGAATCCGTGCTACTCCTATGCTATGATTATAAATAGAAGCAGTACTTCAAATTGGCTTGTGTTACTGGAAAACCTCATGTTCCTCTGTTAGATCAGCTTCCATGAAAACAGGTAACTGAGGTAGACCATGGAGGTCTCTTGTCACAGCTTCTTTTGAGACTTTGCCTTAAGCTCATTGCTACAATGTTTTTGCTGTACCCAAAAATGCATAAGCCGGGGAGGCAAAAACCACTCCGTGCCAAACGGCCCCTATGTGTGTTAGTTACTCCCATATGTCCATCAGTGTTTGCAGAAACGACGACATTTTCTCCGAACAGACAAACCAATAATTCTGGCGTCTCGGACACTCACTATCTGCCAGAATTCCTGGATAGTGGGACCCATTCTGCAGTTCCTTAGTCTTTGCAGCTCACCGGTCACCACCTGTACGGAACTGCTGTACATATACGCACTCATGCAACGGAATAAAGATGGTTTTGACAGGAGGAAATTTTTTGCTTTACGCTGCACAAATAGAACTACAACAACCAGGGGGATAATATGGATTCTCAAAAGAAGGTACTATGCCTTTACCAAAAAAAACAAATGTTAGAGTCGAGGGCGAGTTTGTATGTGCTGTTGAGGACAGTCACCAAGTTGGTAAGTTGTACATGCTGTGCAAACTGGACAGTCTTGGCTAACTATTTAGAAATGCCTGAAATCCGAATGAATATATGTGAAGAAGTTTTGTGGCCAGTTATCAGTTAACCTACGATAATTTAGAAGAACATTTACAAATATGTCCAGTGATAGAAATAAAAAAGTAAAACTACTCAGAGCAGACTAAAATTTAATCACAAAACAATATGTAACTTGCTGTTTTGATTGCGCACCAGAAAGTGGATAATCAAATAGCTTCTCCGCTTATACTACATGACAAGTCGCAGAACCAGAACAGTAGTGGATATCTCTTCAAGAAGAGAAAAATGACAGGATGACTCCCAAACAGATATAGAATGAGCCAGATGCATAACAAACCCCTGATGAGGCATCAAATCCTCATAGTTCAAACAAAGCGAAGCCTCTTCTACAAATTGACTTCCCCACTACACATCACGTTAGATATTTGCAGATCAGTATGGCGGCAAAGAAACTATCTAGTGACATGGCGAGGCGCTTTTGGAGCTTTTCCTGTGTATCTCCGCCAGCTACCTCACGCTTGAGGTTCCAAAAGACGAAATGGCTAGGGAGGGTGCCAACGACTGGCACAAAACCGCACACTTTGGAATCCAAAAGAACCCACCCTCCCTTTCCCTTTTGCAAAAGAGAAGGGCAGCATCTTGTCCATCCGCCCTTTGCATACTTTATACCACAACGGCTTCCAATTCTATACCTTTAGGTTAAGCCCGGTACAAGGAATGTCAATTGTATCCGCTACCAGATAATCCCCTTGATCCATGGAATAGACCACCTCCTAGGATTTAATTCAGCAACTATCCAACTGACCCTGTACACCCCTAAAAATGCAGAGCAATGAACAAATCAATCAGAACAAGAATTAAAGCATTTTGCTTGCAAATATGCAGACTTCTTTCGCTTAAAAGGGCCGACAAGCTATGCAAGCAGATTTACCTGGAAGAACACTCAGGCTAACTCTCCAGGCTGGCTAAAGTGCATCAAATCTTTTAATCTGAAAATGACTCGGTGTCGGAGGATTGACGTTGGGACGAAATTGCGAGGAGCTAAGATCAAAAGCCCACCACAAGGTAGGCCTCAGCATTTCCCCCCCCCCCCCCCCCCCCACCATCCCCCCCCCCCCCCCCCCCCCCCCAACAACAGAATGACGCCAAGTGTCACTGCTGGATTCTCCTGGCAGTCTGCTATTAGTACTCTGCTCTGAACTTCCTACATTGGCAACTGCCCCCCAAAGTTACACTGCACTGCAAGAATACATAGGAGCCATGAGAGGTAGAGGAACAGGAGAAGACATATACACCCACATATAGGGGAACAATATACTGCCCACTCTGCTATACCACCTTCTTCCCTAGGACTCTTATGGTCTGCAAGATATCAAGGTCTCTACGTTCATGAATTATAATTTAAGCGGCAACGTTTTCGAGCAGGAGGTTGGAGGAGGAGAAGGGAGTTGTCCATGGGCCAGGCCATGCTACGGGTGCCGCGCCGCGCCGAGCGTGGTGTATTGCCGCGCCGACGCCGCCTATCTCTGTGCCTCTTGCGACATGCGGGTGCACTCCGCGAATCGCGTGGCCTCACGCCATGAGCGCGTGCGCGTCTGTGAGGCATGTGAGCGCATGCCCGCGGTGCTGGTATGCCGCGCTGATGCGGCAGCGCTGTGCGCCATCTGCGACGCGCAGGTGCACTCTGCAAACCCGCTGGCTGGGAGGCACCAGCGTGTGCCCGTGCTGCCGTTACCGGCTGCACCCATTCCGGCTGCTTCTGTATTAGCAGAAGCAGCGGCTGCCACCACCGCCGTTGGAGAAAAAGAAGAGGAGGTGGACTCCTGGCTGCTGCTCAGCAAGGATTCCGACAACAAAAATAGCAGTAGCAACAACAACATCAGTGGCAATAACAACATGTACTTTGCTGAAGTGGATGAATACTTTGATCTTGTCGGGTACAACTCGTACTGCGACAGCCACATCAACAACAACCCAGAGCAATATGGAATGCAAGAGCAGCAGGAGCAACAACAGCAGCAGCTTGTGCAGAAAGAATTTGAAGATAACGAGGGAAGCGAGTTTGTTGTACCTTCACAAGCTGCGATGGCTAATGAGCAGCAGCAGAGTTGCTATGGAGATGTTGGGGCAGAACAGGCTACCTCCACGACTGCCGGGGTCAGTGCTTACACCGATTCCATCAGCAACAGCGTGAGTTCATCTATTACTTTGCTGTCACATGTAGTTCGTTTCGAGTTTGTCGTACAAGTTTTGGGGGTAACCTGTTCATCTCCGTTTAGCACCATTTACAACTTGAACGCATTTTTGTCTACCCAAAATGGTAAGATCATCTGGTGTCAAGAAAATAAGAGCATATCTGGGTGAAAGTAGAATACAGCCTCTGTGTTTTCTCACTTCATACTGTTCTTTCCCTTTCAACTGTTTCCTCTTCTAGACAGGCAGCTCTCAGTCTCAGGCTGGTGATGACATACTAAAAAGATTTCTATAATGTATTAATATTCTAATGGTGTAAAAACTCAAATGAAAAAAAACCTTCTAGGTAAATTTACTACTGGTTCTGGTTAAGAGCATCCATATTATCTCTAGCAAATTAAATTCAACAGATCAATTACTATGGAAAACAAATTTACATCCAAGTCAAATTATGTGTATGTCATCCATTTCTTTATGCACATACTCACTATACAATACGATACGTGGAGACTCAGCTAGCTATTTGATGATTGGTAACTGCACTGCAAATTGATATCTATCAGAAGGCACATTACTTAGAGTATTTTATTTTGCATCTGTAAACAAGATGGTAATCTTTTTCATTGTAGAAATAAATTAAACCCATCTACATATCGTTGCAGGGTCTATGACACCTGCAATCGTCTTATGATTCGCATATTTCAGTGACGATTTATCGATTCCTTCTCAGATATCTTTCTCATCAATGGAGGTGGGTATAGTACCAGACAACATGGCGGCAGATAGGATAAACCACAGCATCGTGACATCTGCAGGAGGCAACAATTTCTTCTCAGGTTCTTCACTTCAGATGCCACTCCACTTCAGCTCCATGGAAAGAGAGGCCAGGGTCCTCAGGTATAGGGAGAAGAAGAAGAATAGAAAGTTCGATAAGACCATACGATATGCAACAAGGAAGACATATGCAGAAGCACGGCCAAGGATTAAAGGCCGTTTTGCTAAAAGATCAAATATGGAGGCCGAAGTAGACCAGATGTTTTCAACTGCAGCTCTATCTGATGGTAGCTATGATACTGTTCTATGGTTCTGACGGAACTTTATGAGATTTAATGTTTTAGGCATATGTATTACCAGAGTGGTAAGGTGCAGTGGAAGTAGTCCCAAGAAATCAACACTTTGAATAATATATTGTTGTTTAAAACTTAATTGATCTATTTTAGTGCTTAAGATTTACTTTGTAAATTAAGAGCTTGCAGGTATACCATTGTTAGTAATTTGTGAGCCACCATAACATTTTTCAAGTGAACAAATATAAGTATAATGAGATAAAATTGGGAAAGTATATGCCAATGATTATATTATGAGGTACCATGATTTGGGGCAACCATATAAACAATGTTGTGCTACAATTTGTCCTACAATATTACTGCTCTATCATTTTGCTTGGTGCTAATTAGCATCAGTTGGATGAGATTGATGTTTGTTTGCTTAACGCTTGCACACGGATCAAGATATTTTCTTAGTGACTGATGATTACTATATCAAACTAGAATAGTTACAGAGGTGAAGTAATGTCAGCTTCACTCAGCAGCTAGTATTATTGCTACCAGCCCATCAAATCATTATGGTTTATGGACAAAAACAAATGGCAACAAGTGCGAAAATTATTGAGATGTGTTCAAGCAACAAGCATCATATTTTTTTTCCAGCATGGTCTAGGTCCTAAACACATCGCGGGCATTCGATATGAAAGGATCATTAACTCAAACGGAAGTTGTCGATTCTGTGGTACTATCTGAACGCCTCATTGGCATTGAGCCATTGAATCGTGCATAAATACCCTAAACCATAAAGCCACACATATGCCCTCTGCTATCCTGAATAAAAAAGAGCATAAATCCTTCCTCGAAAAGAAAAGAGCATAAATCAGAAAGCATTTACTCGCTCTCAATTCATTCCTCTGTCCATTCACTGCACAACTGGTGCATTGGATCTCGGGGCCTTTATTTCCCTTGTGCTACAGGTGGACCCTTCACCAAATATCTTGGGCATCTCTCAGGATACGATATTTTCGACAGTCCACTGCGAATTCAAACTTTCCCTGCGCCATCCCGAAATTAACCTAGGGAAAGAAAATTCGTGACTATACCTAAAATTAAACATGTTACAGAAACTATGCCATGCCGCTAACTTTCATTTCAGTACAAATCTTCAGGGAGAAAAAAATCATTTCGGCAGACGAACCCTAAATTGATACAAGCATGCAATGTAACGCATCGTGCGGGCGACGACGTGCGGTGTGTACCTCGTCAGCCCGGTCGATGTGAAGCGAGCGGGCGCGCCGCGAACCAAGCCTCCGTTCCCTTTCTCCCTCGCGGTTTCCGCTGAAGTCGCAGGCGCCGGTCCGAGCAGCGGTCCAGGCCCGTTTCCATCGCCGGGCCGCCGCGGCGTCGAATGGGGCCGGGCAGCATCGGAGCGGCCACGACCAGGAGGAGGGTGAGGGGAGCAGCAGCAGCAGAGGGGAGCGCCTTTGCAGCGGAAACCAAACGGGCGACAGCGGAAACCAAACCGGCGAGCTTAACGTAAGCCTCCAAGTACGTTTTTCCATCAAGGAAACATGTGTGAGCACACTCATACGGAAACGGCCGTCGTGGGCTCTTAACCCGACTGACTTCAGCAAGGGCAGCTATTTTTAAAGGCAAATTGAGGATTACCTCCTCTATATAGTGTTTTTCCTTCCCATCTCAACCCATCTTCTCCAACAGCGACGGCATTTGGAGATGCAAAAGTCCACCTCACCTGCTCCTCTCCATCCATCTGCCAGCGCGAGCCGAACAGAGAGAGGAGATGATGCACTCCAAGCCGTGCGAGCCCGCGGCGCCCGCCTCCCACGCTCCCCCGCCGCACATGGCCTCCGCGCGAGCCCGCCGCGCCGCGTCCGCGCGCCCGGCTGCCGCGCGAGCCCGCCGCGACGCCTCCCGCGAGCTCGCCACGCCGCCTCCCCCACCCCCGCCCCGTCCCTGCCTCCTCGCGAGCCCGCCACGCCGCCTCCGCGCTCCCGTCCTCCTCGCGAGCCCCCCCGCCGAGCCCAAGCCGCTGCGAGAGCCTGCCGCGCTGCCTCCCGCACGAGCCCGCCGAGCCGCCTCCCACGCTCCCCCGCCGCGCCGGCTCCCCCGCTCGCCCCCACCGCGCCCCGACCGCCGCACCCGCTTCCGCCTGCGTGCGAGCTCGCCTCCACGCCAGCTGCGAGCTCCGCCCGCGCCCGCCTCCGCGCGAGGTCGCATCCACGCCAAGTCGCCAGCCGAGAGCTCCGCGCAACCCGCTCCCGGTGCCCACCGCGCCGCCTCCTCCGCGCCCCAGGTCATCTCCTTCATCTCGCTCGCATCCTCGCAGGGGAGAGCGCGCAATCGAAGCAGGCGCGGCGTCGAGCTCGAGTCATGGTGGAGGCGCGGGGGTGTGGCGGGTGCCTGTGGTGTCGCGACCTTGTGCGCATCTATGAGCTCGGCTCGCTGCCGCCGTTCCTGCTCGTCTTCACCGGCCGCATCGACGCTGCCAAGCATTTGGGCTCCGCCACGGTCAAAGGGAAGAGGGGAGGAGAAGGGTGACGACGGCGCTGCTTCTCGCCTCCGCCTCCGCCCCCGCATGCCGCTATCACGCCGCTTCGCCACCACCTCCTCGCCCTCCTCCGGTTTCTCTTCGTCGAGCCAAGCAGCAGCAGCAGCCTGGAGGGCGATGGGCCCCAGCGAGTCATCAGCTCGAGCGAATGCATCAGAGGAGAGAGGGAGTCCATTTTTACATACCTCTCTCCTCCTATGCAAATTGCAGCTCCTATATGCATAGTCTGTTGGAGACAGTTTTCTCTTGAACAGTGGTGCTTGGGGAGGCAAATTGTTGAAGTCAGCCTTAGGCCCATCTGCAGATCTGCACATCTGCAGATGTGAAGTGTGTTCCTCGTCCACAACACCACCGTACCCATATGATGTGTGTTTTGATACTACCGTCACTGCATGCACTTTTGTGTACTTTTTATTGAACAGGGTGCTATATATAATATTACATGTTCTGCTATTCGGTTTTGTAAAAGAAACCTATTCTGCTCGACCCCACCGTGCCTCCCAAGATCGCCTGCATCCTTAGCTGCGGCGCCGACACCGGTGAGCCTTGCCAGCCAACTCTTGTGTTACGAGTTTATTACGACTGGTACAATTCAAGCACCGAAGGAAGTGAGAAATGATTTTGTCACGCTCAACGGCAGGGGTCGGAGCGGCATGGAGGCTGGCCAAGGTGCAACCTTGGTTCATCCGTGGCGGTGTCTGGGCTTGGATCTGTCGGATTGGCGGTAATTCTCCTATGCATGACGGCGTGCTTATGGGCAAAAATCACTCAAACTCGTGGACATATATACGACCTTCTTCTTTTTTGTTCAGGTAACACAAGGCGCAAAAATGTGTGGAGCATCCAAGATTATTGGAGTCGATCTGAACCCTGACAAAGAGGAAGTTGGCAAGTCCATTTGCCATCTGCAGTGTAGCATGTCTTAACAAGCACTAGTACAAATCTCCTATTTTAAAAATGAAGAAAAATATTCTCTGCTCTTATGACAGGGAAAGCGTTCGGTATGACAGATTTTGTTAATCCTTCAAAACTGGACAACTCTTCCGTCAGTCAGCCTGTTCGGTTGGAGGATGCAGTTGCAGTTGCAGTTTTTTTGTGAGAGAGAACACTGTAGCGGAGGAAAGCCGTACTGTAGCAACAGTGAGAGAAGGAGCAGCAGCAGCCGGAGGAAAATCCTCCGGCCGAACACCCCTGCTAGCATCTTCAGTGGTCCAGATACTCCTGCTAGCAGTAGTATCTGACGCAAGTGCATCAAACAGATCATAGCATTAAAAAAATACTAAGCTAGATTTTGACATAGTAACATTTTTAACCGCAGGCGATCATAGAGCTGACAGGCGGCGGCGCTGACTACAGCTTCGAGTGCATAGACGTTTCGTCGGTGATGACCGACGCATTCAGAAGCACCAAGCCGGTTGCCATCTTGATCTGACGACGCGTGGAAGTCGTGGCCGCAGGAGGGCGTGACACGCACGGCGTCCCCGTCCACGAACTCGGCCCCGACACCGAGCACACCAGCGATGGCGGCGGAGGAGGCGCCTCCACCAGCGGCTTCTCCGGGTCCGCGTTGTCGTCCTCCCCGCTGCGGGTGCTCTTACTATCTTCAGCTCAACACCAGTCACCACAGCAGTTAAAAGTTCTTTCCCAAGATACTAGTTTTGAACATCAGTCGCAAAAAATAGAGATTAAGGGTGTGTTTGGCACCAGCTTTTTGTGCAGCTTATTGAGTGGCTTATGTAAAATGAGGTAGAAGCCCTGCCAAACAGCTCAGTCAAAAACAGCTTATGCTAGATTGTCAGAAGAAGCCGGTTTGTAAAATGAACTGAGGGGCGAAAGCCAGAAAAACTGGCTCATTCCGGCTCACGGATGCAGTCCCGCGCCTGGGCATAAATTTGCCCTTCAAGTTTGGTAGCAAATTACGCCGGATGCCATCGCGCCTGGGCCCCTGTGACCCAGCGCCTCCCTTCCTTCCGTGCGATACGCGCCCCTCTCCCTTTTGTTCTCGTTCTCCCCCGCTCGCGACCCAGCGCCTCCCTCCTCCCCTGAATCCACTCCGGCGTCCGTCGTCGAGCGCGTCCTGCGGCCAAGGAAGCGGGGCCCGGCCGGATCTGGAGGAGGGGCACCCGGTGAAGCTTCCCCCGAAGCCGCGGCACCTGATTTGCCTCCTTGGCATGGATCGACGGCGGCCGAATCGGGAGATGGCGGCACGGCTGCGGCGTCTAGCGCGACGGCTGCGGCACCAGGCGCTGGCGCGTTAGGACCGTGGCCTGGCGTTTCTGGCTCGGACGCCGCGGCTGCCGTGGGCTATAGCTCCGGCGGCCATGCCATGGCCAGGCGTGAGAGCAGTGGGGCCATGGCCTGGCGTTCCGGGCACGAACGCCGACGTCTGGCCAGGCAGCCCCGGCATGGCGAGCGTTCCCGGCTCAGTGGCCCCGCGCCGCCATCGTGGCCCCGCGTGCCGCGTACGTCGTCGCCGCCCAGCACGGCGCCGCGCGTCCATTGCCGCTGCCTGCCGTCGTGGCCCCGCGTTGCCCCGGTCTGATGCGCGCCCCGCGTTTCAACATTATTTTTTTCATTCCACCGATATTAGATGTGCATAACCATGTCTCAAATAGACAGGGGCATTAAGGTCATTTTAACAAGATAAGCTGTTTTCAGGAAAAACAGAATAAGCTGTTTTGCCAAACAGTTTGACAGGATAAGCTGTTTTCACAGATAAGCCAAAATGAGCCAGAAAGCTGTTTTCACATATAAGCCACTGGATAAGCTGTTTTCAGAATAAGCCAAAGCCCTGCCAAACACACCCTAAAGTTCTTTCCCGCTGCCTTCACCTCTTGTGCGGCTGCTCCGGCCAAGCTTGAAGCATAAGCTAGTATCTATCTAGCCCAGCCCCCGGCATCCACGACGGACGACAACAGAGCGATCATCTCGGCGACGTAGCGGTCGCCCATCCCGTCCCCAATGAGCGGGGGGAAGAACAGCCAGAACGCCGTGCCAAACACGAACGCTAGGACGAGCGGCGTGGCCAGCAGCACGCGCGGCGGCCTCGCCCCGTACCTCCGCGCGCACCACCTCTCGGCGCACACAGACGAGCCGTGCAGCACGAAGAAGGCAGTGAGCTGCCCCGTGGGCGCCTCAAAGGTGAGGTAGTAGACGATCACCTCGTGCATGAGCCCGGACACGAGGAACGTGGCGAGCACGCCGGTGTAGTAGGAGCCCATGCGAGCTCGGATGGGGTCGTAAACGGTGGCGCGGAGCACTGCCGAAGCCATGATGTTCCAGCGCCGGCCCCAGAAGTTCTGGAGCGAGGCCGAGAGGTACGGCCTGTCGAACTGCGGCTCCAGCTCCATGCCGAGCGCCCTCCCCATCGTGGCAATGCACGGCAGGACAAAGTTGAGGCTGCAGTAGATGAGGATGCCGAAGATGGTGAAGGCCATGTACGGGTGCATCTTGTCGTCCTTGCCGCGGAGGATGAGGAGGGAGGCCACCATGACGGCGAAGTTGATACCCAAGGACAGGAGAGGCGGCAGAGCAGCAGCCCTACTACTCTCCGCGACGGCGGCGGCATCGTCGGGGCTCTTCTGGAGAAGCTTAACCGGAAGCGCCCCTGTGAATACGAACTGGAATGGACTGAGGGCAGGGTCGAGTGGGCCGCGGCCGGACGCGAGGAGGAGGAGCTTGAACTCGCCGAGCCAAGTGAGGAAGAAGGCGGTGAAGCCACGCGCACTGTAGAGCGGGATGGCGAAAGGGGGTGCCCGGAGAAGGGCGAGCACCGGGACTAAAGCAAGGAGGCGGCACAGGCCGGGGCGGACCAAGGAGGCGGCGATGCGCGCGTAGAGCATGGCCACGGCGGCCGCAGCTGGCACGGTGACTAGGGAATGGTGCATGGTGGGCGGGGGAAGCTAATCCTCCTCCCTTCCTCCGGCGAGCTGCTGGCACTGAGATCCGGGTGCGTGGCAGAAAAAGGAAAGGAAGGCGGGTCCACGCGGCTGGGCCCATGCAGCTCGGTCGGTGCGTGGACCCGCATTATTACTTCGCACCGATCTGCATGGGCCGATATGCTAATATCGATTTGTGTTGAAGTTCGGCAGGCGCAGCGTCGGTTCGGTTCGTGCGAGCCCATGTCAGTAACTAAAATATTTTTAACTCAAAAAAAAAAGCAACTAAAATATTTCTGTTGGTGCCGCATGCAACGGAGGCCCGCAGCGCAACACAGTACACAGCCAAACGTTGCGGCTGCTCTATGTCTGGATCTTCCAGTCGTTGGTTTTAGGATCAATTAAGCTGGTGTGCTTCTAACCATTGGATGAGCAGTCCGACGCCATGGGTAGCGTATTCTTTTTAGCATCCACAGCACCACACCAGTTTGTTCAGCATGATGTCTCAAAACAGAAAAACATACCGCTAAGTTGATTACTAGTTGATCTCCAACGATTCATATTCCTGCACTCTCTGCATCCTTCATCCGCCACTAATAAATAATTCACAGCATGTCACCACTAATTATCACTGCTATACCTCAACCTGTCAACATTTGGCCCGTCATATCCTCTTGCTGTTGTGGTTGCATGAATACTATCGGCTAGTTAGATTCTTGGTGGTCGCAGCCATGCATCGATCATAGTAGCTAGCTGGA
This sequence comes from Eragrostis nindensis, assembly GCA_012490785.1. NCBI lineage: Eukaryota > Viridiplantae > Streptophyta > Magnoliopsida > Poales > Poaceae > Eragrostis > Eragrostis nindensis. Next base: position 189,397 of record JAAXCT010001236.1, read on the forward strand.
GCGGTGGTCACCGTCGTCAGCGAGGTCGTCGTCGCCGGCGAGCTCCTGGAGCCTCCTCTGCAGGTCGGCCCGCTCGTCCCTGAGCCGCGCGGTGTCGCGCACGACGCGTTCCCGTTCCGTGACGGCGCGGTTGAGGCGGGCGAGCAGGTCGCGGGTGTCGGCCCGGAGGTGGGCGGCCTGCTCCCGGAGCTGGCCGAGCTGCCCCTGCTTCCGCGCGCGGCACCGCCGCGCCGACTCCCGGTTCGACGCCGTCCTCCGCCGCCGCCTCTCCTGATCCGCCAGCCGCTGCTCGCCGGCCGCCGGGTCCTCGGAGTACGGTACAAGAGGAAGAGGATCAAGAAGAAACGGCGGCTGGCCGTGGCCGGCGTGCTGCTGACAGTACTGCGCGGGCTGCGGCGGAGTACGGCAGCAACGAGACCACGTTGCCGCCGACGCATGGGAACGAGAAGCGGTCGTCTGATGCAGGTGCGTGGTAATAATGGGGTCTGCTGAAACCAAAAGCGGCTGCGGTTGCAGGAGGTGACAGGTACGGGAGCACAACGCTTGCAACCTCACCGTCAGGGTGGTACATGCTGCCTGTTGTTGCTGCTGCTGATCTGAGTGAGGAAGGCAACTACTAGGTCTGATACAGAGGCTTCGATCTGAACGGAAGCAGGAGGGCCCTGCTTCTTGATTTATACCCGAAAAAAGGATCACTGGAGCCGTACGGACAACACAGGCGCATCCATCATCCATGGTCCGTTCCTACCTGAAGGACGATCAGGATGTCTCTTTTCTGAGAGATGAGGAGAGCTGGGAGGACGACAACGTTGAGTTGAGAGGCCGGGCGAGCTGGACCATGGACAAGAACGGGCCAAAACTGGCAGCTCATAATAATTCACACTCACACGAGACCGAGCCATCAGAGGCTGTGTGACCCATCACCACCTGATCAATCGATGGGTGGTTACCGCCGTGGCGTACCGCGTTATCGTGTCGGCTCTCCGACGAGACCTGCACCTGCCGGGCCGGCGTGTGCCTCCCAAAGAGCCCGCATCCCGGCTGCCGACTCGCTGTCACAGACCGTCAGACCGAGGTGCACATAGGACGACGTACGCGATCAAGCTTGGCCGTTCTGTCAGTAACATCACGACTGAGAGCCATTCAGAGGAACGGTGGACCGCGTGAACACAGGCAAAATAGGATCCCCTGTCTCTGTCCGAACGATGGTGGATTCAGTACGTGTACTACGTCGCGCCGAACACGGTATGGGCTCCGGGGCAGTCTTCTCTGCATATTACCAGCGATTCATACACGATGCTCATGGGAGCCTCATTTTTTTTTTTTTTTTTTTGACAGAAATTGGCAGGTGCTCAAGTATGTTCTCTTAATACCCCGCCTTTCTTTCCCCTTCTCCTCTAAACAGTAGAGAGCGGCGGAAAGAGGCGACTTCGGCCCGGGCTCGATTCGTCGGCTTCTCCCTCCTCTCCGGTGGCCTCGTCGGCGCCGGAGAGGGCGGAGAAGCCGGATCTGCCCGCGTGCTGTACAGTTTAGGCTAGGGTAGTTTCTCTAGGTCTAAATAATTCCTCCATGGAGTCGGTTTTCCATGGTGTGAGGTGGTTCTTCCCCGGCGGCGTTGGTGTCGGCGGCGTGAAGTTTTTGTTCCTCCTTCTCCTCTCTGTCGGCGGTGTGGTGGCTGCGGGGTCGTCTGACTCTGCTTTACCAGCCATCGATGTGGGCGGCGATGTGAGGGTTAGGTTTATGGTGCCATCGCCGTTCGTGGAGATGGTGGCCATTAGTTGCTTCTCCCTCGGCAGATCCAGAGGTGGTGTCGTCGGTGGTGACGGCAAGATCGAAGGAGACGCCCTGTGGAGCTGGTTTCCGGCGCCTGATTCAAGATGGCGGCCGGCTTTTGTTCCTCCCTCGGCGAAGGTGGCGGCGTCGTCAGAGGCTGCTACGCGCTTGAAGGTGAGGTGTTTTTGCTTCATCTCTGCGAAGGGATGGGAGCTTCCTGTTGGCCCCGTTTGGTGGTCTTCGTTTCCGGCCGCCGGCTTTGCTGGTGGACGCGGATTTGTGCTCCGTCCGGCCTGGATGAAGAAGCTGCCGATGTTCGTTCATCGTTTTAGATGTGCCTTGAAGGAGTTGTCGAGGTGCTGGATCTTGCGGTTCTTCTTGAGTTGGGTTTCTTCGTCTTGCCGGTGTGGTGGAGTCGCCGGCGTACGGCGGTCGGTGATTCGGCGTCGTCGTCCTGGCGTTTGGAGAAGAGCCTGGAAGATGGAGTTTTGCAGATTAGTCCTTCTTGTACTAGTTTGCTTTTCTTCTTTTCTTTCAGGGTCTGTTTGTAAGTTGGGGTGTACTGTGCTCTTTTAATATAAAGCCCCTTCCTTTCGCAAAAAAAAAAAAAAAAAAATTGGCAGGTGCTCTGCGCTCATGGAGCCTCATAATGGAGGACTCGACGAACAATGGATAGAGATGTGGATGAGAGCGCTACCTGGCTAGTGTGGTGCTAGTGTACTACTACCTCCATTTCAAATTACTTGACACATTTGACTTTTTCAGATCATGTTTGACTGCTCGTCTTATTCAAAAATTTTATGCAAATATAAAAACAAATAAATCATACTTAAAGTATCTCTAATGACAAAACAAACCATAACAAGATAAACGATGTTTGCACAAATTTTTTGAATAAGACGAGTGGTCAAACATAATTTACAAAAGTCAAAAACGTCAAGTAATTTGAAATGGAGGGAGTACTAGCTCCTATCGATTATTGCCGAGGTGACCAGCTGCTCCGGATTGCTCCCATTGCATCCATCATTCTTCATCCGACGCTTTTCACTTTCTCGCCGAGCTTACCCGCCCAACAAGAGTATCTTTGTTTTTGGTTCCTTAACATACAGGAGAACTAGTGGAAGGCGGCGCGCCCTTGCGCGCCGTTTGCAGAAAAAATTGTCATTGAACAAACCAGGCGAGGAAACAGCGACACTGAGCTAAGGAGGAATTGGAATAGTTAAAAACTCTGTAAAAAAATGATGCAAATCACAATGATACTGATCGGCTGCTAAATACATGTATGATCACATAAATAGTAATAATAGCAAATAATATATAATGCAATATAGGTTTTTAATTCATATAGCATTTCTACAATGCTTCAAACATTACACAGCGCGAAAACAACAATCCTCTGGTCATATTTGACAGCTTAAATTTAGCACAAAAACAACATGTAAATAAAAATTGGTTCGAAGCAGGAAATTCACATCATACAATCTTTTCTCTTTTTTTCCTCTTACCTAAAATAGTTGGAACAATCAGGCAGATTCAATGTACAAAGATGAAAACGCTATTAAGAAGTTTAGCTGAAACTTGAGATTCATGGAGGAAATAAAAACTACATACTAAAAAAAAAAAAGAGAGAAGGAAATCTCTACATTTTTAATGCTCCACTGCTAATACCTGGAGGCTTATATATATATATCAAAATCAAGCTACCCATTTTCACTTCTAACACAAGGCACCTGTCAGTAATCAAGAACTTGATTTCCCACTTGCACATAATACCAGACGATCTCAAGCAAAATCTCTAACATCTGTCTTTTGTTGATTACTTCCTTCTTTTTTCGTCGTCCGCACGGACCTAACTTTTCTTTTTGACCCGTGGGGAACTCCCCCATCTTTTTGTGTTAAAAAATCCTGAAGTAACCAAACACTGAATGAACAGCATGAAGCATATGGTGTGAGTAAATATACAAATTTCTTGAGGATAATTCAGAGGTAAGCATGTATAATTTCACCCATTAAACTGAAAAGGCCACAGTAAGGTTCAAGAAGGTTAACTGCAAGTTCTATTCAAGAAAGGAGAACGGCATTTTGAGAAACAGACCATATCTAAGAATGTAAAAAAGCATCTTCATAGATAAGAAAACACATCCAAATATGCTATTGTTTTCAATATAATTTAATATGTAATGTGATAATACAGGAGGCAAGATCTTTTCTTTAGTGGGAAAAAACATCGGATTTGTTATCATCAACCAAGCTTTTGCAAAGATATGAACCATCTGAGAATAGCAATGGCAGAATTTCATTTATTAGAGTAAAAAACTTTGAAATGTATTGTAGGTGAGCAAAGCAGTGGTTTGCCTTCTGTAACAAATGTTTAACTGTTTTTCTTTTCTTTTTTTCCTTTTTTCTTTGCGATCAAACAGATGTTCAACCATTCCATGAGCATATATTGGCTCAAGCAGAGTAAAGACAGATTATTAAGAAGACCCAAGGTTCCAGTTAAAGCAATTAAGTTCCCATCCCACGTCGCTCACACACCTTTTCACAATAAAGTTTTAATCAGTGATAAGAGGGTACACTATAGGTATCAATAAAATCCATGGTACACAAATATCTTGCCAACTACAGATAGTACAAAAGTTCACTTAAATATAGGGGTGATTATGGTCTTTGTATCTAAGTGAAAATATATTTTGAAATGCAGAATGGTGCTCAAAATGAAAAATGACAATTCACATATGTAACGTCAAAAAAACGGTGAGGCAACTATGGCAAAAGTGAAGTAACACAGCTTACTTGCAAAATTTCAGATTCAATAACGTCTCGAGTCTCTTAGATTATCTTGCACTCACCTTTCCCCAAATATGCAATCTTAAACAATGTGATCGTCCCAACAAGCCGCAACTAAACAAGGTGGGCATCTACATATATATTTTAGCAAATAAAAATGGACTACAACCAGTACATAATGTATATGGCATTTATTCAAGAGTATCTTATTCAATCCAACTGTCTGTGTTGTATTCATTAAGTAGTGGTGATGTAACTTGAACGAAATGGTTTCGCCCTGAAAACTAAGAACAGTGAAGCCAAACTCATTTCAAATGGTGTTTACTCATACCATCTTTCCAACCAAATGATGCACATATGTGGTTTAAAACAAGATATAACAAATATAAGGTGATCGTTTTATTTTGCATTATTTAATTTGAGCTGAAAAATATGAGAAGCTTAAGAAAACGAAAATTGACCATGCAGAATGTAGAGCACTCACAGACATAGTACAGGGATGACCACAGCTAGCTATTTGCAAAGGGTAATAGTGGCTAATTTATATATAATGAGCCTCCACTAATTTCTAAGAATCAAAAATAAAATCAGTAATAGTCGTTATGTGTCCTTGCTGTTGGAAGCAGAGTCATTGCTGTTTCTGGGCATATCAAATGTATTCTTCAATGTGTAGATCGAGAGATATACACGCAGATAAACAACAAGCTCCTAGAACTTTTTTTTTCTTAATGAACGTCCTCTAAGAACTAACCTCATAGTCTTTTTCCATATCGAAATACCATGAAGCAATGTTGGCATCCAAGTTGTTGCAACCGTAACAAATAGTTGATCTCACTTCACCTGAAATGAAACATATTTTTATATGGAAGACTCCTTATATGTAACAAACATACTTCATCCCTTGGTAAAGGGAATTTGCAATGATAGCTGCTGCTCTCGCTTCTTAAATAGTTAAGATTTTTTACACTGTATATTATGAAACACAAAGCTCGTTAGCTAACAATCAGGCTATTCATTTGGACAATATCACATCGAGTAACAACTCTCAAATTAATCGAAAACATGATGTGTAAATTAATTGCGAATTTGAGATGTATATCCATGTAGCTAGCAAATTAGAGAAATATCTCAATATAATTGGAAGGCACAGTTTGTGGATCAATTCTTCACTACGCTAAATCACAGGTAACAGCCAGCTAGCACCGATTTGAGCAATACAAGACCACAAAACACACAAATTCGAACAGTTGTTGCACAGTTCAATTTCAAGAAAGAAACCATCAGTTTCAGTAAAGCATCAACTAAGCTATTGGCACAGGGTGAGCTATAGCATAATTTAAGGCCACGTTTTCGAGAATTTTCCAGTAAACGCGGGCCAAGAAAGAAACCATCAGTTCCAATAGAAAATTATCCAGTAAACGTGGCCTAAGAAAGAAACCATCAGTTTGAGTAAAGCATCAACTGAGCTATTGGCTCATTTTGCTTGAAGCATGGAATCTTAGATGGAATTCACTTCAATTACGATGGCATATTTCGACATTATAAATGCAAAGGGCAAACAATTAACAGATCAATGGCGAAAGGGCCTCTATCCTACTGGTTAGAGCACCTGAGTAGCATCTAGCAGACTCCCTGTGGGAGCTAATAACCAGGCTAGAATTAAAAAAAAAAAAAAAACAGGTTGGGGTTTCCCCTACTGACTTTGGTCAATTAACAGATCAATGTCAGTTTGTTTTACTGCATGCGTGAAAACAAATATGGCAACAGTAAGGATAAAACATACTATAAAATGGAGAAGGACATAAACAGGTTATATTTATATGGACATTAATTTCCTTTTACCTGTACAACGATCAGCATGGGGGTTTTGATGTCATACTGAAACGAATGTTTGTCTAGCAAAAATGAATGCTTGTGTTCAGTTTCAACCCATAATGGGACTATGGGACTCCATAGCAAAATACTGTATGTTCATTTTCATCTTAGCCATTGCAAAAAGTTGCTTCAAAGAACAGAGAACTATACGTTTGTTCTATGCATGTACCTTCCTCTTGACCAGTATTATCTTTGTTACAAATTTCTATGGCACAAAAACCATGCAGATGCGAGAGGAAAGTAAAAATATCTGGACAACATTTCCGAGTAAAAACAAAGGTAAGTCATCTGAGTAAAAATAGAATCAATATATTCATATAAATAAAGAGGCATGCACCTTTAATTGCCAGACATTTCAGTACGGCACGAGATGTGAAGAAACAATCTGCAAATGCCTCTTTGAAACCTGCAAGATTCTGTAGCCTTGATAAAAGTAGAACCAATATATTAATTTAAATAATAAGACGTACATATCATTTTAAAGGGAAAAATATCCAGCATATGCCTGTTTCCTTATCTTTTAAGGGAGACCTACAATTTGACTTAGGCACAAACGACGAATAGAAATCATAGAGAAACCAATTTGACTTAGGCACAAACGTACCTTTCATTTTAAGCATTGCTACGTAACCAGAGACATGATCTAAAATAACCACCTCTTCACTAAAAATAAAAGGAGAAGATGATACATCACAATTTGTTTTGTAAGTCACATCAAACATCAACTTGAAAGTTTTTATATCCACGTTGTATGCAGGTAAACAATCTCTGAACGACCAAAATTGCAGTAACAATTGTGCCAATAACCACAATAATAGGTAATATCTCTGAACTTTTACAGCCTATATGCTGGAACCAGACATTTGAAAGAGTTGAACTTTTTTCTTAAGATTAAGCATTACGTATATAAGAAAACAATATTACATTATTACTATCTATTGATTACTCATGTAGACGCAAAACTCCTTAACTTTCTGAAATAAGCAAGAGAGACAGATGTTTACTTTCTATCAAACCAAAGACCCTTTGTCCGGTACAATCTTTCTCCTCTATGACTCAAAAATCTCAACTCCAGGACATGAACCTAATGTTTCCCTTATTAGGTTACACAGCTAGAAAGTAAAATCATAACTTTGGATATGCTAAAAAAGGATCACAGGTGGGGTATGAACAATTGATTCAGATCATCACATAAGTATAATATAAAGATAAGAACGACAACTTCAGCTTAACCTGTTACAGGCCTAATGCTCATAGATGGTTAATTATTAATCCTACATTCCTACTCGTGGAGACAAAGCAAACAATATATTTGGCTTATCATGCATCCTAATGGTGCATTAGTACTCAAATAATAAACTACAAATAGAACTTAAAATTATGTCCCTCGTCATAAAAAACAATCTTAAAACCTTTTTATCAGATGCAATTACCATCAGCTGCATGAACATTATTTAGCATCCAGAATTTTGACACCAAAACAAACTGCAGTTCTTACTTTCTTCTAAAAGAAAAAGGAAAATCTTTTGTATATATCAGACTTCTTATATCCTAGGTCCACAGAAACTTTCAACAATCAAGAAGTGGAATTCGTAGATATACAGATCCATGCACCTGTGCAAATGCCTCTAACTGACAGAATCATTTTTCTATCTTTCGTTCTTATCAATTCCTTCCCCTTCTACCTCCTGTGAAAACGACAAAATAAAATTGCAGGATGTAAGAAATTCACATTGGGTCATTAAAAAAAGAACTAATCAAGGGAAACGAATCCCCATGGCTTGTACCTGATTGTGCCTTGGTGTCGGGTGAACCAACACCAGGAGGTCTCCCTCATCCTCTTGATTTTGCCTCTTTACCAACATAAACAGGAACAAGATGTAAACAACCATCACAAACGATCAAGATAAATGACCCTCAAGATGAAGAGTTCACAGGGAAAATGATAAATAAGAGAAAGATTAGCAAGAAAAGGAACAAACCTTGTCGCTGCTTCATAAATCAAATGAAAAGGACCCAGAAGAGGAAGAAGATCACCACAATGAAGGAGGACGCGCGCCCGTCGCCCCTGCTAGCACGACGTAGGAGGGTCGCCCGCTGTTGCCCCATCTGCTCGGCGGAGGGGGCCGCCGCCGGAGCCCGTGCTTGGATCTGATCGAGATGAGGAAGGGTAGTTGATTGTGGTTGAGGAGCTCCAAACGAAGCACGGAGGCGCAGGGAAGAGAGGAGATGCGGCAGGAGGTCGGCAGCGGGGGAGATGGGAGGGAGAGGGAGAGCGGCGCTCGGCAGCGCGGGCGCGAACGGCGGCGCTCGGAGGTGCGGGGATGGCGAGGGGCGGTATTTTTTTTTTTCGATGGAGGCGGAGCGATCTAGGAGAAAGGGAAGGACGGGAGGAGAACTGGAGATATTTTGATGGGCATAGAAAATGTTTAGTGGGGCCCGCGAATGTCTTTTCACCCTCACCGTGCAGCACATGATGAATTAACTGCTGCTAATTTTCACCTCAATTCAATCTTACCCAAAGCCTGTACTCGCTTTGGATTAGAATCGTATGGTAAAAAATATTTTGACTGGCGTGGCGTGGGGGTATGCGGTGGGCAGGGCCCAAAACTAAAGAGGAAAATTGCGTGTCAAGTATATGTATTTTTGCTTTGTGGAAAAGGCCGGCGCAGTGATTGGTGGCGCAGTGATTGGTTGGCGGTTCACGGCCGCAACAAGCACTCTGATTGTTCGGTCGTTTGGATAGGAAGAATAATATGCGTATGCACATCTGCAGATGTGAAGTGTGTTCCTCATCCACAACACCACCGTACCAATGATGTGTGTTTCGATACGATCGTCACTGCATGCACTTTTGTGTACTTTTGATTGAACAGAGTGCTATATAATACTCCCTCCGTCCAAGTTTAATTGGCACTCTACCTTCACAGTTTTTCTAAAATAATTAGCATTCTCACTTCCCAATGCACCTTTCTCTCTTCCAATACACCTCTATCTCTATCTCTCTCCTCCTCGTTTCTTACACACCTACCTTTACCAACTTTTCTTAATTTCCGTACCGAGTGCTAAAACATCAATTATTTTGGGACGGAGGGAATACTACATGTTCTGCTATTCGGTTTTGTAAAAGAAACCTATTCTGCTACTGTACTGCAGTTTTTTTTTTTAACCTGCGACGGATATCATTTCAATCATGCATGGCGACATATACGCTGCTCGATCGGAGAATTGTCGCCATGATCGATAACACTACAGGCGTTGAACTGATATCCTCATATCTAATCGGGTAGGACACGCCGACAGAGTCCACGGTGTAGTATCTGCGGATCTGCCTGTCGTCACAAACTGACAAACGGCTGCCGTCTTTTACGCACCTGACAAAAAAACTTGTGCGCGGCTGCGTGAGATGAGATATCGCAGAGGAGTGAGTAACCAGCCAGCCAGCATTCGATCATGATGTCGCATACTAGTAGCTTAACAATCGTGCGAATGACGGTGAGAGATGAAGCAACGGATTCATCCGCTCGATATCTCTGTGATGGTTGTTGGACCACTCCGTCATTCGCCGAGACCTGACCAACGACGGGGTCAGGGTTTTGGGAGGACAAGGAAATCTCGCGCCACCTTTGCATGTCGATCGGCGAACGCAGGCAGGTGACCCCTCGCGCGCGCTGCCGAGGAAGTATAGAACGTCGCGGTCAGCTGACAGGATGAGCAGAGATCGTGGTCGATCGCATGATTCAACCGGTCCTTTTGACAAATCGCCTGGCGCCGAGAGATATAAGCTTGCTGTTTGGGCATCGAGCGTAGGACGATACAGGAGGCACCGCGCACGTCGGTGTCGATCGTCACGTTCCGTAGTGGAAGCAGCCCCGCGCGCGCATCCTTGGCATCAGGAGGACGAACCCACGAGCCGGCGTCCATCTTTGGCAACTCTGACACTCGCCATCACATGAGAAAGCAGCTCCCCAAGCTGCCGGGTCGGGGCCCCCGCGGCTACGCTTTCGCCCGGCTGCCTGCCACCGAGCGAGCGTAGGGCGTGCGCGTGTCGACCGCTCGACCCCGGCTGCCTCCATCTGCGTGTGGCGGCCATATGCAGCAGAATTTATTAAATATCAGTATCCCATACTCGACACCAACATCAGAGTGGCGCAGCGGAAGCGTGGTGGGCCCATAACCCACAGGTCCCAGGATCGAAACCTGGCTCTGATAATTTCAGTTGGCCTTCCGCCTTTTATTTTTCTTTCTCGTTTTTTCTTTTATAAAAACTATATTTCCAAAAATTTTCTGGTTCCCCTTTTTGTGTGACAAACGTCTCCGTCGCGTCGCCGACCCCTTCCTCTGTAACTCCGCACCTCATGCGTCGTGGCGTATATCAGAGGATCTCCGTCGCGAAACGCTCTGCACGACCGAAAAGGACGACGGCGACGGCGCCAATCTTTCTGCACGGACAAGAGCCCGGCCGTGTGCCAGTCGCGCGCGCCTCGGTTCCATTACCCAAACGTGGCATCGACGTCGTGTCCGCGTGCCCCCGCTTTGATCTAGTATCGCGCGGCTGGGCTCTCCCTTTGTCGTTCAACCTTCTTCGGTCGGTCATCCTCTTCTCTGCTACTAGTAGTACGTAGTACTACTCAAGTTACTGTTGTTTCCTGGCCAGTAAATTTGGTGAGTTTAGTCATCAGTTTTGACCACGGAGATGACAACCCGTTCATGGTGTTTTAGTACAACTTATCATCGCCAAAGTTCTTCCTGTTCTGAAATTAACATACTTTTGTTTGGCTCGACTTTGTAGCTAGACGATTTTCCTTTGCCGGCTCTTACAGAGCAGAGATTTGGAATTCACTCTAACCTGATAACTGAGCAGGGAAAATTGGAATCCGGTTTCGCTGAAGTCCCAGCTCTTACAGAGCAGAGAATTTGAATCCACTCTAACCTCTTCAGAGGATTCAAATGGAGAAAGAATGTTACTAAAAGCTTAGATGAAGAAAGAGCTTCCATTTCTTCTACTCTCGCTAACATTATAGTACACGAATTGAACGATTCCATGCTTTAGTAGTGCCCATCTTTCAGACATCCCCAATCAACCAGACGAAGAAACGGAGGAAGTTGTTGTACTTGTGAAGTCCCCAACATTATACAAGAACTCATTGTATTACTAGTGTCTACCTTTCACATCCCTACCAGTCAGCAAGAGACTTGGGATATCAGTCATCAGAATCTACTCAGCGCTTACAAGGAAGATATTACAGCACACACAAGAATCATACCACAAAACTTTATCTTCCCCTGCTATACATACACCTGTAGCCATCATATACTTACATGACATTAATTTCATCTTCAGTTTTTTCCTTTCCTATTTTCCTTTAGCTACACCAAACAATATCGTGTACCAACCCATGTTACAGACAACCATGACAGGTAAGAGAAGCTCCAGCAAAACAAGAAGATGCACCGGCATTGGCTACAGCTCGACGGACTCGTAGGTGGCGGAGTAGTCCGGCATGCGGTGCAGGCACCGGAGCACGCTCTCGGCGACCTGCTTCGTGGCTGCATCGCTCTTGTGGAAGGCGCCGACCAGCAGGCTCGGCAGCGCCCGGTCGCCCGTCACGTCCCGCACGCACCGCTCCCCGCCGTGCGCCAGGAACCTCTCCACGGCCCAGAAGCACCGCCGCGTCACCGCCCCGCCGTCGTCGCCGCCGCCGCGGTGCTGCCGCAGCGCGCGCAGCACGTGCCGCGCCGCGTCGTGCTCCGCGAGCACGGCCACGCCGCTCGCCGCGTCCACCGCGTCGTCCATGAGCGTGCACAGCGCGCCGAGCGCGGCCTCCACCACGCGCGCGCTCTCGTGGCCCTCCACCACGCCGAGGAGGCCCTCCACCGCGCCGGCCTCCACCAGGCAGAACGTGGCGGCCGGGGAGCACACGCCGCGGTGCACCGGGCACACCCGCCCGTGCGCCGGCGGCGCCCCGTTGTCGTGCACCCGGCCGGCGTGCGCGTCGCGCAGGCGCTGGAGGATGTTCTTCTTCTTGTGCCGCCGCTCCTCGGCCGGCGGCTGTGACTGCGCGAGGGTGGACGAATGGCAACTGAGGTTCTCTAGGCCTACCGCCGCGAGCCGCTGCACCTCGTCGCTGCCCACCGACCGCACCAGGAGATCGGTGAGCACGGACGTGAAGTTGTGATCCATGGCGGCGTGGAGCACGTCCCGGTCGTACAACGTCGTCGTCAACCTGACGAGCGCGCCCACAAGGCCCTCCATGTACGCCTTCGCGTGGCGGCCCGCCCGCATCCCGCCACGCTGCATCTCCTCGATCTTGCCCAGCAAGGTCGGCACGGCGCCCCGGCTCACCAGCGAAAGGTTGAGGGCGATGTGCTGGTACGGCAGCTTCGCCAGGAGCATGGCTGACACCGCGTGCCGCTCGGTGACCCGCCCAGGCTGGCCGATGCTCTTGACAAGCTTCCCTGGCTGCCCCGGCGCCTTGCAGAGCTTCTCAGCAATGGTGTGCCCCATCTGTGGTGACAATGCAATGAGCAGCCTCGTCGCGGAAACTGCGAGCGCCTCCGTCGGCGACCCCATGAGCTCGATCAAGGTGTGGCTGTTGTCCTGCTCCTTCATGACTGAGACCACCGTGGCGAGCGGTTTGGGGCGCGCCGTGAGCGCGAGGAGCACGCGCACGATGCTCAGGTTGAGGTTGTCGGGCATGGTGGACTTGAGCATGTGTGCAAAGTTGTACACCGAGTACTTGGAAGTGATGACATGGCCTTCCTTGTTCACGACGATGGCCTCAGGGTCAAGGCCTGACTCGACGATGTTGGCGAGCACAGCAGCGGCCTCCGTCTTGGAGCCAATGGGCTCGTCGTCAATCTTCCGGATGAAGAGCTCCTCGACCATGACGGGGACAGCATTCGCGTCCACGAGCGTCCTGCCGTTGGGGTGATGGGAGGAGATCTGGACCAGGACGTCAAGCGCAGCCTTGCGAATCGCTGTGTTGCCACTGCGCACCATCTTGATCAGGATTTCTGAAGCGCTCCCGGCGATGTAGATAGTCATCTCCTGCTTCTGAACCAACTCACCGAGGTAGCTCACCATCTCCATTTGCACATCTTCTGACCCTGTTTTGTCAGTTCATATCAGTAATGGTAGTGCCATGGTCACAAGTGCAAGAATTTCACACGAACCGATAAGTACCATAAGAATCCTCTATGAAATAAATTTACAGAATGACAGAACTTTCACCAAAGAAAAAGGTCTGACTTCTGCATCATCCAACAAAATCTGTAATTTTTTTCTTCAAAATTTTAGAACACGGAAATAAAAAACTTCGACAATATTAAAAATGTATACTATTTGGAATAGCATTGATATTAACCATAATTATACACTGGCAATTTTTAGCTACAATTTAGTTGTTTTAATATGAGAAAGCCATTTTGTGCTATTAATGACATTGCGGAATAGTACCTTCAACTAGGTGTCTTTGGAGAGGATCCAAGTAACCACTTTCAGCCATGTACTTGATATTCTTTGGGCATCTCTCAAGGTTCTTGAGGACCTCTCCAGCCTTCTCAGCAGCAATGGGATCATCAGAGCTGTTGAACTTCATTGTGGTGAGGATCAGTATGCTTCCGGCAGTTGATCCGATGTTCTCCAGCAGCAAATCTGATTTCGAAAGCTCGACTAGGAAAGAGATTGCTGCATGCCTTTCATCAGGACTAGTGCTAGAGAGCAACTTTATAGTCCTTGAAACAGCTCTGGTTTTCGCTATTATTTCCTGTATGTCATGAAAATAAATCACATAGTCAGCAGTCTGTGAACTGAAAGAAATATAAAGGATTACAAAGAATGAAATTTATTAGACATATCGTACTCTCTCACCTTTCCTGTTTCATCCTCAACCAACAGGCAGAGGAGGTCCAAGGAGTCACAGCGTATCAGCGCATCCTTGTGTTCCAGTAGCCGCGCTAGGAACTTGGTGATGCCAATCTTGTGCATCTGATCCCTGTTCTTTTTCCGCATCCTAGCCAGCACCTTCAATTCATGTATGGCCTCAAGCACCATTGCTTCTGTAGTTGCCATAGAGAGTGCAGTGCGTGCAATCCTGACCCGTGTCGCTTCATTTCTCATAATCCATTCTGCAATTGTGCTCTTCAGTGGAAGATTGCTCCTCAGCGTCTTGCTCTGCATTGCCATCTTTGTGACAGGACATATCACAGGTTCTGAGCCATCTGTAAACTTCTCAAAGTATTCTTCAATGGCTCTCCTGTCATAAGTCACACCACTCTCCGTTGTCACGGGATCAACCATAACCCTGTTTGTTAGTGGGCAGAAGAAAGAATCATACAACGGCTCGACATATTCCGCGACTTCAGGGAGCGAATTGAACGACTGACCACCGAACTCATGCGACTCCTGGTACATTCCCTGCAGGAAATCCACCAGCCTTGGCATGTCACTGTTGTGCAGTGTTCTTCTCCTAGGCCTGTCAATGGCCGCAACCATCGACAAATCACCCTCCGATAAGCCATCGCAGGAGCGCTGATCATACAAATCTTGCCTGTTCCTGACAACCTGAAGGTGTTCACTGGCTGCTGCATCTGGAAACCTGCTGCTCACAAATGCTGATGCAGGCAACCTATTGAGCTCATTGCTTATATTCTTTATGACACTGTCCAAGTCCTCAGTTATGCTCAGGAGGTCGTCGTCCATGAGCTGCTGCGCGACGGCACTGCACCTAGCAACAAGGTCCTTGGCGAGGTCGACATTCGCAGCTATATATTCCATCACGTGCATCGCGTTGGTCGGGGAATTCTGCGCTTTCTGCAGCTCCATTGTGCCAGGAGGTGCACGGTGGATCTGGCTTCCCACATCCATGAAGTTCTCCTGCTCAGCATCGACGGCTGCTGCCGGCGACATGAGCTCGGAGATGGCTGCAAGAATAGACTCGGCGAGCGACGCCTTCCTGGCTTTGGCGTCACTTCTCTGAACAAAGGGAAACAAGATGTTAGGCACCACCCAAGCAGAAGGATCCAAGTAAAGCTGAATTCTTCGGATGGAAAAGGATAGTTCAGACTAGGAAGTCGTAAAGAAGGAACCAACCGCCTTTTGTTTGCTACTAGAATACAATTCTGCAATCTTAAAGCTGATACGAACCGGTTCTAAACAATGAAGAATAATTTATTACAGAACCGGCTACTTTCCCCCCAAATTCCTCGACGACTAGAACACTATATTCAAAGCCGAAACTATTCAGACCGAACTGCTGCTAGAGAAGAGGGTGGTGAAGCGAAAATTTCATAATCCTGTAAGGAACATCACGAACACCGATCCAAAATTGGGGAAAAGGACAACAAGAACAGGTCTGTACACTACGATTGCAATTCGCCAGCAGCACCTTCGTGTCTCCGCTGCATCCCCCAAACCCATCAGCACAAACCTAATGTTTCTCACTCAAGAGCAGAGCAAAATCTGAAGCAAAGAGCAAAATGAGACAGAGGAACGCAAGAGCTGCAGTCTTTGGGAATCAAGGCCTCACAGTCACAGCAAGGGAGCAGCACCATAAATTGCATCAAGAGTTCAGGAATCAGCCTGACCAATGAAAGAGAAGGCGCGCAGCTGAGCACCACTTACCTGCATCCAAGACCTTGAAGAAATTGAGCTTCTTCTTCACCTTCCCCTCCTTTCCTCTGAGAGCCCACCTCCTGCTCCTGCGCCAAGGAGGTCGAGCTAGTACCGGGGAAGCATTCCCCCCTCTTCTTCCAGCTCCCACGAGCCACCACTGCCAGGCATGGCCTCCTCCTCACCTCGCTGTCCAAGACCAGCACGCAACAGCCGAGAGAGAGGGGAGAGGGATAAAATGGTGGGAGACCGCGCGGCGCAGAGACCCAGTCCAAGCAAGGTCAGCACCTCACCGCACCGTCCTGTTTTGAGATTGGCAAAGCAGCCACTTTTTCCCATACAGCTCATGGCTTTGTTTATATTAGCTGCAGCGCTACACTCCATTGACAGAGTACAAATTAAGATGTTGACCTTTTATCCACTGTTTGTTTTGTTACGGACGACAGACACAGTTTAGTCCAGAGATGACATGGTGCTCGGCCACTCAACTGTAAACGCTTGCAACGCACACCACGTCAAACCGTGTGAAGCCAAGTTCAGTGGTGACAAAACCGTGTGAAGCCAAGCACAAGGTCTTGCTGTATGTTTAAGCGTTCAGAGTTTATTTCACGGCAAGTTCAGTGTTGAGAACACTGTGCAAGCTGTTTCTGTTTGATGGCGCTGCATTTGATATTTTTATCTGTGACGCGCTCGGACAAGTTTTTAACGGGGGCCGTTGCGAACATTCAATGGCAGGTGGGCCTAGCTAAACTGCACGCTTCTGCTGATTGAGTAGGGTTCACGTGCTAAGGTTTTTGGAAACCAGAAAAGGCGGTTCTGGATTTTCTCGCCGCCGTGCGTCGGGAGTCGGATGGCTGGTTTCCGGAAACGGACAGTTGATGGTCCCAAATTTAGGTGGACTAGTGAAATGCGTATCCTCAAACGCACTTTTGAGAAGAAAAAAATCGAAACATAGGAAAGAGAGCTCCTGTAACTTTGAATGAATTCAAACTCATGGCAGAAATTGTATTTATGCGCCAACGATTCGTTATGCTGCTTTTCATTTTCTGTACAACATTTTAAAATTATTTATATACTCTCTCTAGCACTATAGTAGAACCGAAGAAATGATGTAGTAGAACCGAAGAAATGATGGACGCTGAAGGAAAGGCTACAAGAGACAAGATTATTGCCGCTATTTGTAGTAGTGACTCAGGCTGTTCCAACACTCCTTGGACATTACGTTTCGCAAGCTTTTTATTTGCTCTCCATTTCCCTCATGATGACGCACTACGGCCTTGATGGTCAGTAGTAATTTGCTGCTGCTGGTATAATCGGTGGAGTATGTGACCTCATTAATAAGTGCTCTGAAAATTTTCAGGCAGAAAAACCTCCAACTATCTGTCAGTGTTCGGTGCCACCGCTCGGATCGTGTGTTTGAGCACATACTCTTATTTGTTATAGTTCGGTGAAAAGGTTGTTTCTGTGTTGGCTGAAAGTGATTGCAGAGACCTCTCAAAATAAAATTACAAGACAGATCGATCACGACTGGGTCCGAAGCTTACACGTACGGACAAGCTTCAGAATTTCTTCAACATGCAGCTGAGGAGGCGCACAAAGCCTCGATTCGGTTGGTACTTGGTAGTACGACTCGGCCAACGGAATCATCTTGAGCTTATTTATACACAGTGATATAAAAAGGCGCCAAACGAGAATCATTCTAACTCGAGTGGACAGGTGGCGTCAGCAGCTAGCTACGGCTGGATCGATTATTCAGGAACAGGTCGATCAGCTAGCTCAAATTAAAATGGTCTGCATTATAGTATGATTTCAGCGACATGCGGCACCACAAATGATTAGTGCTGTGGCGTCGATAGGAGGATGAAGAGAAGATCCCTTGAACTGTCTCGATACAGGAGTAATACTATAATCATATGGTCTATTAAATTTAATCAAGCCGCTGGCTGGTCTAGGCCTGGTACAACTACAGTGCATTGATTGTGCTCATATGAGCGAAAAGGATGGCGTTCACATGGCACGAGAGGAATGTTTGACGCTTTGGGCCCGATCCAGGGACGAGGGGATTCACATGTCCGTCCGTATTGCTTTCACACTTTCGGTTCAGATTCTCATCAGCGCAGTAGAATAAAGTGGCACAACGTTTTCCAGGCGTCTTGGTGAACTTCATGGGTTGATTACACTCCCGGGTCTCGCTCGCATACACCACGGACAGGACGGAGACTCGTCGTATCGCACGTCCGACGAACTTCATGCGCCGGCTCAGTGTCTTACCCTGCCGGAAACGTACATTGATTTGCTACGGTCCCGTGAGGTGACCATCATATATAAATGGAGACACTGGTAGCGGGCACAAGAGACAAAGGGAAGAACACCTGTACAACAACAGTCGGTTAGGAGTTTACAGTATAGCACCGTTGGGCGCAGGCAACCCTGTGGGGCTGGATCGTCCGTCCTCGCCAACTACCAGCGCGTGTGAGTGAGCCAGTCCAGTGAGGCCACCGTTCTTTCTCACTGTCGTCGGACGCGCCACCCACCGAACGGACGGGCGCCGGGACCGGGATGGGGGGCTTGGTTGTTTTTGTGCGTTTCCATTGCCGAGCGAGGCCATTTCTTGGCTTGGACTCTGGCGTAGCACGGGATCACATTTTACCTGTAGTTACACGTTGCTTTGCTTGCTGTTCCCGTCCGTCTTCTTCGTATATATGTGCCTGCCGTTGACTCGTTGACGGGAACCCGGCATCGATCGATCAGCTTTCGCGGCTCCCGGCTTGTCTGGAGATCGATGCAACCGCGCTGCGTGGCAGCACTGCCGCCGGCGGCTTTCTCCGGTCCGGTCGTCACGCCCGGGACGAAACGAAACGAAACGAAACCACCGACGCGGGGACTGGATCCGTTTGTTCCGCGCCGAGATCGATCCCTTGAAACCTGACTGCCAACGTACGGCCGAGCACTAGCAGTAGCACCGGACACCGCTCACCTCACCGGGGGACCGCTTGATGATGAGCAATAAGTCTGTTTGTTTTTTTAAGTTTAAATTTAAGCTTGCTAGAATTTTGTTATTTAGAAAGGTTTTTTTTTATAAAACTGGATAGGATATCTCCCTTACAAGTTACAATATATTAAGAATAAAAGAGTTTTATAGTACAAAGTGAAAGAAAAGGAAAGAAAAAAAAGACAAAAATAACAAAAGATCTAGGATTCTTGAGTTAGCCATCCTTGCAATTGATCCTTATGCGTTGCTCTCGCCCGATGGATAACTATGGACAGCTTATGGAAAAAAATTTTGTCTGCAATGTTCCACTGTTGGATCTTTCTCATTAAACAGCCATTCATTCCTGGTCGTCCATATGCACCAGCACATGAGAATGATTACATCCATGTAAAAAGATACTGATAATCTCCTTTTGAGTGATTTTACTATCTGATACTATCAAACCAATAGATGCCCAGCAAGCCTTGGCAAAGTTGCACTTTATGAACAGGTGTTTGAGCAGTTTCTTCTTACTGCAGGATACACATTTCACATATATAAGAATCAATTACCATATGCTTCCTTCTCATTTAGGAGTATTAAATAAGTTTAATAAAAAAAAACTAACGCAGACCATGTGCTAATCCGCGAGACGAATCTAATGAGGGTAATAAGCGTGATTAGATGATGGCTTTTGTAGCATCACT